>JASSRZ010000016.1:15129317-15160059 GCA_032164315.1 Malacoctenus gilli
AAACTCAGCGTTGAGTATCTTGCTCAAGGGCATTTTTGCACATGGACAAGCTGAGACGAGGGTTAAAGTGCCAAAGTTATCAGAAGCCAACCAGTTCCCTCATCCGAGCAAAAGAAGCTTTTCTGCAGAAAGAAATAATGGAAACATTCATGAGTTCAGTTCCTTCTAAACTCTATAATACATTCAGGACTGGATGCTGGAGGAGCAGACACTTCCTAAATAATTAGACGATGAGTGAGTGGACTTCCAGCTTGTCAGTATCTACACTTTATATACAGTGGCACCGTCATTATTATGCCGCTGCTGTAATTCAGGTATTTTATGCGTCTCAAGGCTTCATTTGCTTTCCACTCTGGCGTTGAGCTTCAGTGTAGCTATAAAATATTCTGCGCTGCGATGATGAAGTTCAGGACACACAGCGGATGATTAAAGAGGGGAGATATGGGTGTTATTCATGTGGTGTGATTAGAGGGGAAACAGTAATCTAAGATGGAAATCTCTCGCGCTGCCCTGAGATATTTTCCCAAGAAAATTTGTCCGAAACTCGCACTTGAAAAGCTCAAATTTTAAGGGTTTTATCCAAGAAACTGGGAAAATCTCCAAGCCATGAAAAAACCCCTTCATCAATAAGTTGTGACGGATTCAGCGGCATAAATGTATTCGGCACACTTCAATGGCAACATCATGTGAAACTGGAGCACATGAAATGATGCTTGAGGGTGTGTGTGGCTCAGAAAACCCCCCAACTGAGAACAACTATTTGGTGTTTGATTTGATAAAACATTCCAGACAAGATCCAAAAGCCAAGGCCTTCAAAATAAAAGCAATTTTCTACGTCTGATTGTTGGATAAGAGTTTTATGGTTCCCTTTGACATCATCAGAGCACCTGAAGCTTCAGGCTCCATCCGTGGTTTCTGGCGCCCCGACCTGGAATCAGGTTGTGAACCAACGTACTGGATAACAAATCCATCACTTTGAGACTGTTTTTATTGATTACAGAGTGACCCTGAACTCATCAGCAGAGCGGAACTCCCTGTAAACATTCAAAACTCTGAATTGATCTTTGCCTGTCGAAACATTTTCAGCCTGCGAAAAAGATTTCACGCATCTCCGCCTCAAACTGACTTTTGAGACAGCTGCCATCCGTCGGCTGGAAATGGGTCACCTCCTGCTGCGCAACACATATTCATTTCTCTATTGAATGGCCAGATCTGATGCTGACGGCCAGGAAATTAGCTGTCAGTTTATGCCTGAACTGAATTTCATCACGAGTTCCTCCTTCTGAATTCATCAAGATATTCTTTTCGAAAAGAAGCGCGGTTTTCCTCACACTGCCTCGACAATATGTCCTAGAAACTGACATCAAGATGGACAATGAGTTACTCAAACAGAGATATCAGAAATGGCAGTCAAAAAGAATTTTAAATGATGATAAATTCAACTCATTCTCAGTCATCTATATGACACGACATGGTCGAATATGTTGTTTCTACTGTTTGCTGTGTGTGTCTAAGCAGCTCAAGGCTTTAGGACTCCAGAAACGATCCACTGCAGGACACACATCACTCTGAATAGAGAAGAGAATCACAAGATGAATGAGTCAAACATCCACCGATGCACCTCAGCAGGCTGCACTGCCGCTGAGGCTCGGCTTCAACTCCAGGCGCAGGGTACACAACCCCGTGTGAAAGCCCAACAGCAGCTCTGAATCCCATTAAACAAAGGGAACACACCAGTGGGCTCAGATATATCACATGAAACATCTGGTTTCTATTCGTATGACTTCAGCACTTGAACTCCGCCTGATGAAGACGGAGCTGCTCTGTAATTCATGCGGCTTTCCCCACATGAAGCGCTGCTGTGGTCAATCCACTGCACCTGGTGGTGCGTTCAGGCAACTGCACAGATGATTGATCTCCTCTCCTGGCATGCAACACTTCTCCAGACTTTCTGAGGGGCCACTGCACTTGGCAACCAACTCCTCAGATGTGTCCGTTCCACCAGAAACCATCCAAAAGAACAGTGTCTCCAAACAGAAAAGCATCTCACACGCTGAGTTTTCTGCCAGTCTTTAGAGAAATGTCTTTGTCCAAATTTGCATTGTCCATTTTCCAGGTTATTGCATCAAACTCAGGACAATTTGGTCATAATGTGCAAGACATTAAACGCTCACTGGTGGGTACTTGGCAGAAGAAGGTCAGTGTGAGTGAACAATGCTTGGCAGCATTTGTCTTCTCCTAGTGAGAGACAGCTGCTGTTTAAGAGGCAAAGCAAATACGTATGGACCACTTCACTGGAGCCCAACTGCAAGAAAACCACAGCCCACTTTTATTTACAGCCCAGTTTTACAGTAGCAAAAACAAAGAGTGCATTGAGAGATGAACATGTACATTGCTGGCTCAAAAGATTCAAATTATAAGTCACTTTAAGCCAATAAATACACCACCAAGCAGTTTTAACTAAACCATTACTTTAAAAAATGCAGATCTGGTGGTTGTTGACAGAATCTGACCAGTTTCACATACACGATGTTTTCTTTCTTTACACCAGAAATCACCTAATTAATCGCGTCCACTCGCACATCATTCAAAAATTTGGCATTTCTGGGGGGAAAGCGCAAAAAGTTGCGCATCAGCGCCCCTCTGCGGCGTGAGCGAGCCCTCGGTTGTTTATAACGGAGAAAGATGGTGTTAAAAATGCCCGCTGGAAAAAGCCTGCAAGCTTCTTATGCACGTGGCTTTAGTTAGTGTTATTGTTTGGGTTGTATTCTCGACCTGAAGTGCGTTTGCGGATAGTTTTAAGTATATTTTAGAGTCACATTTTAACTTGAGAAAAACTGCACTCTGCCACGAGCGCAGCGGTGAGAAAGTACAGAAAGTATTCTAGTGATTTGCAAAGTATATACGTATTTAATGCGGTATAATGACGTAATTTTGAGCGATATTTCAAGAGAGAAATATTTAGAGGGACAGAGGCTTTTTAAAAAGGCAGTAAAGAAGTGAAGTTGCCAGTTTTATACCAAGTTGCGCTTTTTAAGAGAGGTGCACGGAGCAGATTATGTCATAAGAAACAAAAACACACGCAAATATGAATAAGTGCTCTGCACTGACACGGGCTGACCCGCTCCAGATCCGCGGAGGAGCGCCTCGCTGCGCTGCGCTGCGCTCCGGTCGTCCGGTGAGGGTGTCCCTGGAGCGGGTTACTGACCTGCCAGTCTCCGCTCCCTGACGTTCTTCCACAGTAAGTCCCAGGCTTTGGATGTGGAGCTCCGCAGCTGCTCGCTGAAGGACCGCCGGAGCTTCAGTCTGGTCGAGTTTCTTTTAGAAGTCATTCTTTTAGGTCCTCCGCCGGCACATAATAACAAAAGTCCTCCCGGTCCGTCCCGCAAAAACACGCTTAAAGTCTCCTGACAGGAAAAATATGTTTGGAAATAAAAGTGGGTTTTTTTCCTACATAAGAAAACCAGAATTTGATGCTCGCTCGTCAAACGAAGACATCAAAAGTTTTACTGGAGGAAACATTTTTTCTTTCTGAATAACTAAAAAAAATGTATGAAAGTGACAGTAAAGCGACAAGACAAGCTTTCACACTTCACACCAGATGTGTGCATGTGTGTGTCTCTCCGTGTGTGCATGTGTGAAGTGATTCACGCACAGCCAGAGAGACAGCGGCGACGCCTTCAAGTGCTGTCGGAAATAGAAACTTTCTGATATGACTGGATACAAAAAAAGCAAAGTTACACCAAAAAAACCGAGCTGGCAAAGATTGATGATCTCCAACAGTCACATGGTGTCACTTCGTGACCAAGTTGCCGCGTGACACAAATGAGTTTATCATCCAAGGCTATAAAAAACTGAACAACAGTGGTTCAGTGAGAGAAATGTCATATTTTGGGGCATGCAAGGGGCTCCTTGTTTTTGCAGATTATCAAAGTTATTCAAGATTTTTTGAACTTCATTTCATGATTATATGCATGTCGTGAATTTTATGTGTACTTCAATCATTAATTTTCCAAACAACCAAATAAACAAAAACATCCTGACCGAAGTAAGATTCATACTGTACCCAAGTAAATGCCAAATTTACTCTGAAGTAACGATATAAAAAGTTTGACTTCTATAATGCTTCCACAATTTAACACTGTAATTCCTCAAATATATCAAAATGTGCTTTAAATAGTGATAATGACTGATCACTACTGATATAAGAAGTTTGTTATATAATATACAAAGTGCTTTCAGTCCTGTTAAACAACCATCCCAGCTCTCCTCTTTACCCAGAGCCCCTGAACGCATCACCAGCAACACCTCAATACAACAAATACTCAATGTTTACTTTCTCTAAGTGGCTCCAATCATAAACTAAACCAGCACATTCTCTTCAAAATCAAGACTGGATTGAAGAAAAAGTGACACTTGGACTAATGCTCGACACTGACTTTGTACTGTGTTATTGTCTCAGCCTGTTTCAAGACACAGACCCATTTATTTGCTATTTTAGGGATTTTGACCTCATTTGAAATTAGGCTAAGGAAATGTATTATTTTAAAGCCTAACAAGGGTTCACTAAGTTCCTTCCAGTTAGACTGGATTAGTTCAACTCCTCAGCAGCAGCACAGATTCAGTTTCAGGATCATTGTCACGGCAGAAAAACCTGCAAAAAAGAAAATCTCATCTCATGTTTGAAGGACAAACGAGAAAGGCTTCTCGGAGTGTTCTGCAGCTGCTGCCTGCAAGACAACAGCCTCAATAACCACCGCAGCATAATTATTTAAAGAATTTCCTGCGATTATTTTATGCCCGTTCAGGCAGTGCATGACCCATGAGCAGTGATATCATATCAGCTGGATTCGTTTCTGGGTCACCAGCTGCGATTACTGTTATAACACTTGTAAATCTACTCCAAACATGGCGGGTGAACGGCCGAAGATTGACAGTTTCTCAAATGAATAAACCTCTGCTGACCTCCGTTTGCCCTCGCACCGTGACGCTGAGGTAACGTTACTTCATTTCAATAAGGAAACGGATCCCGTTCGCCACCGAGCGGGACAGATAATTTACACATTACAGCAAGGTCACATCGTGAGATATTTCAGGAGGGCGCAGACGAGGGGAGAATGTTAATGAGAGCGTCGGCTTTCCACTCGTTCTGTCTGAAAGTGAGCATATGTGCGGCTGAGAGGAATCAAAAATCTGGAGGAAAACAGCAGCAGACTTAAGCTGAAAAGTCTTAAAACATGGAATGAATCCCACTGAAACAAGCTGAATAAAGTTGATTGTGTTTCTTTTGGATCTGGATGAATATCTTGCTGCTAATTTAGGGTTTAAAAGTTGAAAATTATGGACACTTCATTGAAGTCTCAACCCCGGTGACCAGCATGCTGCTATTTACAGCCACAGTAGGTCAGATCTCAGACAAAAAACAAAGCCTGAAGGACAAAAAAACCCCAAACACTTGTCAAGCGAACCTGTTTCATCTGATCCCATAACTATTCAGGAAGGGTCAGGGTGAGGCCGAGTCAATCACTCCGCTTTCTGCTGGTCACATGAACCAAGAAGCCACAGGCCAAAAGGAGAAGAAAAAAGTCTGAATACAAGCACCCATATTCTGGCAATTAGTTCAGTTCAGACAACTTTATTTATCCCTTATGGGCAATTCCTTTGTAGTTTTCCAGTTCAAGCACAGAGTCTGCACAAACAACCGCCAATCACGGTGGTTAAAATGTCAAGGAACATTATGAGAGCATGAAAAATATCATAAAAACAACAATACAACATCATTAGGGAATAAATAGACTGTCAAAACAAGACAAGTCAGTCATTGTTTACTGTATAAAACTGAAATAATTGCTCATACGTTTGTCTGTGTCAGACAAGGAGCAGAAGAAATGAAGGACAGAGTAACACGTGTTTTTTAGAGGATAACCTTCAAGAAAAACAGCTTTTTTGCTTGTTTGTCAGTGTCTTGATGTCGACATGGGTTAAGAGCGGCATAATAAAAGACGACAAGGTGTTGAAGTTGCAAACGGGGCATCCATCTCTGGGTCAAGTGAATGACGGGACAGCAGCGGACAGACGGACAGACAATGGGCCTTCCTGTCAGCGCCCCCCAGCAAAAGTGATGGAGGAAGCGTCGCGCTGAGGCTCTGACCTCCCTCGACACGAATCAGCAGAGAGGTAAACACGGAGCGCCCACAGCGCCGGCGCTCCTCGCAAATAAAAGAGGGACCACTGGCACAATAAAGATGAGCATTATCGCGGCGAGGATCGTTTGTGGCCAGACAATGACTTAGCCTCTGGAGTGGTCTTTGGCAGTGTAAGTAAGAGCAGATGCAAAGAGAGGAAACATCAGTCAGCTTGAGAATGTTTTCTCTTCGCTGACTCACCCGCTTGTTTGTTTTGGCCAGTCCGGCTCTCAGAAATACTTCGTTTTCCCCGAAAAAAACTCCATGTTTTTTTTCAAGGCATTTTCTTATTGTCCACCGTACCTCACCGGATTATTCATTACCATGATAACAGATATTTACCTCTGCACTAGTTATCTACATTCCAGTGTGTGTGTGTATGTGCGTGTGTGTGTGTGTGTGCCTGCGTGCATGTCTGGGGACTGATGAGGAATGCTGTCCCATAGTTGCAGTGGGAAAATCCCAGATGTGAGGAAACTGATTTCTTCTCTGTGAATGGGTCATGTTGTTGGCCTGGAGGTCTTACGCCAGGCCCCCTTGAAACGTCTGGGAGATTGCACTTCCCAGCCTAATGGAAACAAGGCCCGGCGAGCGGGGGAGCGGGGCGATCTCCCCTCCACCTCCATCCCGGCCCCTGAGGGCTCGTCCCAGGCATGTGCTATAAATTTCCTGACCATATATTCCCAAGTCGAGTTCATTTTTCCAGAGGAGCCACACATGTGGTGTATATCTGGGTTTAGATTATGTGGTCGGGGAAGGAGGAGCCGACTTTGCTCCCAATCCATTAAAGTGGCCACTAATTCTGTTTTCTTAGAGGGCCGCTCGCTGTAACGTCACGGCTTCGTCCCGCAGCGAAGCCTGTGCTTTTGGAGTCATTCTTCCTCAACACACAACCAATTACGTCAAATCTATTTCGAATTGCACACAAATCGTGTCTATCCGCGTCTTCTGACTGCTGCAGCTGGTTACATAACCTGACTTTTTGCATTAAACGCCGACATGAAGTGAGGTGCAACGAGAAAAAAAACATGTGCTGGGGGTGGACGCTCACGGGGGTCAAAGTTTGTATAAAGAGGCCCGAAAAATGCAAAGCTGGCATGACAGGCGTACGTGGTCATTGTTTAATTGAATGACAAAGCATGTAATGCTGTCAGGTCTGGATCTGCTGAGGCTGCTTTGCCCACAAAAATGCATGGGAAAACATTTACACCACTGTCCAGCACCTGGTTTCTATTAGAGCTACGAGGGTTTAATCACAGAGGTGCATTTCTCTCTCAGTCACTTCTGCAGTGAGGAAACGTAAAATAAGTGAATCTTTTATTGATATAAAGCTTTTTCCGAGCTGCTTCTGTCTACTTTTTTACCAAAGGGTTATTTACACCATCTCTCTGGTGATGTGATCAGGTCGGTTTTGCCCCTTCAAACTACCCCCTCCCACACACACATGCACAACTTCAGCCCAACACTGTAGCATGAAATGGGCTCCTCTGAAACAATTCAAACAGGAAGTTGATGTTTATATTACCAGATGAGCGCTATCCCAGGAGAGAAACCCGACTTAAGTGTCTCACATAGACCAAAGGAAAAGACGACAGCCGCTCAGAATAACGTATGAACCATGAACTTGTAGTTTCCTCCTATATAGTAACTGTCCTATATAGCGTGAAGTGCAAATATCTCAAGTTAGCATTGATGAATGCAACTCTTGGCGTAATTAGACAGTAGGCCAATTAGTAGATGAACATCGTCTGCGTTTTTCTTGGAAGAATGAAAATAAATGGATAAACTAAGCCTTAAAAAGCAAACATTTGTGTAAATCTAGACTATCATTTAAAAAGGTTACTAAACAACAGGTAGAACGTGTGACTGCTCAGTTGACCAGTCAGGACGTTTCAGCCATCAGCTGTAAATACAGTGCAGGTATTGTTTTCCAGCTGAGACGCAAAACAAGTCCTGCCGGGCCCTTGACTTTTAAAGCCGCTGAGCCTGAGAGCAAGTGGAGAGGATGCAGGAAGTCTGTTCTGCCTCTGCCTGCGATTGCTCTTTGATTGCTGAGCCAAATTGTTTAATCAGGTCTGAAACCACAAGAAAGCCGCAGTGCTACACTGCCCCGGGACAGAGCCTCCCTTCAACGGCAGCCTGAGCTTTTTTTTTTTTGTTATCTGGCTACAGGTGGAAGTGCACAGCTATGTAAATCTGCAGTAGCATGGCTGCCCACGGCCCTGCTCCAGTGAAGAAAGACACAGTGTTTTGGTGCGAACGGTGCCACGCGCTCTCAGGCCAAACCTGAGGATGCCGAGGCAGCAGCTGCTGGTCGAGCAGAGGAGCCAACTTTAACGTAGACTTTTTGCCTCCTCGCAACATCTGGAATCTCTGCGGTTTATGTGGGAAATTTGGGAGGCCGCTGAAAGAGTCAGTGTAGTTATTGTATCTAAACCAACCCTGCAGAAATGTTCTTGGCTGGGGAAACTGCGCGCCAATGGAGGAACACCGAGGCACTACAAAGTGCTGCTGTTGATGAGAGTGCGGGTCATTGTTTGGATTAAAGGTAGGCATTCACAGGAAAGGTACATCCACACAGACGAAGACAACAGGAGGCGAGTCTGTTGACTGTTTAGTCACTAACGTCCTGGTGTGGGACCCTGAAGTAGTCGTGGCCCTTCCTGGCTCATTACTTCCTAAATCTCATTTATGCCTTTCTTCCCAGTTGGCAGCTGAGTGCCGGACCAACCTGTTAGCTTTTGTTTTACATCCCACACACACATACACACATGGACGGACACGCACGGACAAACAGAGTGGCTGCCTGCCCTCGCGCGACTGGCCTGCATCCTGACACGGCTGCACACGTCCCCTTCCACTTAGTCTACAAAACCCAGGTCTGAATTCCTCAACGCGCACACACACACGCGTGCGCGCGGTCTGTCCGAGGAAGTTGTCCCCCAGAGGACGTACGGACGGTAAATGAGAATCAGAACAATAAGCTGATTTCCTGTCTTTGATCAACATAAGGAAGGCAGATAGTTACAGTTTGAACGCCGCACAGTGACAAGACCAAACCAAAGGACTTGCACCCGGAATGAAATGAAGCCTGGACATCATGGAAACTGCAGAACATGCTGATCCCATTCGGCTTGAGGCCCCTTGAAGGCATTATTAAATGGTATTAGGTGCTATTGTGTGTGTGATAGCTCCACTAATTGCAATGAAAATGTTGAAATTGCAAAGAAAACGTGAAAAGATTTCAGAGCGGGTTAACCAGATAGTCCCCTAATGTTTTCACAACCTTGACAAATTACTGTATATACAAAGAAAAGTCCAGAAATACTACCAGGCTGCCCCCCCCACTCCTCCCTCCTCCCCCCTCCCCCCCTCCCCCACCTCTCGCTTTCCCTGTCAAGCAGCCGAGCTGGCCTCTGCTCTCAGGAAACCACAAGTCGTTTTCCATCTTTCCATGTGTGGAATTTTTCATGCACTCGTCATGCCAGCAGCACCCTTTATAGTCTGAGCTGCATTTACAAAATGACGACTTGCATATAAATTTAGAGCATGATGTCACTGATCTGGCACCTGTTAGGCAACGGCGACGGGCGGGGGGGATGGGGGGGGGGGTTATAAGCAGCGCAATCTTGTGAAAATGAATTTTCCTGCAGCGGTAATCAAGACGTTTCGCAGAGTCCTGGTCTGTCGTAGGAACAGCCAGAGCAGATGAAAATGTTTAGCCACATCCAAACAGTGCGGTGGAAAAAATGTGCTATGTTGTCTTTTCTTTTCAATGCCAAAACCACTTCTAATGCGCCACACAGAGTCTCAAAGGCAGTGCGTAGGTACGACGAAGCGAATTAATTTCCTTTTATTGTTGGTAGAATGCAAAAAAAAGGTCCACTTGCGATCAGATGTGTTCACAAAAACCAAGTGATTCTCATCTCTAAGCCTCAAATTTGTTTTGAATGTTTTCAACACCACAATATCAAACTGATCCATATATGGTCACAAGCTTCAGGAAGCACACATATACAGATATTTCACACCAAGTCTTGAGTCCTGATCTGCTTATTCTGTCTCTAACTGCCTCTCACGGCGGCCAGCAAACTTTCTCATATAGCACTTTTGTCATTCTTTGGAGATCACCAAGGCTGCCAGGACCATGTGTTGTGGAGTTGTCACCATTAGGGTGTGTGTGTGTGGAACGGGTGAACGCAACTGACAGAGTGAAGCACTTTGAGACTGCTGGTTGTGGTGAAGATGCAACAATCAATTAGAGTCCCTTTCTGAAGGATTTGAGCTCTAACCTGAGAACAATCTTCCACCTTTGGGACCAACTTGAACTCTGAATATTAGCCAGTTATTTTTGTCCAGCATCAGTGATGTTCACTCGTGCTTTTAAGGTGGAATGGAGGTGAATCTCTTGTGCCTGCTTAAAAAAACAACAAACAACAACAGTGCAAAAGCTGTTAAAGCACAACATGAATGCCCTTGGGCTCGCTGATTAAAGTACACAAATTTTGGAAAAAGCTTGAAGCAGATTTCGCATTTTTTTTCTCTTAGAAGGGCACCAATAATTGAAAAGGAAGAAAGCTGGAGCCAGTGTGGCTCTGCAAAATGTTGAGTGTCTTTGTGTTTCGTAGGAATGAGTTCAGTTCGTTTTCAAGAGTTGGAGTTGTTTTCCTTGCCCTGTTAAATCATCATCATATTCTCAGTTAGCGCTGAGACACTTTAACTGAACAAAAACGGCACAAAACACAAAGTGAAATTTGATAAATGCTGCAGCAACGTTTAAATTGATGCAACAGAGATTTTAGCGCGACGTTCAGTCTGCGCAGTTTTCAACACGTCCGAAAAGCAACAAGATTTCCTTCAAATTGACCGATTTCTTGGCGTCGCTTTGGGAACAATGTGACACTTAGCAAAGTTTCATCATTGACTTTCACAACAAGAAACGGCTTCATAAGCAGCGCCGCTCCAAACGGCCAAAGCCACATCTGATTTCGATCCTCAGCCCACCTCGCTTGTATATATTCTGATTAGGGCTACGTAGGTGTTGGCTTATGTCATGTATTCCTCACTTGTTGCCATGATAAAGCTCGTGTAATGTGTACACTGAGTATCCTGACAGGCCTCTGAGGACGGAGAGGAGAGAAGAGCGACTGCAGCTGTCTGAGGTCACCGTGGGCCTCCACCAGCAGGCAGTGAGACTGATGTTCAGGGCTCTGAGAACAGCTGAGGAACATGCAGGAGTCACAGAGCAAATAAGACAAGCCTGCTGTAATGCATTAGCAGCCCCCTACATTATATAATACCCACCGGAGCTTCATGTAAAGCTGGACGGGCGATTTATAATCGCGGCGTATACACGGGGGCCCCCACAGAGGAGCCATTTCACAAGGAGAGTGATGCTCTCATTGGTCGCTTTCCTTCTGTGGGAGTCGTGAGTAAAAGCCTGTAAATGGTTGTAGTTCTACTGTACAATCAATCTAAATTATTAAGTTTTCTTTGTGCCAAGTGGAGTCCAGGGACCTTTACAGCGTTATATAAGTTTCTTACTATAACTCAAACCAAATGCAAACATCTGGGACAATGTCACACAAAGAGAAAAACCATTTTAGAACTCTGAGTACGTCTTGGACCTCTTATTGACGTTTCTTTTTGCCCATCCATCGCACTTCTGTCACTTTCCACAGTCGACATTTGTCTCATCAAGTGAGACATCTGAGGAACAACTTAAATGGTGCGAAACAAGACCGAGAACATTGCCCGAACTAACATGTAGACACCCTTGCTACTCTAAACATCGTCGAACAAATGAGGATCCTCCGAAAACAGTCTGTTTTCTCCATCAACTTCATTTAATCAGAACCATTTGCGTTGAAGGGCCTTCACGAGTTTTCGGTCTTTCACATTCTCGACTCGCTTGGTCTTGTTTTCCCAGCCTGAAGCACCTGCCAGCGACTCTGTTCTCTGTACCAAAACATGTGGCTTGATTAGACGGACCTTAATTAAGAAACCATGAAAGCAGCGACGCTGCATTTGGGATTTCATCACCGAGTGACATTTAACACTGACGACAGAGACAAAAAGTACATCCAGACTGAAACACTCCAGACGAGCCCGTCCGTCTTTTGGGCAGCTTTTCCCTCACAGTCATTCACACCAACTTGTGAGGGGGGGGGGCAGGGCTTTAAATTACTTTCCTTACAAATAAAAAGGGAGTCTCGGAGGGATTCACCGAGTTTCCTCTTTTGTTTTTCTTATAATCAGCAGCGAGAGATTTCCACATTGAAAGTAGATTAGCATATTTATTCAGAGAGAAAGGATCTGTGTAAATGAACGCAGCCTGCTGAAAACCTCAGAGGCTGAGAGGAGGAGGAGGCGGCGGTGGCGGCGGCGGTGGCTTTCGCCTGACAGTTCTGGGCCACGGTGCTGTTTGAGCAGCACTTGTGTAATTTTCCCTCGGACCGGCATTCGAGTCGCTGGTGTTTATCATAACAAAGCGCGCGAGTATTTATTTATGCAAGTTAAAAGTCACAGAGGTTCGGCATAACTGCTTTTCCTTGGACCCTGACACCTTTCTCCATTTGCCTCTCATCTCCAAAAGAAATCTTTGTTTCTGTCGCGCTCGACAAAATATAAACTCGCGGGCCACAAAATCAAGAAAGAAACTCCATCAGGAGAGCTCATGTTTGCCCCCTTTTGAATCCATGTTCTGGCCAAGACAGATAAGAGCAGCTGCCTCCACCTTCTTCCGACTTTATCTCTGACAGAAACCTGGATGACGATGCAGCTCTCACTGTCTGAGTGTCACTGCGGATTCATTAATTCCATGATTCATGTCAGTGGAGGCAGCAGGGGTTTGGAGGATGAGCAGCGTTGCCTGCTCTCACCAGAGGAAGCCATTAATTTCCACTCTGCAATTAAAGAGACTGTAGGGAATAGATTTCCATACAAATTACACTGTGTGAGCTGGAATGAGGTACTTTTGGCTCATCATCCACTCCAGACTTGAGCGATGCTCCACCTCAAAAGCTGAGTAATTCCTCCAGAAAATAAACATCTGAGACGGAGAATCAGGACTTCTTGCCTCATCAACAGACCAAATGTTGTCTGAGCTTTGAAATTTTCAAATGATCTGAAATTATAGACCCCCCCCCCCCCATTCCCCCACACACAAAGTCCTTCACATGAAGTTAAATAAGTACGAAGAGAAGAAACTATTTCTGTACTTTGTGTTCTCGAGAGAAGCATTTTTTATCAGTCGTTGTGCTGAATAGAGGACAAAGCAGGCAGGGCATTAAACAGCAACTCAGCATGTTGGAAGAGAATCGCAGAGGTGAGAAAAGTGCATGTAGGGTGAGAAAAATTGCATTTTAAAGCATCTCGTTGGGATTCAGGACATTCCCAGATATTTTGTTGACAGAAAAACTCAACATTGACATTTTGACGGGCCGGCCAAGTGGTACACTTCAGCTATCTGAACCAATATTTTGTGTTTATAAATAAAACACACTGTTTTACAGCATTTACAAAACAGCAAACGCTTTCTCAGCGCTGCCTTCCTGGAACTGCGTTCCTCTCCTGGACAACGTCAGAGTGACGGCGTGGACAGCGCTGATGCTGAGGACCATCTGGCTGTCTCGAATGTGCGTTTCAAAAAAAAAAAGAGCCCAGCTGTAATACACAAACCAGCGAGTGTTAAATCCAATGTGTCTGAGCCTCCGCCAGCTTTTTCCATTACAACAGTATCATCCTGAGAGCCCATTTATCATCAGATTAAGTCTGAAACCACGTAAAGATTTCATTCATTTTACGGTTAAATGAAACAGGCGGCGACACGTTCTCCCGCCTGGTTTAGCTCCGTTTAATTGCCATCCAGCAGCACGGTGGAAAGTTACCGCCATCGATCTGCCAGGGGTGAATCTCTCCTCTGTGTTGACAAACTTGTTGATGTTATTCACGGCGGCCTCATACTCGGGTTTCCAAGAATCACACTTAGCGATGACCGGCGGTCAGTCGCAGCACATATATCACGCGCGGCCGGCGACCACACATCGGCTAACTGCCGCAGAGAAGTGACATGGAATTTTTTCCAGACCATCATGTCCACTCGAGCGGTACTGTCGCGTACAACCGAGGTCATGCGAGAGTGCAACCTGAGTCAAAAATGGCATCCATCCAAATCCCACAGCTGCCCCCCCAAGGGCCACATCACACCGGGCCAAATATTCCCCCCCCAGCGAAACAGAAACAATGATCTGGCACGCTGCCTAATTTTAACCGCGTCCCTCCGAGTGACCACTATATGAAAGGCTTTTAAAACAAGAGACGCCGCATTTGGACATTCTTCGGGCACCGGCTGGGAGGGAGCCCGCGCACACCTGTGGCCATCCGTCTCCTTCACGTTGTGAACCCAGCAAAGCCACCGTGCAAGTCCGAGCACAGCGCAGCACCGGCTCGCCGGGAGAGTTACAAACAGTGCCAGACAGCATAACGGCACTTCAGTTACAGCGTGTTAAAGGCCGTAACTTGAGACCCCGACAGTGTTTCTTGTAGACAAAACCTTCAGAGGCTTCGAATTAGAAGTTTGACTTCAAAGTTGTATCACTTCTATGTGTTTTTTTTTTGTTGTTTTACTATAAATCCTCTTGGTGAATGAGCTTCCTAAACATCTCAGATAGTATTTCTGCTTTTTAAGAGATTTTACCCAAAAAACAAAGTGAGAAGAAACATTTCTGCCCTCTGACAGAGCAAAGCCTGAATGGACTCGATAATTTTGAGCTTTTCAAATCCAGCTTTACGACCCACAAAATCAAAGGGAACTGACCCAGCAAGCACATCAGACTGTGGGAAGTGAAACTTAAGCACACAAAAAACACAAATAAACACAGAAACAACAAGCAAACTATGCACAGAGCAGTTTATCTGCGAGCAGGTTTCCGGATGTACGTAAAAACTAGTCAAGACGACAACAAAACAGTCACAGACGGTTCGAACTCAAACTCAGATTTCAGGAGGACAATTTCACTGGAATGAGTCTCATATGCGTTCAATGTCACTCCGTCACTTCACAGGTTGTTTTCTCAACATGCAGCACCAGTCTGAATGTAGACGTCACTCAGAGTTGTATTAAAAAAAAAAGATGAGGGATCAATTCTCCCTTTCTTTTGTGTGAATCTCCGCAGGATCGAGACAAACAGAAAAAACATCACAACACAGAGCTGAGTGAAAGTCAATCATGGAAAAAAACTTGTTTTTCTTACCTGGCCCTGCGGCATTGATCATTTTATTGAACATCTGCAAAAAACAGAGAATAAGTATATATCAGTGATGGCTGCAGTGACTCACAAATAATTACAGATTAAGAGCAGAAACCTGAGAAGAGACGATTTTGTGGGGTTTTTTTTTTTAGCTTCAGCAGTGTGAAAGCTCAGAAAAACATCTCACATTATTTGGCTGTGAAAACCATTAGGAGACACACAACCCGAGCGCCCCAACTCAGGAATGAAGATTTCTCACATTCTCCAATACTGCAATCACTGCAGCCACGACAAAGTCAATGGAGACGATCCGCAGCTGCAGCGACGGCATGATTTAGCTGTCCTTAACTCTGAGGGCTACTGTGCCGCTCATCGACCTGTTGCCCCCCCCCCCCCCCAATTATCTGCTGTCACTGCTGCACCGCTGTAGGTTTCTCACTAAAGCGACTGGTGCAGGTTTGGTCCAAATGAGGGGCCACAGTAATATAATGCCTTTACCCGAGGGGCAAATAGAGAGTGAAAGCTGACGGAAATATTGGTTCTTTAAATGAAACGGCTTCCTTTTGAAGTCACTGAAGTGACAAAAGAATTCTGAAGCCTGAAAAAAATCCCGCTGAACTGGACGAGCCGGGCCGGCTCCCCTTTGTTTCCACGCACTCTCTTCCATTTCCCCTTTGTGGCCCGCTGGTCTGATTTATGCTCTTGTTTGCTTGCCCTCTTTCCACATTTCGCCCTGGCAGGGACAAAATCCAGCGCGAACTCACAGGATGCCTCTCTGTAACTGTCAACCCCTCCACTGTAGATCTCCATTTCGAATCTGCCCACACGGCACCGAATTTTTCAATTTCAACCCGGATGCTTGGCAGAATTCCTCGATAAGATGGATTAAACTCGCCACGTCGGTCATGTGCCGCAAGTTCCGTCGAGGGCCTCAGAAGAGGCGGCAGTGTAAGGGAGCGCTTGGCCGCATGAGCGACCTACATGGCTGCGACTTGGCCGTGACAGGAAAGGGGACCTGAATGGCTAAATTAAAGAGGACAGGTGTGATTTCTTCCCTCCTGTCTTTCCTTTATCCCGTCTGACATTTCCAGGCCGCGCAGCAAATGAGGTCAAACGATAGAAGGCACCTGGCAGTCTATTTTTCATTTTTCTGCAGCGAAGAAGAAGATGATTTAGGGCAGGGAGGCGGTCACAGCCAGCACATTTTCTGGCAGCTTTTCAGCTCTGAACCACCAGGGGGTATCCATGTGGCTGCGGAGTTAGCAGGCTCAGCCGCCCTGTTTATCTCCAGGCGCAAAAAATACAAGTCTTGAGAGGAGTTCTGAAAAAAAGTGAAATGCCAAAACAAGTCATTAAAGTATGACTCATACTCATGGGTGTATTTTTACCTCCGTTCAAACACGAGGGGAGCCTCTTGGAAAAAAAAAAAAAACGAAGACATTTGGCCATTGAAGTATCGCTGATTATTGACTGAGAGATTTGGCACAGTCTGGCAGAATTTCGTCACATAATCCAAACACCTCGGCGACCGGGTTCAAAGATCCTCAACGCGGAGACACGAGCAGGAACACAATCGCCGTGCTTTCGAGCTCTCACTGTCAATTTCATGGTCCAAATAAGTTTGTCTCCAAAGACCAGCTTCAGACCCAGTTTTCAGGAATAAACTTGTGAAAATTAGCAGTCCGAAAACCAGATGCTGGGCCCCAGAGGAGATGGACTGAATTGAAAAGGCTTCAAAGACTCCAACACATCACTCTCTCTCTCTTTCTTTCTTTCTCTCTCTCTCCCTCTTTCTTGACAGCCAAAAGAAAGTTTTTCATCCTAGCACGTCTCAAGAGGTGAGACCCACTTTTTTTTCCCTTGCTAAATCGCCCCAGTTTGGGCCAATCGCAGTCAGATGGTCGACACATGTCAAAGGTTACAGGTCACAACGAGTGGCAGCTTCCTCAGAGGAGAAGACAGAGATAGTTCCACTCGGGGCTGATGCTCGGTGGTCAAAGGGAAAATGCCCCCCCCCCCCCTCGTACCAATAAGGATGTTTATGTGGAGTGACAGCTCTGTGTGGGAGAATGATAGCTGCTGTTCCAGCACAAATGACAAGCCAACGGGGGCAGTCACTGGACCAGTCGGGGCGGATGACACACCGGTGTGTCCCCTGCATGCCCGTCTCTGTCAACAGCAATTAAAAGAAAGAATCCTCAACCCAAATACGTCTTCATCCGCCCGTAATAGAACGCAGGAACCAGCTGGCCCCAACCAGACGAGTGCTGAGCAGCAAGGTCGAGGCGGCCGCCGCAAGCACAGTACAGTAAAGCGACTTCTGTCAGACTGGGAGACGTTCCCCCGAATCAGCGCTTCATAACACTGATGGAAAAATGTTGAACGTCAAAGACATGAATAAATGTTAAAACAAGCTTGTTTTATCCACAAAATAAATATACAGCAACAAGCAATTTTTCTGAAGGTCGAAAAATATACATTTGTTATGGTTTAATAATCAATTACCAGTAATAACATTTTCGTGCAAAAAGCAATGCAATTTTGATGCCATACAGTCAAATATAAGTTTAGCAGGTAGCACATTTGGTTGCAATTTTCACAGTTAAATGGAAGTCTGAAGAGAAGGAGAAATTTTAATTCTCCTACAAAACATTTAAACAGATTTACTTTATGAATGTTACACAGAAAGAAAAATTTGCCCCTCAAAAAGGCCAAAAATCTGACAGGGATTCAAAGAGAGAAATTGTAGAAAGCTGCAGAATAAATGAGCACAAGTGCAAATGATTTCATAACTACAGATATTGTCATGTTATGTATTTTATATCATATCGTCTTTTAGGTTTCAGTGACATGAAAGCACGAGAAAGATTTGACAAACACGAGGGTAAGACAGCGAGGACGTTCCAGCTCAGATTATTTCAGCCTGCATGATACGCCGCAGATTGAGGAAGGTTCGTGCTGCATTCCAGCTTTTCGGCCTCATACTGAGGAACAGAGGAGGGGGTCTGGGGGTCCGAAGGTTGTCAGGCAGGTGCCGGTAACTTTTACCAGATACTTCCAGAAACCATCCCTCAGTGGAGCCGTGACTCCCGCGTCGAGCGGCTCGCACATTCGGCGGGTTTATTCTTAGACTGCAGGCCGGTGAATCAGACTGTATCACATTCGTGCTCATTGCGGTCCAAAGTGTCATCTGGACCCCAGAGTGCTTATGTAAGACTCCAGGGGAGGTCAGGGAGGAAAAAGAAACATCCCCGCATGTAAAACACTGCTGACGCGTCACTGTGTAAACTTGGCAGGGTCGAAACCAGGAAGTGAAACAGGAAATCTGCATCAATTACTTGTCGGTGGATGAGTTGATGTGCAACTATAAAAGAGAAACTATGAACTTGGCAATCTGTTTCCGAAGCTTTGGTGCTAAGCTAACTAGCTGCTACGTAGCCCTTCATGCTAACCGAAAGTAAAGGAGTGGATCTCCCCGTTTGGGTTCTCTGAAAAGTCAGAAACATCACTTGTTTCATTTCACGTCATCACGTGTTGAAATTTTCAGGCCAAAAATGCACTTCTGGTCCTCAGTTACGTCATAAATTATGCAGATCTCTTCACACTCAGTGTTTCCAGTTGCCAAGATTCAGTGGTGAAAAAAATAGCTGCTCCTTTTGAGGCTCTAAGTGAATGTTTTAATCACCTCCCACCTTGAAGCTTTGAGGAAAAGCAACATATGTGGCATAGATGCAAAACGCAACCATTTTGAAACAGCAAAATAAAAGTGATAAATCGTTTCATTGACTGGAAAAGCCCCGAATAGCACGTGAACCCCACTTGAGGTGACACCGCAGCCAAAATACTCTGGTGTGTAACATATGTGAACATTCCCAGCTGTCCCAAAAGCCGAGTTTTAACCAGTGCTGCTGAGGTAGTTACGGTCCCACCAAGGAACAGGTGGCGTCTTTTTATTTGAAGGACCCCGAGTCAGTGGACCAAACCATGTTTAGACTTCTGCAGTCCACAACATGATCACATAATGACATTTGCTGCTTCTTTTTTGGTTTTTGCTGTGGTGCAAAGTTACCGGCTTTGTGGAGTAGATGTCAAACATGCCGACCGCAGGGGCCAAAACGGCCCCCTGGAGGGACTTGTCTGGCCTGCGGGGTGATATTTAATTTATTATGTGCTGATTGGGAATGGCCGTGGTTCAGTCAGAGAAGGGGACATAAGAAATACCCACAACTGAACAACAGGTGGCAGCAAAACCATCAGACCATAGATCAGCGAAAGCTTGCAACTCCCTCCCGAAGAAGTAGTAAATGAACGAATGTTTTGAGAAATTATGATCATTAGATTGTAGCAAGAATGTCTCAATCGAGAAAAAGGCCAAAATATGTCATTAAATCTCCCCAGACAGTGCTTTGAGAGTATCTGACTGCAGGAGTGCAGTTTTTCCTTCAAAGCAAGTTGTTTACCATCACGTTGCATCAGAGCCGTGAAGGCAGCACAAAGGACGAGCCGAGGGGCTCTGAATATAAACCCGCCCAGCATTCTGCAAATCTCGGAGCTGTCTGTTTCTTTTAGGGCAGCTGAATAGTGACATTTATATACTTTGTCCGGCAGAAGTGAGTCCAGCTTGTCTAAGGATGCCTAAGCTGACCTTATTCACAATGCAAACCCCAAATATTTACAGATACGTGGCTTAAAGAGTGGCGGCACAGAGGGGGAATTTGCAAAGGTCAGAGGCTCCGTTCCTTCAGAATGGAAACACTCTGATGTTTTCTTCTGTGCATTCAGTTTATTTCCACATGGTGACCTTGACACGAGGCTTCGAAATGTTAAGAAACTCACTTGGAAAGTTTTGTTGGTGCGCTGGGAGGAATACTGTGTACTTCATTACAGCTACAGTTTTTTTCTGTCTTTTTTGTTTGATAAACTTTGAAACAGAAACAAAACTGTTGGCAAGGAAGATCCAGCAGCATCAGAAACACACAAACAGCATTGTTCATACACAGTTGTGAATGAATTCAGTTTGGTTTTTCGATAACTCATCAAAGGATCTCCTGTTTCAGTCCAAAAAGGACAACTGTTCAAGTACCGAGTACAGAAACTGAACATGCGAGCACATAGAAGGATGTTTACGAG
This sequence comes from Malacoctenus gilli, assembly GCA_032164315.1. Classification (NCBI taxonomy): domain Eukaryota; kingdom Metazoa; phylum Chordata; class Actinopteri; order Blenniiformes; family Labrisomidae; genus Malacoctenus; species Malacoctenus gilli. Next base: position 15,149,884 of record JASSRZ010000016.1, read on the forward strand.
GGAAACTACTGAGTAGTCGGCGTGAATAGGCCATCGCAGTAACCCGAAAACAGCTACAACCAGGTTTAAATGGAAGACAATGATATGATTCGCACATTCAAAGACAACAACCGCTGAGGTGTCAAGAAAAGTCTGGTCGTACGTCTTGTCTCCCACAGAAACATCGTTGAGGAAGACGTCCTTCTTACCGTCCTCTTGGTTCGGGTCCTTGTTCCCACTGAGGCGCTGCGAGGAGCAGAAGACCCGTCTCGGCTCGGACATTCCCCTCCGTCTGGTCTTGGGAGCGCTCGGTCGCTCGGGCTTTGGTCTGATGTGGACTCGGAGACAGCGCCCCTCTGCAACATCACAACAACAACAACAGTCAAGAGCGGGTCCGTCTCTGTGTGGCCGGGTGGACTGGGACAGGATGAGCTTGACGGTGGCCAGGGGAAAAGAAAACAAGAGGCTGAGGTCAGCGGCTGGGGAAGTGAAATCTCCACTCGCAATTCAGCTTGACAGAGGCTTACAAAGGAGCCTGTATGTGTGGCTCTCCTTTGGAGAGGACAGAGATTATGACCTTGTCAAATATCCCAGTAAAGATGTCTTGTCTTGCCCGGCCGCCTGTCATTAGTTAAAGCAAGTAATAGTGAATGCCTGGGATGGTTATGCAGATGCCTGGGAGGCATGTAAGCCTCTCTCCACCATTCCTAATGGACCAAATCATACAAACTCCCTGCCGATACAACAGCTCCTCTGTGCGGTGCGGTACGTACATACGGAGCCCGAAAGAGCACTTTTGTTCCTGGCTGCGAACTCTAGTGGGATATTTCATGAAACACGCCACCATGAGAAGGGCCCTTTTTTTAGGAACAGAGTCGCATGGTCCCAGTCGCGGCGTCCGAGGCACAATAGCTGCCTGTTCCCGCTGCACCGTTCGGGACCAGGCCGAAGCACTGTGGACTCCAGTATTACATCTAAGAGCTGGGGACCGTCATAAAAAGCAGCCTGAGAGGCGCACATACCCGCCGAGACAGCCTGACAAAAGCCTATAGTGTCACATGCTGTGTTTTCCATACTCTCTCTCCTCTGTTCGCACTCTGCGTTTATGGATTCATGCCCCCTTATTTGTGATTTGTCTTTTACATCTGAAAAGGGAACAGAAGATTCTGGACACCTGTTATTTACAGGTCCGAATAATCCGCTGGGATTTTGTCTCCGCAGAGCAAACTAAATTGATTTAGTGGAAGTTTAAAAAGCATGACCAAGTATGCAGCATACGCTTCACAGGAATGTGCACACTACCAACCGTGACAGTGCACATACCATAAGGTACTGAGGGTGGAAGCGCTGGAGGCCAGATGCTTCTTAACAGCGCCTCACGCTCGCTCTTGAATGTGGAGGTGCAGTGTGACGGAATTTAAGGCGAAAACACTTATTTTTTGGTGAAAGACGTCGGGCTGCCTGAACGCGCTCCCCCACCTGTTTCTTGCGGGCGACGCAGGGCGTGTTGGAGGGGGACGAGCCGGCGCTCAGAGCCTCCTCAATGTCCAAATTAAGTTGGTCCAGTTTCCTCATCAGCTGACTCATCGACTCGCACCAAGGAGACTTCACCAGAGGAGACTCCTGCGGGGAAGCCAGAAAACACGCAGATATGAAAAGTTTCTCCTGACACGATAAGTTGCTGAGCGAGATAATGAGGCTTTGTTGAAGAAACAGAGTTTTTGCAAAATTCTATTGTATTTTTTGGAGAAAGCCGGTATTTCAGATTCTCTTTCTATCCACCTATGTCATTCTTGCTATTTGTTTGCCACACAAAGGCCTTCACGTAAAGTGAAAGCATCTGTCAATTTAGCATGCGGCCCTAAACTCCAAAAGAGTTACAGACAAGCCTAAAAAAAGGATCCTGTAAATTGCAGATGCTACATCAGAGGCCCGTCACACATGGAAATGCGATCTCCCCGACGGTGTCTCGAGGTGAAAGAGCAAACGAGGAGGGGTTCCAGACATTTGTGCCATACAGAGCATGATGGAATACCCTGCACAGGCTTTCACTACTCCCCAGACACACAGTGTATATAAATAGACGCCGCTCACACAGACAGGAGCTGCGTCTGAGGTTCTGGAGGTCCGGCCTCGTAAATCAGCTGGATACCCTTCAGTCACCAAAGCATAAATTATCATTGTTGTTCTGTAATCTGAGCAGAACGACAGGACGACCGAGCCTGAGGATCAAATGGTTAAATACTCCTCAATGGCATCGCCAGAGTCGGAGATGAGTGGATTATTTGGTGGACTGATATTGTATTCACGGACAGTGACTTTGTGTATTTCTTGGGAAGACCCTCAACAAATATGGCTGCTATAATAATACATTTGAGTGAGGTAAACTTAGAACATTTCCCAGTAGATACTTGACTTTTTGAGCTCAAGTGGCTCGTTAGAAAAAGTCAGAAACCATCAGGGGGGAAGTTTTTCGACCAAATAAACAACAAGACTGTTTTTTATCTTACCCTCTCTTACACAAGCGGACAGAATATGTAAATATGCAAAGATCGAAGAGAAACAGGGTGTGAAGGAGTCTGATTTACACATCAGTGGACAAAAATCTGATGTTTATTCAGGCTTCACTTTGGACAAAAACAACGAAATGCTAAAACTGGAATAAAACCGTTCCAAACAATGTCTGAAATCAATGCCATTCAATCCAATCCTTTGATTCAATTTTACTTTAAAAGCCAAGGAATCCATCAATTTGTATCCCAAGTTGAGAGAATACAATGACGTCAACCATTCTACAGAAACAAAGTGAAGCAACGACGGGATAATTTCTGGGGTTATTTTGGAGTTTCTATGAAGTCCCTCTAATTTCCCAGAGTTAAAAATGAAACCAGTGAACGGGCCAGCCGTCAGTCACACTTGCATCAAGTCATATTTTCCAAAACATCCAAAGCCTCTGAGCGCACAATCATCTCATTGAAGTGTCTCGTCACCGAGCGTCCTGGTGGGGGAAACCCCTTCGTGTTTTGGACAAGGGTGCGTTTTTGGCCAGAAGGAACAAAAACACGATGCTCGTTTTGGTGTTTTCACGCAATCGTTTGCACGCAAGTCATGCGAAGGGCATGAAGTGAAATGATTGGGATCATGCGACGGAGACTGGACACCCCTGAGGCCTTTTTTTGACATCACTTTACTTCCCAAAGACTGTTGTATCTGAGTGAAAGTCATAAGAATCACATTCTAGTTTCATCTTTGGTTCTATACCTCTCAGTAAACACAGAAATAATCTTTTGTAGATGATTGTCAGGGATTTGTTTGAGCTAAACCACTGTTGCACATGAGAAGCATGTTTAAAAGAGGCACAAACGTTTTTTCCTTTATGCTTCACTCTCCTAAAAATATCAGGAATTCAGGGAGAGGACACTAAGCACCACTCAGCCCGCTGACCACCCATGGTCAGCTGACCGACGCGACACTGGCGGAAAGCGCTTTTTTTTTCCCCACTCAATCTCCAAGGAATGACCTTAATCTGGCCAATTCCCCGCTGACCTCCGAGGCCTGAGGGATCGCCCGGGGTCACGGAGAGGAAAAAATAAAGCTTGTCTTCTTCGCCGCGTCTGCGTTTCAGGCCCACGGCCAGGCAGGGGAATGTAAAATGTTTGACACTGGATCAGTGTGTTTAGACAGCTCAATCCTCCCCGTCTGCTCCGCAAATAAAACGGGAATTCTCATACTTAACGTGAACATCCCACTCCAGAAAACACAAACCAGACGCCTCCAACTAACCAGGCGAATCCTACAGCTTCCTCCTTTAAGAAGCGAGACAAGACTAATGTAGCTGGACGCTGGCTTCAACTTTACCCTGAATAATGCAAAACGATTCCAAGAAAATCCTCCTCCGTACTCTCGCAGTTTCTAGTAGTGTATTTCTGAGATATTCACCAGATTAAACAAAAGACAGTCTTCCAGCTAATACTGATGGGAATCACTCAGGAGGGCTATACAGCTGTAAGGAAGGGTGGCGGAGGGGAATACCTGTGTTTGCATTCGGCTGGAAGCTCAATTAACACCCGTTCAATCTTTTCCCTCTTGATATTTGGTTTTAAATTGGAGATTATTTCAACAGAAAGATATCACACAGAGCTTTGAGATTAGGGGGTGATTCATTTAGCTTGGGGTAAGTAAGTACTTTGGTCTCACAGCAGGGGGGGTCTTAGATTCACATCCTGTGTAAGACTTTCTGTGGAGGGTTTGCATGTTGCCTCTCACCTTGTTGGAGTGCTCTTCTATCCTTCTACTGTATCATTTTTTTGTTTTTCCCAGGTTTCTAAAGCAATGTTAGGGTCCTGTAATTGGTGCTGTCAGCAGCATGCAACTGTTGAATAAAACATTAATTTATTCATTCATTCATTCAGGAATTCATGAGTTAGAATACATATCATGATCTTCTGAGGTATATGCATTTCTTTAACACCAGAAGTCTCCAAATGAAGGCCTGATGTGACCCGTGGTGCATTTTAAATTGGCAGACAGCGAAAACATGTCACAACAAGGAACAGATATGATGCTTAAAACTAAATGAAAGTTGTTTTTCTTTATTGCCTTGAATGAAATCTCTTAAAATCTCAATGCAAAGAGGAAGGCTTCTAAGTGAATCCATGTCAAAAACGGATGTAAAACTCGAACTGAAAAAGTGCGATTAAATGACCATTTTTTAGGGCTTATAAAAGATAAACTTGACAGCAAACGAACTGGGAAGGAAGCGGCACGTCTTATGAACTGGGGGGCCAATTAACCCTCGGTGTCAGGCAAACACAAATGCCAGAAACAGATGCCTCCGTCCAGCACATGCTCTCTCGCCAAATCTGGAACGCACACACTCACACCGTCTCTTTTCAGTGACATCCCCACAAGGTGCTGTTCAGGAATGTGGACACTTCGACTTAGAATGAGACAAATTCCAGAGGAGGCTTGACGCTCAAGTGAGACACTACCCTTGATTCATCTCCACCGTGCCTGTCCCCCCCTCGATCGGGCCCGTAGCGATTGTGAGGAGTCCCCCCCACACCATGGCAACTGAGCTGGTATGAGTCAATCCTTTAGATAAATGCAGTAATGTTATCTTCTGGGGACAGCAAAATGTGAGCGGACTATAACTTTATCAGCGCAAATTGGCCACATTGTGAACCCCAACATAGCGGCTTTGACATGGAAATGAGGAGTTAAGTGTGTGAGCTCTGGGCTCGGTGCCGAGTCCACGCCACCCACAGAGAGTGCCAGAGATCACCATGGAGGTTTCCAAATGTAGCAGCCGGTCATGCGAAAGGGCAACGGCTACCTGGCGACTCGGAGGAATAAATTACATCCTTAATATCCTGCGACGGAAAACACCGCCGACACTGCGGCCGCGCAGGGCCGAATCTGGAGGACGGGAGAGATACGGGAGGAGAGAAATGAGCGTTTCTGGGGGCATTTGGTCACAGTTGTGTTAGATGAAGTGGATGGAGCGAGGAGAGCTGTGAGATGACACAAAAGGAGGAACTTTATGCAGATGGTGCCCTCATATGGTAAATGGCAACAACTGCATCCACGTGCTGCTGCTCCAACATCCTCAAACTTTACAGTTATGGGAGTTGTATGAGTTCTCTGTGAAAAATTAAGATAAAAATGAAGTTTATATTTAGAAGACAGATCTTTATGTATATGCACTATTTTGGTCATCATTTTCTGGAAAATTTAAAGTTGTCAAAGCAGGTTTAAAAGACTAAAAAGGGGATTTTTCTCCTAGAAATAAGCAAAACTTTGCTCACATGAAAATGAAAACCTTAAAAATAATACATATACACACTTCACAGGACATAAGACATCTTGTGAGAAAGTGAAACACACACTCTCTTTGAAATATTAAGTCTTATTTGTGGTCCAGTTGACCATTTTTACGAGAAATGATGAAAATCTACCTTCATTTTTGCACTGTACTCAATCTTCACATGTGTTTCTGCAACAGACGGTATCTGGTAAGAAAATCCCACCCGTTGTCACACAGTTCCCAATAAAATGGGAAGATTTAGTCGCCTCTTTCTTCCCTGCAGTCCTCTGCCATGTGATCACAAACTTTGCAGTGTGACGCCATGAGAAGCGTTTACTGCCCTCCTTTGATAATATTTACAACGGGCTCCCTGAATTCCCTGCATTCTTGCGCTCTTTTCCAAAACAACCCATTCAGAGCCGTGTCACTCCGCACATAAAGCTGGCATCACCTCAATATCTTGCCCCAACCGACAGACAGAGAAGCTAATGTCCACCAGCGCTTCCCGTCGGCCCGCTCACATGCGCCCCGCTATCTGCAGATTGTTTAGAAAATAACAGTCCCGATCTGGATCCGTTCCATGCAGCTGTAAACCAAAGTCATTTTAATGCATCAGACTGTATTTATGAATGCGTACGGGAGGTTTAAGAACAGCAATAAAAAGCAGGGGAGGGGGGGTGACGGAGTCAGGCTGTAGGTTATGTGAAAAGACTCTTGAATGTGCCTGAAAGAAAGAAGGGAGGACGATGAGAAAGGAAGGTTCAGTAATGGAGGGCCAAGTTCAGCGGTAATACGGTCTGTCAAAACACTGCAGCCTGCTGAGGGAGTGGAAATAAAGCAGAGGCTGTTTGCATTCCTTCTGGATCTGTGTTGCACCAACGCGAAGTTACTGTACTCCTACACATTTATACCAACCCAGTGTGACACAATGTGATCACGGCCAGCTTGCAACACAAAGACTGTTGCAGTATGCTGGTTTCTTGTATTTACCAGCGGTGGCAACCTGCGTATTGCCGCTTTACTGTCTCTCCCGTTTCAATTCCTGACTTAAAAGATTTGATGCGACTTTGTATTAATACAGAAATTACAACCAAAGGTTTATGTGGGTTTTAGGAAATGTTACATGTGAGTTTCGAGGTGTAACACGGAACTATCCTCCTCTTTCAGCTCTTTGAGGCAACCTGTGTGACAGCAGGGAGGAATATTACTTGGGCAGTGCTGGTTCATATCAGTGGTTTCCCGAACCACTGCCACTAAGAGAGGCCGTGGAGCCCCTCGTCAGTCTTTGCCAGAAATTACAGTGAAGCCAAACACTGGCAGAACCGCTCACTTTCACCCACAAATAAAAGCACAGCCTTCAAAATAAAAGCAAAGTGCAAGTCGAATTTTGACAACCTGAAAGCAGGCTGTGGTGTCAAGCAAATTCAACCCCCTCTTGCCAAAAAAAACCAGGACCTAAACTGAGCCTCAGAAGTCAAAAACCAGAAGGTTGTTGGTTCAAATCCTGACACTGAGAAGGGATCGTAAAGCAGAACTACACCACTGCTCTCCATCCTTGTCACTCCCACTATGGGCCCTTGAACAAGGGCCTGAATGCAGGTGAATGTTAATGTTCTAGTAAAAGCATCATACCTCTGTCACGCCTGCGTCTGGCTCCGCTTCATTGCCGCAGCAGCTGGACGTGTGATTGATTTCATTTTGAGCACAAACAGGCACGTCTTTGGTCCTCTCTGTCTCTTTTGTGCTCTTCTCTCCAGAACTGATGGGAGAACTTCTTCTGCGAGGCAGCACAGGGAAAACCTCATCATCGTCCTCCCCATCACCATCCTCATCACCATCGTGTCGACCGTCCTCCGCCTCCTCCCCCTCCTTTGAAGACCCTCCATCCTCCGAGCTCTCATTGACAGGGGGGCAGCTGTCGGACCCAGAAGGGCTGGTGTAGTCTGAGAAGGTGATGGAGCTCTGTTTGTACGTCACGATATGAGGCGGGCTGAAGACCCTCACGCTCGGGGTGGCAGAAGCAGACACGAGGGCCGGACTGGAGTGGGGATTTAGGATGAAGCCGTTCAATACAGGCTTTGCGGTCTTGAAGCCGTATTCACAGTTTGAATCTGGGACCTGCTTGTTATGGTTCTGGCAGCGGTTGTGATCTGGCGAGGGTGAAAAGGCTCCGAGAGGCTGAGCTGTGCTCAGAGATGCTCCCTCAAGAGTGGCCGACACTTCCTGAGGCCCTTCAGTGCACAAGCTGCTGTCCACCAGTTTAGCACTGTTATATTCAACACAAACAGTATTCTTCTTGAGCTCGAGTACGCCGACATTTTCTTCTGACGGTGTGCTTCTGACTTCTGAGAGACGACGCTCCACTCTGTGGTCCGGCGAGCCGTCAGCTGGAACAGCAGCAGTGTGCAAAGTCGGCTCTTGTGTGGAAAAGGTCAATTTGTGTAATCCTAACGCTGTCCAGGACTGATGGTCTTCCAAGCTGACCACGTGTGGAGTCTCCATTGTATCCTAGTTGTATTCTTTCTCATAGTTCAGAACGTAAATCCACAGGTACTTGAACTTGATGTACAGGATGGCCATTTTTTTCCTGCAAGTTGCTCAGTCACATCCTGGAGGGAAAAAAAACCCTGAAAGAGAAAAAGAAAAAGTATCTTTTGGACATGTAGCATTTTGACAAGCAATGACTGTAATTTCCACACAAGTAAGACAAGCCGATACACACTCCTTCACTGCCTCCTCGCGTCACTGTCCTGTAATGATCGCAGCCTCGGCACACATGTGCGACGTAAAGCTTCTGCATTCACCTCTTGAGTTCATGCCAAGAGTTTGCTGGGGCAAGCGGAGCTCAACATCTGGCTCAGGCTGCACCGTTCAAGTCTGGATCTGTTTCGCACATGATACCGGTGACATCACTGCACGGAGGAATCCGACTGCTCTTCCCCTGCGCGGTGATTTACTACGCTCCACACCATTCATCAGGGCAGAAGGTGTCCCTGGTTGACTGTAGTTAACATCCCACTCACCCCTTCATTAAGCCCCTCTTTAACACACGCCTTGGACAAGTCTGGGACACCCTAAGTACACACTGAAAAACAAACAATTGCATTATTGTGCTTCAGCGGAGGTTTATCATTTTGTCAACCACAGAGAGGGAACTTTTAAGGAGGGATAACAGCGTCACTGAACCAAGAAAGCTCCAGGATAAACACAAGGCTGCAGGAGACCTTCGATCTCGTATCAGTCCATTCTCGGCCTCGTATTTGATCAGCGAAGCACAGAGAAATTATCCTGGAAGTCTGGAGATATCTTTATATCTTTAGAATCAGTATTCCCAAACTCTGACGTAAAAGTTCATTTGAATTTATTTGCATGTGCTATTCAGCCGGCGCTGTTTTCGTGAGAAAGCTCGACTTTGCGGCACCTTCGTCATGTCCTTGAGACACGTGACACTCGTATACAAACACACTCTTGCAATTTTTTAACGCGAGCTGATAAAGCAATCAGACGAGGACACGATCTGACTCCGAGGATACTCCCGATAAAACTGCATACAGCATGTCTGTATTTGTGGTACACAGTCCGTCAACAAAAAACGCTACAAAGTGACTTTTTTCCAAACGCAATTAGAGGTCCTTCAATGTGACCCAGCTCTCACAAAAACAAGCAAAGGAGGCTTCATCATTCCCAGATGAACTCAGGGCAGATCCAAATGAAGGGGAGCAGTCACAAGGTAAAAATGAAGTGGGTGTGTGGTGACTTGCAACACAAGACCACAACTTATTTAGGAGGTGGAAAGGAGAAAGCGGGCTCGGATATTTTTCAACTCCAAGGCTCTGAACAAGTCTCCTCATGCAGGAACAACCTACAGTATAATGTACAAGCTAAGCCAGGAATGACTATCAAAACAGGTGAAAACAGAGAGCTGCTATTTGTTCCTGTGTGATAAGAACATTTAGGACATCACTGAGTTTGGAGTAAGAAAAGAAATAAGCGGCAACTTACCTGCTGAGTGGAAAAGAGCTGTTGGTGTTGCACAAGAAGTGTCACTGAGATCATGGCAAAACACTGGCAGCGAGGCCGGATCCTGTAAGAAAACAAAGAGAGCTGAACACCCCCCCCCCCCTCGTAGAGCCACGCTTATCTTCCCGTAGGCCTATACTGCCACCCCTGCCATCACCACCCCCCCTCGCTAGCACTTCATGCGTTTCCCTGGGGGGCTGCAGGACTGATCAGCAAGCGGTGCCTAAACCATTCAGAATATGCGTAAGAGCAGGGAGAATGTGTACTTGTTGAGAGATGGAAAGGGGAGGAGAAAAAAGGGAGACAGGAGGAGGCGGGGGAGAGCAGCGTGGTGGTGGTGGTGGTGGGGGGGGGGGGGGGGGGGGGGGGTG
>JASSRZ010000016.1:15160159-15194863 GCA_032164315.1 Malacoctenus gilli
TTTTTTTTTACGGTCATTAAAACGCGTCAACTTTCAGATGTGCTCCTTTGATGGACTCTTGTGTCACGACCAAAGTCAAAATGACACCTACGCCATTGCAATAAAGTGTTCCTTTTACCATCCCTCACCCATCCTTCAAATTTCATCCGAATTTCGTCGAGAAAATTTGATTAAATTTGCAAACACGAAGTCTTTGTATCCCTTCCAGGTGACTATGGCAACAAAGTCTCTAACATGTAGCACAAACCGTTTGTCGCGGACTCACCGCATATTGTCGCTGTTTATGTTTAATCACTGGATTAGCAAATAACGTTTTTATTCATTATATATCCTAACTCTCATTCATGGTCTTAATACAGTCGATAGTTTGAAACGACTTCGTTTCAGATGATGCTGGTTTGACGTTATTAATGTGTTCCTCATTTATCACTCAGAAACCTTCGAGACTCCTTGAGGAGCTTTCACATCCTGAGAAACTAAACAGTGTTTCAGTAAACTGGATGTTGTGACCGTCACAATCAAAGCCTGCACAAGAAAACACATTGCAAAACTTAGTCAAACATGATGGAATTCAACAGGACAACAACAGCAGTTTTTTTTTAGGCCGAATATTTTTTTATTCGGCCATTTATTTATTCATTCATTCATTTATATATATTTATTTATTTATTTGTCACTCCTTCAAACAATGAAGGGTAAATAACCAGCGACATGAGCTCCTCCCAGGCGCCATCGGGATGTGACGGTGCATCACTGTGCCGGAGCATCAGCCTGACACCCGGCAGGTGCAGTGGGCACTGGGTCCTCAGCCTTTACTGCGGGCAGTGAGTGCGGGGCAGATGCATCATGCTGCAGGGAGGTGAAGGAGGACTGAAGGGGGACAAAGTGGGCCGGGCGGCTTAGTTTGCAGTTCTTCTTTTGAAGAACTTGCAGAACCTTTGCCACCGCGACCTCTTCTTCTTTTCAGCCTTGGCGTTGATGTGCTGCCCCAAGGCGTCCAGCCTCTCGTGGAGCTGGTTTCTGGCGCGCTCCTGGTCCCGGATCTCCTCCTGAAGGGCGTCCCGCGTGTCCTTCAGGGTCCGGAGGAGCTCGGACCGCTCACAAGCCCACTCAGATCGCTCCTCGACCATCTGGGTCTGGAGCTGGTCGACGGTGCTCTCCAGAGTGGAGACTGTGAGGCGGTGCTGAGCCAGGAGGCTCGATCTTTCCGCCTCCCAAAGGTTGCTCTGCTCCTCCTGGACCTTGCGACACTTACCCAGGGTGGACTCCAGTTGGGCCACGAGCGCCGTCTCCTCCGACAGGAGGTCCTCCGCCTGCTCCCTCCTGCTGCTCTCCGTCTGGACTGCTGTCTGGAGCTGCTGGATCTCCTGACAAGCCTCGTCGTGAAGCTTGTCAGTGGTCCGCAGCTCACAGGACAGTGCAGCCAGCCCCCTCTGAGCCTCGCTGATTTTGACCTCAAATTCTGTTTTGATGAGGTCCAGCTCAGCCAGCGCTGCAGCCTTCTCCCCTTCCAGCGTGGAGATCTGGGTGTCTTTGTCCCCCAGCATCTTGTGGAAATCCTCCTCAGAGATGCTGGGGGCTTGGACCACCGCCGATGGCTCCACTGTTGGAGGAGAAGGTGGGGGTGTTGCTGTGGGCAGCAGGGCGGCCTCAACGGTTGCCTCAACGGTGGCCTGAAGATGTTGGTTGATGGCCATCCACATCTTCTCAGCCAGGATTGGCATCCCGTTGTCGTCACTCAGGTGATACTAAAGACAGCAGGAGAAAGCTCCGATTAAAACATGTTGACCTTGAACCAGATTTAGATTGTTTGTCCTTGAACACTGATAGAAAACGCACACCAAACGTGTACTTACACCATCGTAGCACCAGAGTTCAAGTTGGCCCTGATGGAAGCACTCCGACACCGGGAAATATTCCACTCCTTGAAAGGAAACACAAAGCACAGATGCATTAAAAGTCATTCACTACGGCAACTTTCACTTCAACACATTCATTCGTTCATTAATGATGCTGTTTCTTCCTGATCCATACCTGAACGCTCGGCAACTCGCTGGTATTCCTTTCGGAAGGCCGTCTGCCGTGCGATGGGGACGGTCAGCGATGGCGGAAAGTCCATGACCACAACCTGGCAAACAAGCAGAGGTTTTTTCAACTTGACAGTGATCTTTGAACGCTACTAAAGATGCTGCAGAACATCTCGACTCCAAACGCTCAGAGATGTGAGGCCACAGCTTACCTTTGACCAGCGACCGCGCACGATGGTCAACAACTTGGCGAACTCTTCGCCACCTTCCTCGGCGGTCTCGCAGGTGATCAGGTTGTTGCAGGGGGCCAGAAGGCAAACCAGGTCTGGGCTTTTGGGGAGCACAGCTGGAGAGACTTCTGTCCCCAAGTGGACAGCGGACGCTCCGGGGACCGACAGGAAGCCGAAGGACAGGCTCCCCTCGGGCATGGCGACGTACTCGTCCACCAGAGACCGCAGATGACTGTCGCCAATCACAAAGACGAACTGCAAGCAAAGAAATGCTGTGTAAGCAATTGTAGCACTTTGAACCAACTCTTTGTTTTTCTCTGTGTTTTAAAAGCCAACATTTCACAAGCTAACAGCACGTGAAGAACAACTCTCACCTTTTTGTCATCTGGGATCTGGTTGGGGAAGCGCAGCTTGATGCTCTTTTTAGTCCGTGGGGACACTTCCCATTTTTGAGCGCGGTGCCGCTGTCCAGAACCATGAGGTGTTTCTGAAACGATAAGAGAAATAATTTGAGTGTCAGTCCTCATACAGAAACCCGACACAACGGACATGATTGTTTTACGAGAGCAACGTGACAAAAACTACCTTCAGTGGTTCTCTTGGCCTCCTTTTTCTTTGCAGGGACCACGTTGTTTTTTGGGCCCTGCTGTCTGAAAATTTGTTGTTTATTCATCGTCTTCTTACTGTTAGAATCGCTGCTTCGTTGAAATGCGAACGTCTTCGAAGTATTCAGAGGTCTTCTGGTCTTCTGTAGGTCGTCTGTATCGAACGAGCTGCTGGTGGCGAATGCTGTAAGTTAGGTCGGCGGTTTTCAAGCTCGTGACCACATCAAAGCTCCCTGGAATCGTGATGCCATCACAATGAAGTTCAGCCATTACAGTTGGTGTAAAAAGGGGCGGAGCTACTTGTTTTGATTCAACTTTGAGCTGAATCAGTACTTGGTCACGTAGCGGTGATAAGTCAGCCAGAGCACAAGTACACATGTTGAGACGCAGCCTGAGTCTGATCTGGGATCAGCTCTCACTGTTTCCACCTGTGTCCCATCAGTCCAAGGGCGCCATTTTAGGGGTGGACGGCAGGGACACGTCCCTATCAATCGTCGAGAGCTTTTAGCTTTTCCTAAGGTTGTGTTTAAATTGCTTTTGCAAGAAGTCCTGCCAATTGCAATTGCAATCAGTCATTTCAACAGCCCTGCCATGGCGTTTTATTAGGGTCACTATAAACACATCAACTTGTAGGTTCAACTGCGTAATTAATCCTTCTAAATATGGTTCTAATTATTACGATACCTAAATTGTTGACAGTGAATGCAACACACCCAAACTTACGAACAGATTTAATAATAATAATAAAAAACAAGTTGAAACTCAGAAGTTTTTACTTCACATAAGACATTAAGGTACCAACATCACTTAAAGACAAACACAGTTGTTTCACACATCCTGTACTGACATGAGTACGTGCACTGTCCTTGGCACAATAGAAACAGATGATCAGTACGTTTTCAAGTTTCACCTCACGCCCTCACGTCATTCACCGACATCAAGCAGCGACGTACTCGTGGTGCAGTGCAACGTTTCTTCACAGTATATGAGGCAGTCGGTTTGCTAAAAACACACCTGGAGAATATTCAGCTTGTTGTGAGACCACATAAGACGACGACAACGGCATCTATCACGCAACCAACGCACACATACACAGATAACATGTATTTTGAAACACTACAGAGTGAAACACAACGAGAAAATGGCACTAATGTTTTGGAAGATACCCTACACGACTTGTTATGCCAGTGGTCACACACAGGTTTCTAAGAGAGGCTTGCCAAGAACTCTGTAACTGATGTTTCGCTTTTGGCAGCATGTAAGGAATGAGCGATTGTTAAACAGGCAGACGCAAAACGGTTATAAGTTGTTGTTTTTCCCCCCATTGTAGTCAGAGCAATAAAACATTTAACAGCACATGAACGAGTATCGTGTTTTCACTCCGATTCCTGTTTCGCCTGAATAAAAAGTCCAAAGAGGAAACACAAAAAATAGTGCATGTCTTCACATCTCCCTTCAAGAAATGTTCTTTTAAAAGTGTTACAACTGCAGCTATTCAGCTTGCTGTGGGTTAATCATAAAAAAACACATTGTCCACTGAAACTTAGCAGTGTAAACCGCTTGTTTCTGTATTTGAATAGAACAAGTTGTAAAAAAATGTGGTGTAGTGTGCAGTGACATCCATGTGTTGAATGGCGTCATTGTCTGTGCTGTGATGTCGTCTACTGGAATGTGAGGGCTGAAACGTAGCTGCTTCCTGGACCCTTTTGAACCGATTTCAAATAAAAACGACACTTCCTGGTGCGACATTTGAGTCGAGGGTTACAGCGATGGAACCGCGTTGCCAGTACCTTCACAAATGACTGCAGCTGTCCATTTATGAACCATCAAACGTGAGACTCAGTGCTAAAACTCGAGGCAGATGCGACGCGATGTAAACCTAAAAATGAGTAAAAGTCAGATTTTCCACAGCTGAACCTTCTCTGCCACCACACACCAGTTGGCGTGATCGAAGTAGGTGTGTGTGACGTGGAGCTCCTCCACGTGGTTCTCGATCAGCTCTGCCAGCTCTCCCTCCCTGAAGACGTGGTAGTACCTCAGGCAGGCGCCTTCCACCTGCCCTTCGCTCCCCTGAGGACTCGGCGTGCCGTCCCGCTGCCCCGCCTCGCCTTCATCCGCCGGCTGCTTCGGGTGCTCCTTCTGGACAGAGATCAGGTCTGGAAGAGCCAGACTGCCGCACTCCTTGGCTAAAGACACCGCCACGCTCTGGGTTTCCGTGGCGTTCTTGTTGGCGGCGGCGGTGTCGTCCTCCTTGTGCAGGATTCCGACGGACTCGAAAACGTCCTCCTCCGATCCGATCACGGACGGAGGGGAGAAGAAGCTGGAGACCTGTTTGATGAGGCCCCGCCCCCTCCCGCGCTGGTTGGGCTTGCTCCCCTCGTTCTCCCCCGTGGGCGAGGATAGAGTGCTCAGCTCTCTGGAGGTCGACCGGGAGATGGCCAAGCTCCCGAAGTCGAACACGGAGTCCAGCGACCTGGAGAAGAACCACAGTCGCTGCGTCTTTTGCTGCGGCGTGGCGTTGGCCAGGTCTTCTTCGTCCGCCACGGAGGATGTGCTTCGAACCTTCCTGTGCTTGTCGGTGCTGTCGATGGCTTCGCCGACGCTCTGCGCTGTGGCTCTCCTCCTTGGTTTGGGGGGCAGGTGAGGATTGGGGTTCCAGGGAACAAAGATGTCCTGTTTCTCAAATTTGCGACGTTTCTGCTCCATGGCCCAAACGTAGATCATGATGCGCCCACCCACTCGCAGCGTGCGTGCCATCTCCTTTATTGCTCTAATACGCCGCTCTTTGGTGGACAAGTGATGAATAACTGGAAAACAAACAATAATGGGGGTTGAGTGGGTTGCCGTGTGGGCTTTTATTTGGTAACGACGACGTTGTCGCATTCAGAACTTGCAGTCAACAAAGGACAACACGCAGGATAATAACAGTGTGGGTGTCGGCTGTCATTTGGAGCCTGACACTCTTGTTGGAGGCCATATGAATACATTTCCCACTGTTGACGGCACAGGTTCGTGTTAAATCGATGTTTATCATCGTTTATGCTAATTTCGAGCCAAATGGCAGCTGAAACAAACAGTCCAAACTTTCAAACAGCTTCTTTGTTTACCTGCAATGGAAAGCATGGCGTCGAAGCATCCGTCTCTGTAAGGCAGATGCAGCCCGTCGCACACCTGCACCTCGTGTCCTTGGCTCCAGGCGAAGTCCACCAGGGGGCGACAAACGTCACACCCCAGCTTGAACACCTCCTGGTTGATGTGGAGATACTTTCCATTGCCACAGCCTGAGAGGAGAGGCGAGAACAACAGCATTGGGGGGCTTTTCAAAAGACCACTGCCATGACCAGAGTGGGAAAAGTTTTCAAAGTGTGTTTTCTGGAAATTACTAAACAAATATTACATGTAAACAATAATTAAGTGTCATGTCAATTAGGAAAATGACTGCTGAAGGGGACACTAACCGATGTCAGCCACGATGCTCCCAGGCTGCAGGTCCAGCAGGAACTGTCGTACCTTGGGCCAGGCTTTGTAGCGGCTGTCGTTGAAATATGGAGCAATCTTGTCATAGACGCTGTGCACATGATCTCGCTCGAGCTGGCTGGCAGCCTCCTCCATCATGCACGTCCAGGCTGCCTCGTGCGGCGGGCTCACAGCATCATGGCTGCGAGATAAGAAGAGAGAGAGAGAAAGAGGGAGAGAGAGAGAGACAAAACAAAAGAGATTACTCTGCTTACTGGCAAGAAATAAATTCATCACAGTGATACTTCATTTTGATGTGGACCTTCAGAAGAGGTGCGGCTCAGCAGAGCTCTTCTGTACATGCTTGCGAAGGTCCAACAAGGTCAGCTGGGCGCCCTAATCAGCAGACACACTCGAACATCTGTCAGGCAGCAGGGGTAATTTAATGCCAAACCCTTCACTTGGCACTTCAAGTACCAGCTGCATCAGTAAGCTGTCTCGCATCCACACAGGAGCAGGGACACAGAGTCAGCACGACGAGTACAAGTCATCAGCTTTAATTTGCCCTCATGGCAACTTCACCTAAAAAAAACAGGCCGAGAAGCAAAAATTACCTTGAAGCTCATTTTCCAAATTAATGGAAAATGAAAGATTTGAGGAACAAAAGAGGATGGAACAATTTTTAATTTGTATAATTCTCATTTGTAATTTGATGGTAGGAGCACAGCTCCATAAAATGATGTGATTACAACAGAAGGCAACAAATGTAGGAGACAGTCACAACAGCTCAGTCAGTGGGTACAAAATGAGCATTTTAGAGCGGCAGAGTAAAGATGGGTGGAAGCTAATAAACGAAAAAATCGTGAACAGCAACATTTGGATGCTTGTGATATTCAGAGTTTTCACTGCGTGGGTCCAGAAATGCTTCCAGAAATGATTGCCTGTGACCAAAGTCCACTGTGCAATCCACAAATGCAAATTAAAGTGTGAAAAAGAGGAAACTAAAAATGGCTCGACAACCTGATTCTCGTTTCGAATACGCTGCGAGAAAATGAATGACTTCTTTGGCGGATGTCATGAACAGACATAAGAGGAGAGAAAGAGTCAATGTTATCATCAGAACAAGGGTCCAAAGTACTTCTGATATGATGAAGTCGCATCAGTAATTTAGCCAAAGGCATCCGATGGGACAATACTGATGCAAAAAGGCTTATTTGGGTTTAAAAACACCATCATATTAAAAGGCTGGTTTGACAAGTATATAGGATGCTACACAATGATAAACGTGACTCTGTCCCAACATTTTTGAGACATTCTCGTGCAATAACTTCAAAGAATGACCCTTTATCTGTCTCCATGTTTCAATTTTCACGGTTTGGCGCCAACCTTTTGGAGACCGAGGTTCTAAATGCCAGCTAAGTGACACACCTCTTCTTGGAAAGCACTCAGCGGGTCCATTTCCATGTCCAATTGTTTACGCAGTAATGCGGCACCGAAAGGTCAAGGCGTAAATCATTTATGTTCGGCAACAAGATGCAAAACTAACAACATCCATCACGTTTCAGTTACCAGCTTCTGTTGGCCACGAGACACAAGCAGCAAGACTCTGTTGAACAAGCCTCAACAGAGTCTCGTTCGCTGTACTGTCCAAGCTCTGCTTAGTCAAAACCTCACAGTGAAGCCAAACACCAGTGACCACTTCCAACTCTTACAAAAAAACAGGACCCTTCAAAATAAAAGTAATGCACAGTTTTCTAACTATGCTGGAGAATCTACAGAATGTTCCGGATTTTTCGGATGCCTGCTAAGCTGGAGACACCTCAGGTCTTCCCCCCTTTTCGAGGAGGGTCTCGGACCCCCAGCATAAGAGTCACTCCAGCTGTGAGAACGAGTCCTCTCTAACCATATCATAAAGATGATGCTGCATCATGAGGATGCTCCTCGGAAGTCAAAATGTAGAAAATACAACTCCCTTCAAACATTTACTTATCAAATCTATTACCTGCTCTATCCTGAGATTACTTTTACTCTCCTACATTTGGAAATGTCACATTTGAAAGCCACTTACGAGGTTTCCCGGCCCTGATCCTGGAGTATCTGCGCCCTTCGTGTTTTTGAAAGGTTTTTCTCATCAGGCCTCAGCAGAGCTCGGTTAAGACCCACTTGTTTCCACCACTTGTGTGGGAGCTTGTTAGAAGAGGAACACATGCTGGATAGAAGTGCTCCAGACGACCAAGTGAAGTTAGGACACTTTAAACATGAAGCTGTGAAGAGTTTAACTCCCTGCCGTCTTTATTCTTGGAGATACTCGCCGGGCAGGTTGTTCCGAGTCTCCAGGAAAACTCGTTCGGCACATTCACACTCTGTTTGCGTCTGACTCAGTGATGCTGGGGGTGGTTTTTTTTCTTAAATCCCACACAACACAAACCAACACATGCCAGAATGAGATGGATGTAAAGGACTGTGTGCGTATGGAGAGCATTCGCAAACTCAAAACTTGAGTCTCGCTTGAAGATTTCAGGCATTATGTAATTGTTGTTTGTGTTCCTCACAGCTCCCACTGCAGTCATTCCAGTTTATTAGGATGCAGCCCACAGCTCCTGCAGTGCTGCTGCTGTAGCTCCCTCAAGCACAATATGTACAAACAACTCCCTCCGTCATCTCAGGGATTACACTGTGATTTTAGACAAAACAGGTCGCAATACGCGCAGCTCTCATCTCACCAGCGTGGCCACTCTCTGTTTGGGCTTTAATTAATTTTTATGCAGGCAGGGACGGAGCCCACACAAAACACAGTGTCCAGCACATGTTGAGCTCAGGCAGAATTGTTTCCAACCAGCAAAACTTGAGAATTCACTTCAGCTGTGGTTTTCTTTCGAGCTGCAATATGCATAAACCTTCATTGGAAAACTGAGTCATACACATCAACTCGCACAGTTATATGACTTGTGATTCACAGCCTTTTAAAGTCACTAATGGAGAAGTTTCTTAACTCAAATCAGTCCTCAATAAACAGATAAACAACACCGTTTCCTGCCATTTGACCCGCAGAGCTGTTTGCCTCCATTCTCCTCGTCTTCCTCTGACCAAACCTTTCTGAACAGTTGCCAGAACCAAGCAGGTTGCCATGAGAAATAGGATTACCATAGAGAGTGTCGGCCTCTTTCGTGCCAGCGAATATCTGCTTTCGAATCGCCCGGTGGACGTGAGATCGGACTTGCAACACTCTCGGGGTCCCTGAACAGAGTCCAGAGCTGATCTGCTCGGGTGCAGCACAGAGATCAGGTCTGTTCCCTGGAATCAGCCGTGATGGATGAAAGATGTCAGTGCTGTCAGCAGACATTATCCGTCATCGCACTGCTGCAGTGCTACACATGACGAAAAATCAATGTGAACAGTAATAGTTACTGCATATAAATACATATATGGAAGATTTTCTAGACTCGCGGGAACAGAAGAAAGTTCCATCTTGGGTATCTCCTTCTGTATTGTAAAGTCCCTCCATCAATTGATCTGCGATGCAGCTTTACAACCTGAGAGATTCAGGGAAGCTGGAGCCGATTCCTGCTGACAATAGGCGAAAGGAAAGGCAACACCCTGGGCAAGTCGCCAGCCCATCACAGGGCAAACACAGGGAGACGCACCATCTCCAGACACATGTAAGGCCGAATTACCTTCACTGGTTAGCTTCATCCGCATTTCTTTGGACTTTGGTGGGAAGATTGTAAACTAGGAGGAAAAGTCTCACTTCAAGAGTAAAAATCAAACTAGTGATTTTTTTGCAGCAAGAGTACAAACCACTACCCTCAGGATTCATTCATTTCTTTCAAAATAAAGGTAACAAACGGTGCTGCAGCTGATCCAAACATAAATTGTGTGAATGCAGCATAAAACACACCGGGACAGGTCATCAGTTCATCTCAGTTTAAGCGCACAGAGACACACAATCTTCCCACAAACGAGGACAATTCAGAGTACATAAATAACATTACAGGCATGCATGTTTTTGGTCTGTGAGGGCACAATCCTTTTGCCTTCCTGTGGCCCTGAACCTGGGGGGGACGCACAGGGAGAACATGCAAACTCTGCAGTGAAAAGCCTGAAGCCTAAGAATCAAACTCGGGTTTTTCCTAGCTATGAGGTGAGTCTGCTAACCACAGTTTCTGATTAAGTATAAGTGCCGTTTTGTGTAGAACACAAAAACTTCAATAGCTATCAAAAATGTCCTTCTCAGCTCCCCCAAAAGACATCAGCCTGATGAGCCCTTGACTATATCACAGACTGGTGTCTGGCAGGCACACGGTGAACATCGCTGGGAACACTGACCACAGGATATGAGCAGCAGACTCCAACCTGAGTTACATCAAATGCAAATGAGTCTGCCTGCAAACCGGCGGACGGAGCCACCGAAGCCTCTCGATGTCCATTAACAGGCTCGTCGTCCGCGCGGCTCCTGTGCTGCAAAGTACTGAGCATGCAGCATCCTTTGCTCATACCTATTTTTGGAGCGCCATCATCTGCACCATTCCAGTCAAGTGGAAGTAAACCATCCCTTATGTAACGCGGTAATCTGGCCTCATTGAGTATTGTCTGCTCTCTACCCTGCCCAAGCCCCCCCCACCCTCCCCCCGACACACCACCACCACCCCTGTGCTCACTAAACTGTGGCAGTGCTCTGCTGGCATTATGTAACCAGCAGCTGGGGAGGTTCAGAGCACTCCCCCTGACTGACAATGGGCACTGAAATTAAATCAGCAGGACGGCGGCATCGTCTGGCACCCGCTCCGTCCGAGGGACAGGACATCTGAAGGTAAACGCAGCTTTTGCACGGTGGCACGCCGGCTTCCTGTGAGGATATCACTTACACAGTCGAGACATTTTGATTGCATTCGAGTTGGAGGGCTCGGGGGGGATTCACACTGAAATCTTATGGGGCAAAAAGTTGCCGGAGCTCGCATCTCAGACAACAGTGGCTGCTGCGAGCAGGTGAAATGACTCAACATGTGGTGAGAGGCTGAGAGGTGTCAGTCCACCACACTGCAGACTCCCACCACTGTCCCTGCTGGGGAGGACGCAAAGCTCCACATCATGGTAAAGGTCCATGAGGGTCCAATCTCCCTGACAACACATGCAAAGGACACATAGACCATAGAGACATGCAAATCAGAGATAATATAATGTCTTCCGATGCAATTACATGGCCAGATTCTTCAAATACCCAGTAAACAATAAATACAGTTCAATTTTATGTGACCCTGCACTCAGGAGTTTTTTGCATGGGTCTTTAAAAGTCAAAAAAACAAAACAAAACATTGTGTTTTGTTTTATCTCAAGCTATCTTCACCAAAAATAAACCATGCACTCAGTAAGAAGCTTTTATTTTGTTAAGATTTGCACGTTTCTTCATCAAACTTCCACGCAGCAGTCTGTTATCGCTCACCGTTAACGCGTATCGATCCGCCTCTGTCCTCAGGTCGCCGGAGGAAAACTTCCTCTCCGCGCACTCGATGGATCTATATGACCGAGCCGTCATACGGACCGGAGGACGGTGCTCCGCACGGCGGCACCGAGCTCCCCGTCAGCGGCATCGCGAGGGCGGGTTGACGTGAGACCGACGGGAGGGTGGGAGAAAGGGGGAGGCGGGGTGGGCGAGGAGGAGGAGGAGGAGGAGGAGGGGGACACCCCACCGTGTGTGACCACCCGCAGAACCGTCCTGTCCGCAGGACGGCATCAAAGCCACCAACAGCACGCTGAGCTGTGAGCACCTGGAGAGGTGGGAGCGCTGCCGCTCCACTTCCGGTGAGATGTTTCGAAATAAAGGACACTCGAGGAGCGAAGATCGCGAACACTGATAGAAAGGGCAACCCAATTTACACTCCAAAATAAAAGTTAAACGGGGAATTAAACGGGAGTTTTTTATTTTTTAGATTAAAAAATGTGTTGAAATAAAGGCACATTCCCTGCCAACAGTACACAGTAATTGTTATTTATCATTATTATTTTTATTGTTAAAATTTGGTATTATATCAATATTGTGAACAGTATTTGTGATTCTTCCTGATTTCTTTCCTGTTGGTAAAAGGTATAAAGTGTTGTGTAAACATACTTTCACGCTTTTATTTTTTTCTATCAGCTTCTCGAAAATCCGAAAAGACTCTTACTTTGAAGAATCTGTAGTGCAGTGTGTGCTCTTACTATGGTGAGCTTGTCCGAGCTCCCCACTTCTCGTTTCCTCAGTGTGTAAAAAAGATGACACACTGTGCGGTCGCACTTCGCAGTTCTCATTGGCTGTCGGCCTCACGTGACGCCCACAATAAACAACGTGAAGTGCAGCTGACAGCTCACGAGAGGCTCGCTCTGTCTCCTTGCTGCTGTCTGGATAAATGACTTGTAACTTATGGTTAATCTCTGATAATTACCGTATTTTTTTGAAACTCTGCATAATATAACTGAAAATTAACTAAATTAATAATGAATCAACTCTTTAATAAAAAAGGAAGTCTTTAACCAGAAAGTTGTTTGGAATGCATGAATCACAATCTGGAAATAGTGACGTATTGTAATTTGTTGTAACGGATTACAGCTACACCCAAAACTAATTACAACAATTATAGGAGGGTTGATAATTAATACAGATAGCAGTGACTTCCCCTCTTCAACACATCTTCAGTGGCTGTGCTGAGTGGATGGTGCTAATTAGTGCACATTAGTCTTTCTCATCCACTTTTTGTTGCCCCCGCGTCGCTGTCGGCTCACGCTGGGTTTTTCCGACGCTTTTTGTCCGTGCACACGGTTACAGTAATAGCAGCTGCATATTTGTGCCTCATCACTGCCATTCAAGGAGCAGAGAATCCTCATTACAGCTGTCTGACACCATCATCATTCAAAGCACACATGCTCTCCCCCTGCTGCAGGCGGCCTCACACAGGCACGCACACACACAGGAGATGTAAACAGCACAAACACATTTGTCCTTCCAAAGTCAGTCATTATCACACCGTGTAGTTTCAGATGAGGTTTCTTAGCTTGTAGAAAAAAGAGCATCTCAAAACCAACTCAGTGATGGCTCCAGCGAGCGGTCACTCGCCATCCTCTACAAAATGTTCATCTTTCAAGGACCTGTTCCAGCTCTGAGGCTGGCGATTTATATTCTTCTTGTCCAGAGGTAGAAAACCTCCCACAGCCTAAAAAGAAGTGAAAAAAAACAACAACCAACAACCACACAAACAAAAGAAAAGCAGGAGAAGACGGAGATGCTACTCGACAGCTGTGCCACAGTATATTTCTGTTGATCCAAGCCAGTGGCCTTTAGATTACGTTTGGTCAAAGTCTCTTCAGAGGTCTGTGCTTGTTTTCCTCCAAAGTAAAAGTTTTGCTGAAAAAAAAGGACTTTCCAAACTGTTGTCACGCAAACCAACAGAGAGTACAAACAGCCAGGAGGAGAGTTGATTCCAGCGAAGACACGGCGCGAACAGTTTGCACAGAGGAGTGTTCACAACACTACTGGCGAGACCACAGCTTGTTCGCTCCCGCAGCGTTTATGACCTTTACTGCTTCTGACCTCCTGAGCAGCAAAGACAGTCGCTGCTACACAACGTGATGCTCCTGTTTGGCACCGGCTCGCCAGTAGGATGGAAACACCTGTGACTTTTGCTGACATAGAATAAATTGGTATAAAAAGTTGCGAGCAGCTTATTTTGTAATAAAGAAAATTAATTTCAGGTAGTTGTGAGTAATATTTGCAAATTCGCCCGTTGTAGCTTTGGTCAGAAAGGTCTCTTTAAACTACACTAATAAAGCCAAGATGAAGATGCTGGATCTAAAATAGATGTACAGTATGAAAATCACATCCTCTCTAATTATAGAAATAGCATTTCCAAGCGTCCCTGAAGGTCACAGCCGGAGCATCAAATAAATGAGCATTCCATAGACTGGAGATGCAGTTGCTTTTTTTTCTCTTTCATCATTAACGGACCTGAAATAGAAATGTCAGCACAGCAACACCATCAGCAAAGCCACGGAGCTCCAGGAAGACAACTGTCTGGTTTTCTGTCTGTGAAGGATGCAAGCTGACCGCCCACTTAAGGTGCTTTAAAACAGAATAATCTAGTTCTTCTGCGGAAATAAGCCGCATCTCAGGAAGCAGCTCGGCTGCGGGAGCGTCCAGTGTCCTTGACCGGGTGCAGACCGGAGCTTTACCAGACTCCAGCATCCTGGATGGTCTGTGGAAAGGTCACAGGTCCTATTTCTATCTTTCTTTCTACCAAACTGTGACCACAGCCTTTGATATACATTGGATGCTGCAGACTGATGCTTCCTGTGCTGGTAAACATGCAATATACTGCCAATATACAGTCAGGTATCTCATTCTTCATTCACCTAGCAACCTATCTGCTCCTGTCTGCTGTCCTTCTCTCCAATAAGGCGTCCAAAGCGACATGTTTGACAGTGAACGACGACGCAAACGTCGGCTCTCTGCTGCCGGCAGTGCAGCTCTGTCCGTCACATGTGGATAGCCAATCTTTAGAAATCTCCCTTAAAACTGCCTCCACATCGATTCTCTGGACTCAAGGTCGTCGTTGTCTGAAGGGGGAACCGACTAAGCAGCTTAGCAATAAACACACACACTTCATCATTCAATGTGACAAGACTCAAGGAGGGTCTCTGTCACCTAATGCACAGTTTCACGTGGAGTATGTCTTTACTGCATCGGTTTATTTTATTCCTTGAAGGTCCATTTGTATAAATAACCTGTAACTGTTTTCAGTCCATCTGTCGGAACTAAAAACTTGATGCTTTAATCAAATGTTTTCTACAATCTCTCAAAAAAAATTTCCATTCTTGAGATTCGAGACTGAATCACGCAAATCAAACTGTTCTTCCTGAAATTTATCAGGTTTAGTAGGTAAAAATCCTTCTGAAATTCACTGCTCTTTTCACTCGTTTAACGCTTTATATTTGAAGGAGAAAAGACTGTGACAAAGTCGGCGATGCTGGACGCTGTCGATCAAGGTCAGTGTTTGGACCCTGACACTTCCAGGGGAGCGACAGGAAGCCCCGCATCAAAACACAATGAACAGCCCGCTGCAATCTGATCCGTGTCTCAGTCGACCTGGCACACAGCGGATCATTTCCTGTTTTCAGATTCACCAGAGATTACAGGGCGTTCGTTGTACTTTCTCTGTCATCCCACAGCTGCTTAATGAAGGAGGAACCAGCTGCTTTGGAAACCCTTCAAACCAAAAGGACGTGTGAAGATTGTCAAGCAATTGTTCAATGAAAAACCTGCAGCGATGTCATGGTCGCAAATTTCAACATGACGCAAGGTCACCCGATGCGATGAGCTGGATCAGAGCCTCTTGATTACTGTGATGTCTTCACTGGCATTTCCTCCTGAGCTGTTGTTGTGAGATGTTCCTGTTATTATTTTAATCAGCCACTACTCATGTTCTCGTGGCTAAAACCAGCAAGGGAGTTAAAAAAAAAGGCTCACGGTGTTTGTATGTTCAGGTGTGCTATTTTTACCCATGTAAGTTGAGAGTCTGTGTAATATGGAGCAGAGAAAGGAGAAGATAACCCAGTTCTGTCACATGAAGCCTCCCAAGTAAATCATCAACCAGCTCCTTCATCAAGCATTGCGTGATTTATGAGCGGGAGATTTTAAAACAAAGCTCGAAAGGTAGAATGTCCAACTGACCATTTTGGGTCAAGTTTGAAAAAGAAGAGGAGGAGCGCCTGGCTCTTTGAGTCGCAGTGATTTCAGTGAAAAAAAAAACAAAAACACGGCTCGTCCGTGTGCTCCTTTAATGAACACCACAGGGAATAGAGAAGGCAAAACGTGATTTCCTGCGAGACACACCAGACAATGCTGCCAGACAAAGGCCTCTGCACGGTCCCCATTGTTCCCCCAGATATCAGGGCCTTTACAGTAATAAGGTCTCTATGCACTGTTTCACATTGTAATTGGCTGCAGGTGTGTGTTGTGGGGTTAGTTTGTATTGTGCTTCAAAAGGACAAGTTCACCACATCTCACCACTGTGTGAGTGCTCTGAACTAGTTTATCATTGCATCTCTCCTATACACCCAACAAATGCCAGGGTAACTGTTTGTTTCACTTCCTTTATCCCATCATTTGCAGGCATTGTATTTGGAGTAAGACGAGACCCTTGCATGTCGGGGCATCCAGACTATCCAAGACCTACATTAACTCATGATTAGGGGAAAATTCCAAAGATAAACACACAACTAATTTCAGAAAAACTCCCGGGACTAATAAAACATCCATTCATCTGTGCAGGATGTCTATCTGCGGCGCTGGCCGAGTCGAGTCATTATCCTCCAGTGACTCACAGCATCCAACAACCAGAGTCATTCAGTGCGGGGTCACGAGAGCGCCAGTCAATTCCAGCTGCCATTGTGCGACAGCACTCTGCATGCTGGACAGGTCAACAGTCCATCACAGGTCCAATTCAGATAGATGGACACTCTCCCGCAACGGTTTAGCTTCAGCGGTAAACGCTGCTCTCCCACCTCACCCTTCCTGAGTGGTTTGTTTGTGTGATGTGCACTTGTGTAATTCCTTTTGTACCGCTTATGTGAATAAATCAGCTTGTTCCATCAACAAAACAAGAACAACACACAGCACGAGCTGTGAAACACTCACAGAAATGTATTTTCTCATAAAACACTTGAACATAACGATCCTCTGAGAGCTGAGCTTTTGAAATGAGATGAAAAAACCTTGCAATGTTTACTAAGACCAAACACCTGGAGGAATTGTTTC
Organism: Malacoctenus gilli; assembly: GCA_032164315.1. Lineage (NCBI taxonomy): Eukaryota > Metazoa > Chordata > Actinopteri > Blenniiformes > Labrisomidae > Malacoctenus > Malacoctenus gilli. The sequence goes on from JASSRZ010000016.1 coordinate 15,177,261, forward strand.
ATTTTCAGGTAAATACAGTGTGTAAAAAAAACAGCTTTGTGTTGAACTGGAAAGCTTTAAGGCAAAATGCAACTCGCCCCCTAAAAGGAAAAAACACCTGAGAAAAACGGAATGAAGATTTGTTTCTGATAACAAAAATATTACTATTCTGAAAAAGGTTAATTTCTACAATTTAAAAAAAACTAATCGGCAACTTCTCAAGTAGCAAATACAAATATTTTACAATTTCAGTGTGATTACAAAAATGCAAAAATAATTGCAACTCTTCTTAACAAATGCTGTAAATCCAACAAATCCAAATTTTTGGAAAAACATGTTCCTTCTCTTGTACAGACATTTACATTAAAGCGATATATTAAAAAACAACAACTATGAAAAGCATCAAAAACTATTTACATGAGCGCAAAATTTTGTCCTTCAAGGCCGACTGTTTGGCTGCTTGATCCCTGCAGAGATTAATGAAGAGCTTGTGTACTCTTCGTCACCTGTGGTTGATCTGGTCAACGTCTCTGGTTCACGTGCGGCGGCTCACGTGAGTTCAGGACGATGTCCACGGAAACGGGATACGAAAAGCGATCGAGCATCCGTGCGATCTTGTCGTGTGGGACGCCGTGTTTGTTCCTCCTGAGCAGAAAAACGGTTCAGTGTGACGGTTGGAGGTGACATTTTTCGACTGCTTTATGTTTTTTCTACTGCATGTAAGTATTAATCTGGAAGCTTACCTCTCCAGCTCATATGGATCAAACTTCCAGCTGGTGTCGGGTTCACAAAAGTCCACTCTGTATCCTCTGTCCAAAGCCTGTCAAATCAGTCAAATAGGTTGAAGAAGATTGTGCTATATGAATATTGCAATAAATTATGGAACACCATCACCCACCATTTCGACATATGGCTTCATTTCCCAGGCTTGGAGGTTTGTATTATCGATGATGACGGGAGAGCGACCTTCACGGAGAGCATCATTGGCTGAAAACGGAACGAGCACAAAATCAAAGTTCATTCTAAACCAGATAAAAAAGTTCAAAAATATAGCATTAAATTACAAGCAAATGAAAAAAATCAACTGTAAGAGTAATTTGTTTAGTACCCCATTCCTTGAAAAACAAACGGAATCAAACAAAAAGAATCAAGTCCGACAAAACCTCATTGATGTAAACACGATACCTCGGTGCTGGTTCCATTCATGTGCTGCTCCAAGGAGGCCTGCCTCATAGCGGTATCCATTTCTCAGTGCAAAATAGTCATCCGTGCTCAGGATCACCCCATCGGGGCCCATGGAGAGCAACTCCCTGCCAGAAGATGGTGCAAAAAATTGCTTTTTAAGATATTCAAACAGAATAAAAAGACAACAACGTGATCTAAACGTAAACATAAGCCTGACACACTTATGTACCTTGCGCGTGTTGATTTTCCAGATCCTGGTAATCCTCTCATCAGGATCAGCACGAGGGCTGAATGACCAGACTGGCCGGTGTCGCGGGTTTCATACTGATGATTTCGGTCCCACACTTCATCATAAGCATCAAGTCTCTGAATGTAGTCATATTCCTCATTTCTATCAAAACATGGCTCGACAGGCAAAGGATCCAAACGTGGATCGTAGCTGCTCCTGTGTTGGTCCCTACGGAGAGGAGAATCTTCATAAAAGTCCCAAGAGGGGTGACTGGAAATGTCTTGAGGTGGGAAGCCAGGAAAGGGCGAAGGATGCAACTTATGCTGGTTTGACGTGCCTGAGCCATGAAAGGAGGGGGGCGGTTGTGGGTCTAGGAATTCAGGTGAGTGACGTTGGGGAGGGAATGGCGGCCTGTGAAACGATGGATTTGGAGGCATGTTTGGAGCTTGAGCATAATCCCAATGATTTGGTTCAGAAGGAGGACGACCAGGGTTAAACTCCCCACCTGGCCTCCGTCTCCGGTTGTGGTACGGCTCATTTTGATACCAATGAGGCCGCGGCTGCCTCCGGCCAACGTTTTCCTGGTAGCCGTCTGTTTCCACCAAGTTTCTTTTGTAGACATTTCTCTCCTCCTCACGAAGGTGATCTCTACTGGGAGCTGCTTCCCGAGGCAGAAGATGACCTGCATGATGTTTCCCATCAACAGCATCCGGCGGGTCGATTTTCTCGAGCTCCTTGTAAAATTCACTCAGCGAGTCTTCAATGTCAGATTTAACTGCGTTTGTCTGTGGGGGAAACGCAGGGCCGATGAATGCGGAGCTGGTGAGGCCGACCTCCTTCAACACGCGCTCCCTCACACCTTTGTGTGAACCGCTGCAATCACCGCTCCCATTCTCGGTGTTTTTATCAGCTGTCGTCTCCTGAGCAGCTTCAGGGATTTCATGTGTGCAGGACTTTTCTGTGTCATTCACAGTCATAGAGGACGATTCAGGCTGAGACATCTTTCAACCCTGTGACCACCAAATATATCATATTTGTTAGCCGACCTGAGGAACTTCAACGACAGTGAATGAACTACATTATGTTTTGTCATCAGGCAAACTCTTAATCGTTCGTAATATTGAGACAATAGCTTAATTTCAATGAATTATCAGTGTTTATTGTACATTAACAGTCACGAGCTGATATTACGAGACTATAGTTTAGCATTTTAGCAAAAAGCGTCGACTTATTCAGTCGCTCGGCAGGCAAAATCATTTACTGTTTCAGGAACAAATTGATACGCTATTGTCAAAGCCGTCCTTATATGTTCCCCACTGTCCAGCTTAAGCTGTAAACCACACAAATTTAAACTGAATCCAAACCCTTAGTCCACGACTTTTTATGCTAGCTTTGGAGATGCCGCACGAGTTTTAAAACGGTCAGCGGGAGGAGAAAATGTATTAAAAACTTCAGCACAACTTTCAAAAGAGAAAGTCTCCATTATTGTCTGCTTACCGTTCGCGTTCAGGGCGCATGAATAAAGGAAAGAAAGCGGTATGAAAAGTAAAACGGCTCCACGATGTCAACATTGCAGGTGCCTTTTGTTTACGGAAGTGACGCCCGACTACTTCGCTGGAAAATCGGTTAAACCAGCCCGTCAGCGCCACTCGTGGAAATGTGGAGTATTACAAGAAGAAGGTTCTTAATCGGCAGGACTTGAGTTTCATTTCCAGTTTATCACGTCATTGGTGAAATAAAAAAAACTCTGCTTGTATTCTCAACTGTTAATATATTTTGCTTTTATTAATTATTCAATCAATTAGTATTCAATTTGTACTTGACTACCAAAATCACTAAGAGACTCTTCATAATTGACCTGCCCCTAAAGAATTTTTTTAAAACTCATTTCATTTTAATTTTCTGTGGCTTCGTGTTGCATGAAACTAGCAGACAGCAGATTGAAGAGAAAATTGTAGACGGTATGAAGAGATGACATGATTTTACTGATGCAAAGTCTTCTTATCAGTTTAATGCAGTCATAAAGGATTCAAACACAACTACAATATATACAAATATTCATAAATACAGCTTTTTTTACAGTCCTGTGCATCTACTGTTGTAACACCTGAGTGTCAATCATTGCCAGTTCCTCATCGTTGACCCATTCATTCGTCTTCAGTGGCTCGGTGGGTTTAGGAGTCCGTACGGTTTTTAAAGTGCTTGGTGCCCCAGACCTTCGAGGAGGGTTGAATGTCTTTTTTACACACGGGGAAACCACTGAGCCCAGATGGGACAGAGGCGGCGGGGACGGGATGCGAGACAAATAGTCCAAAGCTCGCTTTCTTTTCAGGCTTTTGGGGTCTTTTTCTGATGAAGGTGTTGCCGTGGGGGGATTCCTGCTTACAGGTGTGAAGGATCCGAGACTTCGGAGCGGCTTCTGTGCTGCAACCTGCAAAGAGCACATTGTCTCAAAATCAATGCGAATCAACCAAATTATGATTGGACAGGTCAAAATACCAGAGCGAGATGACACACTCACTCCTGTCCTCGTGTCTTGTCTTTTGTCTGTTGTGGGAGTTGGAGTTTGTTGCTGGAGAGCTGGAGAGGGGACGGAGCTCAGCCCACCGGAGCTGATTAAGTGTGAAAGCTTCTCCTCAGCAGTTTGAAAGAAGTTTTCTTGTCGCTGAATAAAATGATGATGTAATGTCAACGTTACAGAACTCGTCATATTACCAACTTCCGATCAGTAAACTCCAATAAACGATCTAACCAGAATTTGTTTTCTTACAAACATACTTCACAATAAATTACTTCAGTTTGTCTACACATGTAGTTTCTATTTGTTTCTGTGAATTTTGATTAACAGTTGTTTTACCTTTCAAGTGTAATTAAAACAAGTCAGGTGGCATTAATTTAAGAGTGGAAATTGCTCTGCTAATTACTAATGGAAATTACTCTTCACTCGCTTTTTTAATTTCCTCTCAACAATAACAATTATACTCGCTCCTTAATAAATAGATGATGGCATTCTGAGAAGTAATTATTTGATGTTTTTGTGATATCACAGTACCTGGAGCTGATTTTTCAGTTCGCTGAGCGACTCCTGAAGATGAGCTTCTTTGGGATTGGTCGAGAAAACTGTCAGATCTCCAGCATAAACGACAGGAGTGGGATACACGGACTGACCACGCAGCTGCAGGTTACTGAGGGCCAGCAGCACGCGGGGTTTCACCACATCTTCCAAACCAGACTGAGACAGGCTGCTGAAACAGCGAACTTTCACAAAGTTCAGTTTCCCATCGGCCATATACAATGCAGGAGAAGAGCCTGAATCCAAGAGAACAGACTTTAGTGAACAATTCATGCACAACAACAGATGAAACAAACTCATCTCTTACCCTGTCCATCGATGACACTGATGACAATTCCAGTGAGATCAACTTCTCCACACAGTATCTGGAAATCTGGACTTTGAAGACTTGCAAAACTTGTGGAGACCCGCGGCTGGAAGCGTGCCGATAACCATTCCTGAGAAGTCTGAATAAGTAAAGAATCTGACATTGCAAAATGCTTCCATGACACCATACTGCATTCAAATGTCAATGTGTGCTGAACCAGTAACCTGCAGGTCCTGAAACTGAGATTTCTTTGTGCCGGTGAGCTGAACACTTTCAATCCCACTGCGTTTCTTTCCCTCTGACGTGGTGAGGTTATAAACTTTGTACCGACAGCCTTCCTTCAATAAAGACTGAAGATCTGATGTTGGTCGCCAAAGACTCAACTGGTAAACTAAAATCAGAAATATAAATGAACAAACATGAAAACAAAAGCCAGAGTAAACAAATGCTCATAAAAGAGTAAAAACACACCGTTCCCAGGCTGGCCCTGGGAGTCGGTAAAGCTGAGTCTCCACACCGGTGCTACATCACGTTTGGGACAGTTTGTGTCATTATTCTCCACGTCAAGAGCGCGACGGTATCGCTCCTGCAGTTCAGCCTGCTTCTTCTCCATCACAGAGCGCCTGTAGGTTTCAAGAGTCGCCAACTGCTGCTCACTTAGATGAGCCTGGAACAGGTAAAAGATGTAAGTTACCCGAAGTGATCATGATGAGGAGCATCATCGTAACAGGGTTGTCACCTGGATATAAGTGGGGTCATCTCCCACTGCTTCATACAGCTCCTCTCCATCTTGCAGACGACTAAGACTCTGATAGTTCACTGACTGGCGCCTTTGTTGGGGTTTGCTTTTCCCTGAGGACGAAACAATCTATTAAAACTGGACGGATCTCACTGGAAACACAAGCTGAAAAACAAACATGATTCCTACCGTTCTCCTCCTTTTCAAATTCAGCTTGAATCTTTGCAAACAGGATCTCTAAAGCTTTTTGCTTGCTGCTGTTAAAACGACTCGCCTCCTTCTCCTCGGCACGACCAGAACGAAACACAATGCCACCATCTGGTTTCCTCTCCATCCACTGGAGATTGTGACAAATATCATCAAATGTTAAAAGGAAAAAGGGAACATTCATGACATACAGGAGTGACTCATCTCCAGGATTTGACTTACCTGTATGGGGTATTTTCGCAGTATGACAATGTCAACACATCCTACTGGCCCTCCATTGCTGTACAAAGAGGAGACTGGGAGCAGGAACGGTCGCGGATCCTTGTAAAAGCCCAGTTTAGCATCCCATCGTGCCGGCCTGCAGCTGTTGGCACAAATCTACACACACGTATGTATCAAAGTGAGATTGTGTCATTCAACTAAACTGCAGCACGTCAGAACCTGTGAAATCTCCAAAAATCACCTTCAACATGAGGGACTCAGGTGCCTCCAGAGGTGGACAGGCATCTTGTGATCCCACCAGCTGAGCACCATGAATGATCAACTTGCCACCGACAGCAAGTTGACCTTTTCGAAGCATCGCGGTCAAAGGATTGTCCAGCTGGGCTTTGATGGCATACCAGCCATCGGTTAGCCAAACAACTGCCACGGGCATTTCAACCCTGGCATCAGCACTCTGTGGAGTTTTGGAATCACTGTGACTCTGCTGGTTTGAGGAGGGACCCAAACACACAATCCCACAAACACAGAGGACCAGCGTTTTAGCTGCTGTGTCGTCCTTCTCCATGATCTTTCTCAGTGCTGGCCTGCGACTGTTGTCCACCTCTACATCATATCTATCAGAAGGGATCAAAAAAAAGAAGACAAATGCTTTGATGAGTGAGCAATGAGCTGATAGGTGAAAGAATCAGAAGCTATTCTGGTAATAAATCATCTTTCTTTTTCTCCAATGTAGTATTGGAGGTAAACTTGAAGCATCTTTTCTGCATTTTGCATTGTTTAAACTTTTGGGGATATCATTTCAATGACAGGCGACTGAAGTCAATCAGTGAGGCAAAGTCTAATAACATAACACAAAGATTTAGTACTGCAACTGTGAGGAAAGCAATGTGTGATTCTTAAAGACTATAAAAACAGCAATGGATTATGGTGAAAATGTCAATAACGCACCTGTACTTGAGTTGCAGCAGAACCTGCTGTGGGGTTAGACAGAGACCGCCCATAGTTTCTGGAAAGGATCTCTCCATTGAAGCTTGCTTCCACACAATCCATCTGTAGTGATTGTACACCCAAGCCTCACTGATCAGCTTGGGGTCGACACCTGGGGTGTCACAAATTGCCCTGCAAGAAAATATTTCCGAAATGAGATTCCTGCTCAGAATATCCCCTTTGATTAGTTTATATTTCACGATTAATTAAGCGTCGGAAAGTCTGATTTCACTGGTACCTGTAAAACTCTTCTTTCCCCACAGAGCCATCATTGTTGGGAATCAGCCACCCTCCATCACCGAGCTGAAGCCCACCTCCGTTTGCTAATGTTTCCTTTTTGACGAACTGGAGCAAATTAAAGTGGAAATGTTCGGCCGTCTCACTGGTGATTTCAGAAACATGCCTGTAGACTCCATATCCATAAAGCTGAAAAACAAGAGCAGCAAGGTGTTCAAGTGTGGGCACGAGCTGCAAAGTCGAACAGAAGTAAGTTATAAAAGAGAAAGTTCACAGCGGCAGCAGCTCTCTTGCCTGTTTCAGAGTGAATTTTGCTGGGTGTTTTCTTTTCACTGCAGCTCTCAGTGGGATCCTCGGTGCTCCTGAGGTTTTCGTGAGAAACAAGCTGCCTGGTATTGGTCGAATTGTCTGGCGCTTCTTTTTCCTGATCCTCATATCCTGCATATCCCTTGCCAGTTCAATGCTCTGAAGGTTTTGAGCCAAGTCTGTTGACAGAAAAAAAAGACAAAAGTATTTTTATTTGTTTAGCGTGCAAATTGATTGGAGTTTCTCAAGTAACGTTTAGAGTGAGGTTAAGGTTACCTTGAACACCTGAAATTGTGTCACTCAGACATGATGACTCTGCATCACAAGTAGCTGGAACACACTCGGCAGAAAGGTCTTGATTATTCATTGTCGTATCACTTTTGGCTTCAACAACAGCAGTCAAATCTGTAGCAACTTCTGTTTTCTTTGCCGGCAGTACAAAGGTGCTGCTGTTTGATGGCTTTGCATAGAGATGTACTTGTGTGCACTTGTCTTCCTCCTGTACTTTAGAGGACATCTCCTGCATGGTACTTTTTTGCTTTTTAAATGGAGGAACAAATGAAGGAACTCCTGTTTTGTCCTTGACCATAAGATTCTTGCAGGTCTGCATCTTTGCATTTTTAATGAAAGGAGGAGCAAAAACTGGCAACTTGGAATTTGATCGTCTAACGTCTCCTGAGTTTGGAGCTTGTGTTGAGATTTTGGTTCCCATATGATTGCTCCCATTCCTGTGAATAAAACAACAAATACCATTATGGAGGGACAGCCTTCCCCAGCTGACTGAAAAATTAGCTGACAATTCATCACTAACGTACCAGTGTGGCCTTGTGATGTTTGGCTGGAGAGAAGCACTGTACTTAAAAACTCCTCTATCTTTCAGTTCACCTGACAAGTGAAGAAAAAAGTTTAAAAACTAAAAACTCGAAGATAAAGAGGATAAGATACCATTATGTTGAAGACTTACTGTTGGGAAATGTCTTCATTGGACGCAGAGTTGAACCTCTTGACCGATCAACAGTTCTATCAAATTCTTCGAGTAGCCGCCTTTTCAGGGGTGGCTGACCTAGATTATTGCAATGAAGCCATGTCAGTCTATGATCAAAAAATATTTTGAATAATTAAAAATAAAAAAGCAAGAATGACACATGACTAACTGTCATTCAATGATAATTTGATAGTGACCCCTACCTTCACCATTTTCATCGATGTTCACTCTTTTGCTTTTTCTTTTGTCCTCAACTGATGATCGGTCACTCCAGTTTGGGCTGTCTTGTAGAGGCACGTGTTCTGAAGTCAATAAAAGACTTTGGCCTGCAAGGCTTTCATCTTCTAGCAATGCTTTGGTGCAGTCAAGAGCTTCCTGTGCAAGAAAATCCTGCTGGGTTTTTGTGCAACCGGTGAGGTGAAGTGACTGGAAGTTTAGTAATGAGGAGTCGTCTGCGCTGGAACCTTTCGATTCTTTGTTGCAGCTCGTCTGATTTCCTTCATTGTCCAACACTTCTTGTCCATGGTTGTGATGCTGTTTGCCCACCATGTCTTGAAATTGAGATGTATCTGTACGAACCTCCTCTTCAGTATGACTACAGCCACCTGAACCTTCTATAGTTTCCTTTTCACAGTCAGTTCCATGAGTAAGGGTGAAAGATTCACTTACTGAAGGTAAAACTGTATCACTTGATGGAGTATGAAAAGCTGATGGGGGATTTCGAGCAAGTTGTTCTTTCAATGGCTCTAACTTTAGGTTATTATGATGAGCATACAAAAAAGAATCATTACATGTCTCATCAAATGGTTTCAAAAGGTTTTTTACTTTTAAAAGACTTTTTTGACATACATGAACCTTTTGTCCCCCTGCTGTTGTGAAACCATGATGCCTTTGTTCTGCATTTTTGCCTCTGTTCTGCATCTTATCGTTCATCTGTCCACCTGCAAAAGCTGGGCTCTCCGCACTCAAACTGATGTCACCAAAAAGAGCTTTAGCTCTCTGTAAGGCTTCAGAAGAAACTGAGACTCGTTTACCACTGGCTGCTTGAAATCCACGATTCCTGGATGGTGGAACTGGAACCTTGAAATGTGGCACGGTTGCATCGGTCGTGTCCTCAACTCCTTCAGCTTTGTTCAACAGAGTTTTTGCTTTTTTCAAAGCTTCAGATGACACCTCAACTCTTCTTCCACTAGCTGTCTTGAATCCATCATTCTGTGTCGGCAAATTTTCCGCTTTATATTTCACTTGTATGTTGGTGACTTCATTGCATCCATCAGTAGGCTCTCTGTTACCAGTTGCAGTAACCCACTGATCTGGCTTCAGCTCTAAGAGGATTTTTCCGTCCACAACACTTGTATTTCTATGCAATTCATTATTCTTCGGCTTGATGGGCATCCTGCAGTCACCATCCATATCGAATTCTTTAGTCACCTCATCTTCAATTTCTTTCGAAAGATGGGTTTCTTCCAGCAGATTCTTCTGAGACATATGGACATTTTCTCCCCCCACAGTTGTGAAGCCAAAGAGCATTTCCTGAGTATTTTCACAATCTCCTTGCTTCTCAGCATTTCTCCTTGGAACTGAAGCAGCTGGTGCAGCCATACTCAAACTGATGTCACTAAATAAAGCCTTAGCACTCTGTAAGGCCTCAGCAGAAACTGTCACTCGTTTTCCACTTGCTGCGAGAAACCCTTCATTTCTGTTTGGTGGAACAGGCACTGGAACCTTAAAATCAGACCGAGTTGCGCTGATTTGACTGTTGACTTCTTCACATTCATTCAATAAAGTTTTTGCTTTCTTAAGAGCCTCAGATGAAATCCTGACTCCTTTTCCACTGGCTGTTTGGAATCCAGAAATGCTGGGGTTGAAAGCATGTTGCTTTTGTTTCATACATTTGTTTGTCTCCTCAGTGGAAGCATTTTCATGCTCTTCTGAAAGAGTCTTGCTCCCCCTTCGATTCAATTTGAGTTCTGAAGTAGTTTTTGCATCGCTGCCACTTGTAATCTCAGATTGTTCAATTTTTTGGTTGGTAAAAGGCATTCTGTTTTTGCTGTTTGTATCAGAGCACAAGAAAGAACTATCTGTCTTTGGTATTACATTAGTTGGAATAGACTCATCCAATTCTTGTAAAAGACTTTTAGCTTTCAACAGATTTTTCTGAGATACGTGGACCATTTGTCCTCGGCCTGTTGTGAAACCACAATGTATTTCCTCCATTTTTTCCACCTTGTCTTGCTTTTTGTTACACCTTCCAGTATCCGAAACCAATAGGGTACTTGAACTCAAACAGGTATTACTGAAAAAACCCAGAGCTTGTTGTCGGGCTTCAGAAGAATCTGACACTTGTTTACCGCTTGCTTCATGAAATCCATTGCTCTTAAATGGACCATGACTGGGTGCTGGAATCTCACACTCACTTAAAAGAGCTTTTGCTTTTTTTAAAGCTTCTGATGAAATAGTAAGTCCTTTTCCACTGGCTGTTTGAAATCCACTATTCTGAGGGAGCAAAGCGTTTCCTTTCTGTTTCATCCGTTTGCTGCCGAGTACAGTAGATCTTTTTCCAGGCTCATCAGATATGCTCACTCCCACCACCTGGTCTGAGGAGATTTCATTCTCACTGATGTCTTGATCCACGGCGTTTCTATTGTGGGGTTGGTTTACTGGCCCTTTCTCGTACTTTTGTTCATCACATGCAGCTTTCCCAAGAGAGTGTACTTTCTCAGTCTTTCCAGCCTTGCATAGTGTCTTGTCACTCTTCTTTGTGCCTGACAATGCTTGAGGATCAGCACTGACACTAATGTCGCTGAAGAGAGCTTTAGCCTTCAGGAGGGCCTCGGATGAAAGTGCCACAGGCTTACCACTGGCCGAAACAAATCCACCATTCCTCGGTAGCGAACCATGAAATGCCATCTGGGGTTGGGATTCATAACGTTCATTCAGCTGAGGGTTTTCCGTGTGGAGCCCTGCAGAAGAAATCCTAGTTTCTGTTCCACACACTGTTTGAAATCCACCAGTTTTGGGTACTGAAACTTGAACTGGAGCAGAGAGCTGTCCAGTCTTCATGGTGCCCTCTCTTTCTCCCTTTGTGTTCTCAGGTGGATAATGTTCATTCAATAGATATTCAGCCCTTTTCATTGAATCAGTTGACACAGTTACTTTCCTCCCACTGGCTGCAGAGAATCCATCACGCTCGCTCAATCCATCACCGGCAGAAGAATCGATATCCTTTGATGCTGAGCACGAGGGGTAAGAAACGAGCTTTGAAGTGGAAAATGGGTTTTCACAGAAAGACAGTGCATTTTCGAAAGCCAGCGTACCGTTACAACCCACACTGTTCAAATCTTTATCGTCCACATGAGGCTTCTTTTTGTGTTGTGCAACCACTGCAGCATCTTTATTTTGTGAGCTCGAATATCCACTGGCTTGCTCCTCTATAAATTTAGCCGCAGGTTCAATGCCTGTCCTCTCTTTTCCTGGTATGCTGTCATCAAGTCCCATTACATCTGTGTCTTTGAAAAAAGCATCAGCCAGTTGCATAAACTCTGCTGAAATCGTGACAGCTTTCCCATTAGCTGTGTGGAAGCCACTTTGACACACCGTGCTGTTTTTGAAAATTTTGTTGGCATCTGTATCGCTCATGTTCATAGCCTGTTTGTTTGAGAAAACAGGGTCTATCGTGTCAGAGGAACTGCCCTGAACTCTCCTCTCAACACATCTGTCGTCCTTTTGTACGACTACTAAATTTTGTTTGCCAGAGAAATATTCTTTGGTGTGTTTGTGTTTAGTTTCAGCATCAATTTCTTCTTCTTCCTTGTTTGGTGATTTCAGATCTGCCGTTTTGTTCTCCAGATCTGCAAATAAAGCTCTTGCTTTGCTCAGACCTGCTTTTGACACCTTCAACACATTTCCTCCTGCACTCTTGAAACCCAGTCCGAGCATCGATGGATTTTCCCTCCCCAGTTCTCCTTTTTCAGTGTGCTTAAATCTGTGAAGATGTTTGGGTTCATCTGAAATAAGACGGGAGCTGCCTTCAGACATGTGAGCTGAAGAAGAAGGTGCATCTGGATCATCAGAACATACTTTTTTCATCCCATCTGACATGCTTGAGGATTTATTTGGGCCAACTGATGTTCCAGAGTTTGATTTGTCTGCAACTGATGCAACTTTGCCAAGTGTCCCAGTTAAAGCCAGGCGCTTCTCAGCTTCTGAGTTGAAGCTGTCGTCAAAATCTATATCTGTGAGAAAGTCGGGATCCAGTTCCCTCTCAGCTTTTGAAGAGGGCGAAACATCATCCTGAGAAGGCCGTTTTGTTTTTTCAGTTTTGAACTGTGTAAATTCAAACTGGCTATCAGCCTCTTCTAACAGAGTGCACAGTTCTGTCACATCAGCCTTTTGTGAAGGTGTTAACTGACAGCCAACATCCTCACATCCCTTCAAAGAAGGCAAATGATCTGAGTTAGACATTGTAAATGTTGCGAAATTGTTGCTTTTGGAAGTATTCTTTTTGATGGCGCTGTCCTTTTTAGTGTGCCACCGATCCGAAGTCTTGTCACATTCAGTCTCTTCGAAAAGAAGTTTGGCTCTCTCCAAGTTGGCCGAGGAAATGCGTATCCCTTTATTCGAAGCAGTTTTGAAGCCAGTTGAATGAACAGGAGGATGGGAATTGGCTGTTGCCTCTGGCAGACTGCCGTGAACGTTGCCATTTAATGGAAAGCAATTAATGTTATCGACAGTTCCTCTTGCTCCGAATGGTAGTTGAGGTGATGTACTCCCACTGTCTCGCTCAGGCTTTCTTTCAGGTTCCAGAGTCTGTCTTTTGTCGAGCTGAGTTCTTCCCTCACTGCAGTGTTTGCTGTCAGCATCAGCTTCAATATGCACGTCTTCAATGCCTTTGTTTGTAGATGAAAAGAGGCAAGTCCCATAGATATCAGTTTTAGAGCCTTGCTGATCTGAACAAGAAGGAATAAATGAAGACGCGGTCATCGGAGTGATATCTGCAACAGTTGACTGATATCCACTGTCAGTTGTGCTGCTTTCATTATTGGGGTGGTTATGATTAGTGAGAGAGACGTGCTTCCTGTCACTGACTGCATCACATCTGGGGTGAAGACTTTCGGGCCTTGGTTTCTGCTTGGCTTGCTTCATGGCTAACAGACACGCTGATGGAGAAAAATGACTCTGCGCTTCCTCTGCGACGTCCCTCGTTTTGTCAGAGTCCGACATTTGACTGAAGTCCTGCGCAAATTCCCTGCAAAGCTGAGACATGTCCAGATCTGGGACTTTTCCTTGTAAAGGGACTGCGAGATTTTCTTCAGTCACATCTTCCTGTTTTTGTGCAATCTTCTCATTACCAAAAGACTGTATTTCAGCTTTTCCCAAAACGACATTCAAGTGTTGTCCCAGAAGAGAGAGAAAACGGAGAAAATGAGAGAAAAAAACAGTAAATACAGCAAGCTTTTCTTTTTTTTACATGACCACAAAAAAAAACTTTTTACAAGAATGAGGACTGTCTTACCAGAATCTGCCATCACTGGCAATGAGTCCGTCCTCTGAGTTTGATCCTCTTTCCTTTGAACTTGGGATTTTGAAGGTCCAACAGTGTACACAAATGTTCTCCTTTTCTTGATAAATCCAGAACCAGGGGTTTTCACCAGGGGTTTAATGATGTTTCCAGCATCACAGTTACTCTGTGATTGCTTTGTTAAACTGTTGCTGTCCGCAGTGCATGCTGGGATGTCAGATAAACTCAGTGGAGACCACTGGCTCATCCCATTATCAGCAGCTTGAACCGGCGAGGCTGAGGGAGAGCCGTCAAGTTTCGGATCGGCTGGTTGGTCTTTCACCGACGCAGGGTTGTTTGCTTTTGTGACGTCTGCAGAGTTGTCAGCTTCATTTGAGTGGACAAATTGCTTCCGCTTGATTTTCTCTGCTTTGACTTTTCTCAGAGTTGAATTACTGTTGGCGAAGAAAATGGAGAGGGCGTTTTCGGCGCCGTCAAGAACTCTCGATACTGTGTGGTGAATTTCTCCGTCTTCAACAGCATCTGGAAGCTTCTGTCGCCAAGCGCTGTCAGTCTGGTCATGTGAAGACGGGGATGAGTCTACAGACTCATCGTCAGGGGAGGGAACACCTGTTGATTACAGGGCAACTTTCAGTATTATTTCACATATACAACTTACATGAGTCTTTGGTCTCGAAGTGCTTGTCATTTAAAATTTAACCACTTATTCTTGGAATAAAAGCTCCTGTTTCTTTTAAACTGTTAAAAGATGGATTACGTTACCTTGGTGAACAGGGGGAATCTCATTGTTTTTGAGTGTAACTCCAACTGTTGGCGGATTTGAAAGAGAAGGGAACAGCTTGCGAACAAACTGAAAAAAAGGAGAAAAAAAAAAGCTTGAAAGGGCAAAAAGATACAATATAACCTCTGATGTAGGTAACATGAAACACTGTGACCTAAGCAACAGAATTATATGACTGAAAAATATGGCAAATGAAGATGTTTTGAGAAAATCACTCACAACAACATTGTTTTCTGTAGATATACTTGCTGGACAGGGACTGCCCTCCTTTTTCGCTGCAAAATGGAAAGTAATGCACAGAATGAAATATTAAGGCTGCAAAAACAATGCCGAAAAAAAAAAAAAACATTGGCAGTTTTTAGATGAGATGGAAGAATCTTGTTTGTCAGTTGCTTACATAAAATGAGAGTTGAAGGCACAGCTGGCGGGGTGTTCAAAGAACTGGTCCAGGAAATGTCAGGATTTATCTGTGCACCAAGACTTTCTGACACAAGCTTGGCATAGCTCACCTGTTGTGTATAGAGAAAGGTAATGTGGTGATGTTTAAAGTTGTACAGGCAAGTGATATGATTGAAAGCCAAAAAAAATCCCTGACTGATAAA
Organism: Malacoctenus gilli; assembly: GCA_032164315.1. Lineage (NCBI taxonomy): Eukaryota > Metazoa > Chordata > Actinopteri > Blenniiformes > Labrisomidae > Malacoctenus > Malacoctenus gilli. Next base: position 15,192,621 of record JASSRZ010000016.1, read on the forward strand.
ACTGGACTTACTGGGGATTTGTGTGGCGTGTGAAGTATTTCTGTTGAAAAAATGGTGCAAATACATATCACCAATGACGATGCAAATTTGGTTTAGTGAAAGGTAACATTTTTAACTGGGACATGATGACACTATCTTACCAAAGCTGCTTTGACTCTTTGGCTGGATCCCCACATATTTCCCCTCAGAAACCCTAAAAATACCAAAAAAACGAACTCAGAAACACACACAAAATAAATACTTTCAGCAGTTTAAAAAAAACCGGACAGATGTTGATTATACTCACCCTTTTTTTGACAGCGCAAACAAATATGGACTTTGTGTTGCTGTCCATGGCACTGTTCCACCTTTTGGGATGAACAAAGCATACAAATTAATTAATAGAATTTATCAGTTAGCCATTGGCATCTGATATCACTGTGCTCAATTTAAAAACAAAATATTACTGTGTAATTACATACAGAGAGTTACTGAGTGCGTTTACCTTGACTGGTAGAGAACGACTGCTCATCTTCAGTTTGAGGTGAGATTATTGGAGTGTGTCTGAAAACTTTGGGCGTGGAGAACAGCTGACTCTCTACAGCAGTTTTGTCTAAAGTTGTTTTGAAATGCCCCTCCTGGTTGGCACACAAGTCGTCCTGATCCGAGACCGTCCCTTCGTCAGTGGACGTCTGGGCGCTCAGCACTTCAAACCAGTTTGGGTTGAGTGGTCCGAGGTCTTAAAGGAGGAATCAAAAACAAATACAGTTCACAAAAGGAGTCTGCAAACTTTACATTTTGTTAAGTAGTACAATTACAAACAAGACATGGTTTTGTGTTTCAAAAAATCGATTTGAAGACACAGTGAGAATAAAAAGAATCACCTTTAAGGATTCAAAGTGTGAAAAAAAGGCTGATGATTCAAGAAATTAAGATAAAAATTTTGGTGTTACTTTACCTTTCCAGATTTCATCTTTAAATGTGTCATACATGTTGTTCCAGGGTATATCCATTCCAGGTACTTGTGTGACACCTATAGTTGTTCCAACAGCAGACCTGAAAGGAAAACTTTCTTGTATTATCTTGGAATAAAGGACATATATTTCTCCCACTATAATTTCAGTGTGAAGTGATTACAGCAGAGGGTTCTGAACAATTGCGACTTTGATTGTAATACTGGAGCCCCAGAACCCAATCACTTCTTTTTTAAATTCATGACCAAATATGTACAATCAGCACTATATTGAAGTTTTCTAAGTGTGAAATACACCTTTGCATTTTAACATTTTTACCTGAATGCCACAAAAATCTGTCCACCGATTCTTCACTGTTAAATGACTGTTCGGGGTCATAATGTGCTCAATGTTCCCGTACTTCTACCAACAATTTTACCTGGAGGAGGGACAGTCTCATATCGTCTACTGGTTGTGTTTGTTTGGAGTTTTGGGGGGATTTTTACACGTATGTATGTGGTCGCTCGTACCTAACCGGCCCCTCAGCGAAGCGACCTGCTGCTGCCGCTTCGGACCAACCACGCATAACGAGCGGCAACTATTTAGCCGAACCATTTCGGTTTCAGTGCTTTTGTCACTTTTTATCCTTTCAAAGCTTTTAGAAACTTTAAACATGGTTGTCATTCAATGTCAGTAAAACAACGATCCGTCACACTGACATCCCAACAGCTCAAAAACACACCGAAAAGTCCGACGTAAGAAAGTTTCAAAGGAGCCCAAACTCACCATGGCGATACAGGAAGGAGCAAACTGTCATGTCGACGATAAACATTCGACGAAATGTCAACGACGACGCACTAAGATACGAGTTAACCTCATAAGTAAGTCTTTATTTACAGGATGTTAGCTCGTGGACTCTGCTACAACTAAACCTCGCGCGCTGCACAACGGAAATTGTGGAGCCTTCGAAGTAAAAGGCCCCTTCAAAATAAAACGGCAGCGTAAAGCGAAACAGGAGGAATCGTTTCTTGAAATATTGCAAAAATACAGAGAAATGAAGCAGGGGCGCACCAAAAGGTTTTTTTTTGGGCGGAGGATTATAAAACAGGCATGAAATAAATATCAAAACGACCAAAATGTTTTGATAAAATCACATAAATCAATCTAAAAAGATCAAATTTATTTCCTGAAGTCAAAAATATAAGACCACATTTCATGTTGTTTATTTTTAAATTTACAACATTCTTTATTTTTTATCTATCTATCTATCTATCTATCTATCTATCTATCTATCTATCTATCTATCTATCT
>JASSRZ010000016.1:15202250-15219244 GCA_032164315.1 Malacoctenus gilli
ACACACACACACACACACACACACACACACACACACACACACACACACACACACACACACACACACACACAGAATAAGTATCCGTCAAAAGTCAAAAGTACACACATTCTTTACCCAAGTATAAGTATAATTACCTGTGTTGAGAAAGACTTTAGTGAAAGTTGAAGTAATGACTCTGTTTTTTTTTACTAAAATTACAGTAAAAAGTAAAACCTCCAAAACATACTTAAAGAAAAAAAAGTAAAAAGTAATCTTGTGAAAAATGAAAAATTTTGGGAAAAGCTTATTGGATTACAAGACGAAGATCAAGCTCAGTTGGCTAATCTTTTCTAAACACATACAAATAGTAAAACTGCTGTAAAAAAACGCGAATGTGACTCCCGGTTGTGAGATGTAGGGAGAGGACGCACCCGAGTGTTCCTGGTTCACTTTTCGCCACTTTCTTATCTTACCAAACTTTCTCTTAAAACCTCTACACAGTAGTTATCTTGAGATCTATGTGTGGGTTTTTCCTATACAAATGAGCAATTCAAAGGGCTTTCAATTGTCTAACACCACGCATACTCTAGCTACTCGTGCTGCCACAAGCGCAGCAGGGAAGGGAGCATCGTTTGCAGCAAGCAACCCGCAGACAAAAAACAAAGCTTCAACGACACCTTAAGAACTTTCAACTGCAGTACCCATCACCGTGGACGAAGTGTCTGCAGAATTTGAAAAACAGAGGACTTCTCTCCGGGATGACGTCTCATTCTTGATCCAAGAAGCTATTAAACCGTTGCAGGCTTCACTGGCTGAGCAGAAATGATGATTAACATTTGTTTCAACAAATTGTTTGAGATGAGGAAATCACCAGTGCATCTTTCTACTTAAATATCCTACTTTCATGATATGATCTCACTGTAGTGGGAACTTTTTAAATTTTTCTCAAATTTCACCCGAAAGATAAATATTCCCAACTTTTTGTGAGTAGTGTATGTATATGTGTTGTGTGTACAAAAAGAGGGAAATGGCAGGCATTGTATATTCTCTATATACTCTAACTTCTTTTAACGTTTCTAAATAAAAAAGAATATTAAAAAAAAATTACAATTATTTTCTAGCTAACCTAAATAGGTTAGGTGCTAGCAAAGTACTAGACGGTTGGTTCTGCCGCTTCTTCTTTACTCTAGCCGTATAGCGATAGCATTGCAAACACATAATAGCCAAGCAAATGCTTCTGAAAACAAAAATAATTATCTCTCCATGATAAAAAGTGATTCTTACCTCTCAATGTTTTTTCAAATACAAAAGTGAATTCTTAAAGGTCAGAAGTTCGTACCGTTTGGGAAAGGCACAATATGCAATCACGGAGTGTTGCCAGTAGCACCTCTTTTGCATCCGTGTTCAATGTTTCAAGTTGGGCTATGAGTGTTTGTGTCTCGCTGAGGCTTTCCTTCTGTTCCTGTAGTTCCACTCTTCGATTGGAACTTAGTGTTGACGTCTTCTTTGGAATTTGCGAATTCTTGTGTAAAACTTGTGTTAAGAGCCTTTAGGTCATCTCTTATATCTTCTTTACGCTCATTTGGTGATGTCTGCCAGGCATTTGTACAGGGCCGGATTTTCACCCCGAGCCGTGGCTGCGCCGCCGCTGCCATCCACATTTTCCATATTTGCCTCCTTGCAATTTCTTGCCTTTTTTCTCCTGAGTTTTCCGGTTTCTTTTGCTCCTCCATAGATTTCTCCCTCTCCTTCCTCATTTAGCTTAACGTTGAATTCAGTTTGTCATTTAGTTGAGCGTTTTGTTAGCTTTTCGACAGCAAAGCGCCTCGACTCATGCCGCCATTGCTCCCTGAAAATATTCGTCATAATTTCGTATTAATTTCAAAGAAAAGGGTAATTAAAATCAAAGAATAATCTTACAACCAGAATAGAATGTTTGGATGCAAAGCTCTGTGTCCTTTTTCATCCTAACAATCAGACAAAAGGTGCGTCTTTTGCTCAGCCGAGAAAAGACCCTTAATGTCTGTTGCACCGTCCTTTTACCCTTCCTTTGTCCTGGGACCGGTCCCTCCATCGCGTCTCTCATTGGTAGGGGTGTCTTCGAACCATGGCATAATCAATGTCCAGATATGCGAATGCTCTTCTGCAGCAGTCCTCTCTGCTCAGTTCTAACAACAAAGCTGTTTTTGCCCCTTTTCTTTGAGACAATTATACATTGGATTCATTTGACTCTTGATGGAGTCCACAACAAAACATTTAACGTCCATTTAACATTTGAAGCATAGCATTGAGTGTTGGCAAATACTGATTGAAGTTTATTGTCATGCAGTGAAATTGTCATCAAGGGAGAGTTTTTAGGGGCAAACTTCATTTGGTTGAAATCGGTTGAAGTAATCTAAGCTGGGATAAGCAGAGAACCTTTCACATTGATGGAAATCGTGAGTGAAGAACCTTCTTTGTCTTACAGGTACTTTGCCAATGAGCCCTTTGCAGATCTGCACCGTGTGGAAGGTCTTCGGGGTGTATACATCGCAACACTTATCAATGGCTCGTTAAGCGAGGACAATATGAGGTCTGTCATCACTTTTGACAAAGGGGGGACATGGGAGCTGCTGCAGCCCCCCGCAGCAGACAGCCTGGGAGGAACCGTGGAGTGTCAGGTATACCGTCCAGCTTCACACTGTCATGACTCTCATATTTAGCAGGTCTTCCTCTTCTGTGACTATGAGTGTGTTGGGGTTGGGGTATGCTCACTGCATTTGGTCTCCTGTCTGAGCGACTGCGTGTTCCCACTGGAACAACAAAATCTCAGTTTTTGAATGTGTTGCTAAACGGATACTTATTCTGTGTGTGTGTGTGTGTGTGTGTGTGTGTGTGTGTGTGTGTGTGTGTGCATGCCGATGCTTCTTTAAGTAGCTAAAATCAACCAATTTCCCCAATTTTAGCTATCAGTTAGCTGAAAGTTTGCGTGCATCAAAAACATTCAGACCCATACTTTGACCATGACTAAACTTTTAAGGAGAGAATTACCGAGTGCCATTCCAAGTGTATTATCACTCCATGACTTGTTAAGATACATTCAAATCACCAATTACCTTTGATGCTCCTTGCAATGAGACAATTGTAGGACTTATAGGTCTCAGCAGATTTGTACTTTTTGATGTCCTTGTAATACATATTGAAGCTGCATAAGTTGGAGAACATAATGCAGAGCAAGATTACAAAAGGGCCCTGAAACAGTGCTGAATTTTCATATTCCCTTTATTCATTAACTCTCCCTCATATACTTGATACTATTGTTCTTACTCGGTCTCCTTTATAAAAGGCCCAACAGCTGCAAAGTCACTGTTTTTCCTTACTGGTAATGAGTTTGGTTTCAGTCCCTCAACCAGCAACAGTGCGGCCGTGCATGACTCTAAGGAGGAGAGACGGAACTGGCAGCAGCTCTGATTTTATTGTGTACCAAAATGACACGCAGAACAACGGCAAGGTTAAGACCAAAGTGTTGAGAAACTAACAACTTCACATCACGGTGTAACTGTCCTTACTTCTCTTCTGTTCAGCTCGGGAAAGGTTGCTCCCTTCACCTGGCCCAGCGCTGGAGCCAGCTTTTCAACATCCAGCTGAGGAGGATGCCCATTCTGTCCAAAGACTCCGCCCCCGGACTCATCATGGCCACAGGTGAGAGTGAAAGCACCCGCAATGAGGAAAGAGACATTTAGATCCACGCTAAATGTTGAGCCTGCAAACACAAACTGAGGTGTCTCAGACATTGCAGCCAAATGAGTCCATGTCACAGTTTTGACTCATGCATGTGTGTGCAATCTCATTTCAGGATCTGTCGGCAGGAATTTGGCAAACAAGCCAAACGTGTATGTTTCCAGCAGTGCTGGAGCCCGGTGGAAAGAGGTCAGTGTCATGAACTTTTCACGTGTGTAGAGGCCATCCAATCAGTTAGCTGCTAAACAACCATACACACGCTCATTCACACCTACGGACAATTTACAATCACCAATTGACCTTATGCACGTTTTTGGCCTGTGGGAGGAAGCCAGAGTACCCAGAGAGAGCCCACGCATGCACAGGGAGAACATGCAAACTCCACACAGAAAGGTCCCACCTGGTTGCGAACCCAAGACCTTCTTGCTGTGAGGCGAAAGCGCTAATCGCCACGCCACCGTGCAGCCCCAAAACATCATGATGAAGACAAATACTTGTGAAAACACTTACTCCCAACATAAACAAAAGTTCGCATCATAAAAGTCAAAGTCTGCCTTGGATCCTTTTGAGTGTTACATTCTGATTGTCTTTGATTTATGTGAAACATTTTTCTGACATCCTCTGGGTGGGCAGTGAGTCCGATCTCTACAGCGTCCTCACACTGGTTAATCTTTGATTGTGGAGGGTAAAATATAACATGGCTTTCCATATGTTTATTTTTCTTTATAAAGTCCTAGTTAACTCGGGAAAGATTGTTTCTGTTGATCAAAACTGATCTGAGTGTGAAAACTCAGGCTTCAATTAGTCTGTTGGTGTAGTGAAGCCTGTTGATGTGGTCACTATAGCAAAAGGGTTTGGCCTCATGGGTTTTAAGGTCTCAGGTTGCTGCTTTTGTCTGCCTTCTCTGCCACCAATCCCAGCACCACCTTTGGTATTTACACTTTAACACACCAGCAGCTCTGATTGGACCACATTCTCATTTTCATACACATGTAGAAAAAAAATTGTTCGTACCTCCTAATCAATAAAAGGAAAACCCACAAATAATTATGTTTATGAATTTGATATATAACATATCAAAAAAATGGTTTTGTTGTTCAAATTGGTCAAATTCGCAGTGTACATAACTTTTATCACTGTTTTTTTGCATTTACACACAAGCACTGTTGGTTCCACTCAGTTAATAAAAGAAAAGCCACAATTGGATCTGAAATAATTTGAGACTGGTAAAGTAGAAAATAACATTATCTGCAGTGTTTACAGGAGCATGAAACTGCAGGGATATCATCTTATTGACCTCTAATATGCTTGTCCATAATCTGGTTGTCTGAACTCTTTATGCGACTGCTTTCTGCAGTCCAGGTTTTGTTCGTTTTACTGCAGGTAACCAGATGATAGTATGACTGTATGTCCCCTTCAAATAGGCAGACTGACTGATCACAGGCTTAAAGACTCTTGTGAGGCTAATTGCTGGGCACACTTTCATTCTGTGTGAGACTCTGGTCCCATTTCTTCTTCGATCTTTTAAATTTTGTACTTGTTTGTGTACACAGTACCAGCAATGCTTTATGCACCAAATGAATGGACCTTTAAACTGAACTGTGGTCAAAATGTGTCTTAAAACATTCAAATAGACAACAAAAAACATCTTTGACACACAAACAACAGACCACCATTCTTCTTGTGCATCCTAAAAGGCAAACTAATGAGACATTGTTCTGGTTAGAGCTATCACACGTAAGACAGTGAATACACTGTTTAGGCTGGAGCAGAACTTCATGTTTGGTAGATCCTGCACAGGAAAAGCCTGATAATAAGAGAGTAAGTGCACCTATTGATAATGGCGTGCTAAAATGCGCTCTGTTTTGTTGTATTATGATCTGTTATCCAATATTTGGTTCCAACTTCTAATAATGCATCTGTATTCTAGGCACTTGCGGGACCTCACTTCTACACATGGGGTGACCATGGTGGTATCCTGATGGCAATCGCACAGGGAGGTGCCACAACACATCTCAAGTAAGTTCAACACAACTTCAAAAGCTTTTTTTGTTTGCTGTCCAGATTGAGTGATATAATGAATCAGACTTGAATTGAGAAGCCCAGATCTGTGGAGGTGTGTTTGTGACTGGATGAGTTCCATGCAAAACCCCCGAATACCTCCGTGAGGCCTGGAAGTAAAGCACAAGGATGGTCTGACCCCCTGCAGATGTGCTCAATTAGCATCAGGACCTGATTGTGCTCAGGTGATGCCATAGAATTATACAGTCGATATCTATCTTCCTCTCTGATGTTGCTTGTTAAGATGACCAAAATCCTGACTTTTACATCCTGCATCATTTTTGCTGATTGAAGCAAAATGACATAAACTGTGCAGGAATGAGTGCTGAGAGCCCTGCAGTGCCACTGTGATAAGAGACTCTCTTAAAAAGGTTTGTAGAGCTTCATCAGATTCGCCTCACCTGCATCATCAAGTCGTCTTCGACTAATTCCTGCAGTTGTTCTTAGGCTCACTGAGAAGAAAAAATGGTGGTCAATTGGCTCTTAAAAGAAACCAGCTGGATCAAATGCAATTAACACTCCTTGTTGTCACCGGTGTTACACAGGAAACAGTAGCATCCCTGTCAGCCACATAAAGCAGAATTGATTAAATCTTCATCCTGTTGCTGATAGGTTCAGCACCAACGAAGGCGAAACATGGACCGACTTTAAGTTCTCAGACAAAGGAGTGTACGTGTACCAGCTGCTGACAGAGCCCGGGGAGAAGAGCACCATCTTCACAATCTTCGGCTCCTTTGCCGAGCAGAGGCACAGCTGGCTCATCCTGCAGGTCAACACTTCTGATGTCCTGGGTATGTTGGACAGTTACAGCTGAGGATGACTTGACATCCACTGACAAGTATTATGTATGATTGTGGACCTCAGCTATAGCACAAAAAGATGAACAGAATGTGCTCTTGTTAACAACAAAATGGGAATGTTTTGACATTTTGCTGGAGGAACAGAAAGTGAACAGCTTCCAGTTTAGCTGGTTTCAACATCTCTCTCATGATGTCCAATCGGGGACAAACACAAAGAGCGAACCCTTGTGCAAACACAACAGTTCATTAATTGCTGGGCTGAAAATAGTATCGCTATACCAGAAACACTCAGACTGGCCAGTCAAGACATTAGCGAGTCTGGAGCTTTGCACTGTCGTTTAACTTGCTCTCTTATTTCTTTTATGCAGGCGTGCCCTGCTCCGATGCTGACTACAAGCGCTGGTCCCCGTCAGACGAGCATGGGAATGAGTGCTTGTTGGGGAGAGAGATAACGTTCAAGAGACGAGCTCCTCACGCTACCTGCTTCAATGGGGAAGACTTCGAACGGCCGGTCACCATCTCGAACTGCTCATGCAGGCGACAGGACTATGAATGGTGGGGAACTGGCAGGACACAAAGATGGACTTTGCATACAGGTCATGACAACAGACAAGCTGCCGGTGGACCATATGAACTCTGATTAGAGGAACACTGCAGATTCATTCACGATGGCATCAAAAACTGACAAAGGCAGTAAAATTCACAATAAAACAACCTTTAACTTTGCAATGTTTTGAATGGTAATATGAAGTATTGCTGCCCCCCCAATCAGTGGTTGCACTGATTTTTCCTCCTGATCAGAAATCGTTTGCAGCTAATAAGTTGAAGTGTGCTACGAAGCTTCCATTAGTCATGAACAAGAAATACAACTCTGTGGTTGTTTTTTCTCTCCCTCCTAACAGTGATTATGGCTTCAAGCTGAGTGAGGACTTGTCACTGCAAGTGTGTGTGCCCGACCCCGAATTTCTTGGTGACCTTTATGCGCCTCCAGTCCCCTGTCCGGTCGGAACCACTTACAGGAGAAGCAAAGGGTAACCTGCAGATATCTGACTTTACAGGAAAAAATGTGTACAATAGTTCTAGTTCTTTTGGTTTCGCTTTTTCTGGTCTCACCCGAGCTCTACGAATGTCCAGAATCCTATTTCTACTGTCTGTTTGTCCCCTTGGCCTTCGTTCCTGCTTTTGTGCTACTCATTGCCCATGAGAGAAACACTGTTTTGTCCTGTGTTGCTGCAGATACAGGAAGGTTCCAGGAGACAGCTGCAGTGGAGGAGATGTGGAGTCCAGACTTGATGGAGAGATGCTGCCGTGTCCTGTGGGAGGTAATTTGCATTGTACTGTAGAGGGCCTCATCATCCCTGAAGAAAACGTGATACATATCAAAGAACATGGCCAGAGTTGAAACATGCGTTGCGTGGGTTCTCACATGCACTGATCTGATGTTTTTGATCAAGCCCACTGCTTGCTGCAGTCATTGTTAGAGGGCGTGTCGTTGCTCTCCTCAGCACTCTTTATTTAACTACTTTTTCAACAGGCAGCATCGCCGTCTGCTGTCACATAACTAATGTGCTGTTACAGAGAGTAACGAGTTCATCCTGTATGCGGTGAGGAACTCCATCCATCGGTATGACCTGGCCACGGGCACTGACCAGGCTCTGCCTCTGGCTGGGCTCAGGGAGGCTGTTGCTCTGGACTTCGACTACGAGAGGAACTGTCTGTACTGGGCTGACATCTTTCTGGACACAATACAGGTCAGTGAGGGGGCTAACTCAGCAGGGCGTCCACAGCAGAGCTTAGTGCATCCAGGCTGGAAGCTTTTCATCCTGTTTGAAAAGAGGCACAAAAGTCCTGAGGACCACAGTGAGCGCTGTCTTCACCTGTGTTTTCCCCGTAGCGTCTGTGTCTGAACGGCAGCACAGGGCAGGAGGTTGTGGTGAGAAAAGATCTGCAGAATGTGGAGGCCCTGACCTTTGACCCCATCAGCAGGCTACTATACTGGGTTGATGCTGGAGCACAGAAGATCGAGGTAAAACAAATCTGTGATCTCTCAGTACTACTTTGTTTAGGTTGATTCACAGCTTTGTCAATAAATCTCAGTCAATTGGCAAGTGAAACGCTGGCTGTTTTTTCATGCACTTCAGGTTTCTAACCCTGATGGAGACCTGCGTCACACTCTGCTAAACTCCTCTATCCTGGAACATCCCCGAGCTCTGGTCCTGCTCCCTGGAGAGAGGTGAGAGCACGGTGTTCTGTTCATGTGCAAAATAGAGCTTTAGTGACTGCACATTTTCAGATTGACTTAGTTGAGTCGACGAGAGCAGAAGATCAACACAGAGACACAGTGGTGGAGCAATGAGCAGCTTGTGATAAAGTTCACTGCAATATAGCAATGGACAATGTCGATTCATATGTAGAAAGTGGAGATTCAGAAGGAATAACATCTGACTTGTCAACTCCTCTATTGCCGTGACGTTGACTTACAACACAGATGTGGACTCGTCAACAAACAATTCAGTGCTTTGCTGGTGCTGGTGCTCTGTGATTGTGCTGTCTGTGATAATTGACGCTTTAGTTCTGGGACCTTGCACTATTACTGGTCTTCTTTTTCGATGTGTCTCAGCCTGATGTTCTGGACTGACTGGGGAGACAAGGCGCCCGGAGTGTATCGCAGCAACATGGATGGAAGCAATGTGTCCTGCATCGTATTTGATGGCGTCCGGTGGCCCAATGGGATCACAGCTGATGACCACTGGCTGTACTGGACCGAAGCCTACAGCGACCGCATCGAGAGGGCTGACTTCACCGGAGAACAGAGGAGCGTCCTGCTGGAGGGGCTGCCCCACCCATATGCCATTGCTGTATTCAAGGTAACTCTGCAAATGCTGCTCAAATCAGTCAGTTTCATGACACGAGTGCCTCCATGAGACATAAACGGTTGCACTCTGTTGTCAGAACGATCTGTACTGGGACGACTGGTCTAGAATGGGAATCTTCAAAGCTTCAAAGGCAGGTTCTCAGAGCAACGAACTGATTGTGGGCAGGCTGACTGGAGTCATGGACCTGAAGATCTTTTATAAAGGGAAGAACAGAGGTGAGAAACAAACACACGTCACATCCAATGAGCTGGAAAGTTCCTGTAGAGCTGGATGATAAATGATATGGACACAGACAAATGGTTTTGTTGAAGAAAGAAGAAGCCTTTGTCACTGATGTACTCCAAACTGACTAAAGGAAGAATACGATCGATAGTTATAATAAATCAAGTGAACAGAGGGAAAAGAAGTTACACAGAATAAGCTAATAAATGTGAAAAGTCCTTCAAAGGGAAGTGTGTGAATGCTGCGATATTCATCCCTCTTGTGATTGTTGATCTTGACCCATCAGGCCATAATGCATGTGCTGACCAGCCATGCAGCCTGCTGTGTCTGCCTCAGCCTGGCCACCGCCACACCTGCATCTGTCCAGATGACGCTCCCACTGTTTCCATGCCTAATGGTGAGCTGCAGTGCAAGTGTCCTTTGGGCTTCCAGCTCCAAAACAACACCTGCGTCAAGATCGGTGAGACAGATTGATGAAGGTCTCTGTTAAATTCAGCAACAAATAGGGTGTCTTCCATACTTTTGTGAATGATCCGTTACTCCTTTGTTTCAGAGCAAATCTGTTTGCCAAACCAATACCGCTGCTCAAACGGCCGCTGCATCAGTGGCATCTGGAAGTGTGACACCGACAATGACTGTGGTGACATGAGTGACGAGCGCGAGTGCCGTAAGTCTACAGCTGAATGCTTTTCCTGAATGAGCAGTTCCTACCGACCAATGCACATATGTTCTTTGTTTTTCACAGCGACAACCACCTGTGATCCATCAAACCAGTTTCGCTGCTTGGCTTCAGGTTCCTGCATTCCACTCGCCTTCAAGTGTGACCATGAGGACGACTGTGGAGACAACAGTGATGAGGAGCACTGTGGTATGAGCTGTTGTTCTGTCAGGGGTTTTCTGCAAAATGACACCTTAAATAAAACTTGCAAGCGAGAATGGACGGGCCCAAGCCATGGCAACAGGGGGGGGGGTCCAACTCGACCTGGAGCTGCTCAACTGCGGGTGCCCAGAACTCGGGCGAGACACGGAGAAAGGAACTGTACAAATACACTAGAGCCCTCGCCTCTGCAAAATGATAGTGAGCTTTCAGCATATCCAAGCAGTTAAATTTAGCTGCAAAGTGTCAATCAATCAATCAATCAATCAATCAATCAATCAATCAATCAATCAATCAATCAATCAATCAATCAATCAATCAATCAGAAACATTAGGGCCTTCTGTGGTGCCAGGGCTTGTGCCATAATCACACACTGATGTTTTAATTCTTTTTAAAGTAGATTCTTTATGTATGCATCGAATCCATTTATTTTCTGCTTCCTGTAATAATTTGATTAATCATTTATCCCTGTATGTATTAATATGTTAACCAAACTGGCAGAAAATAAGTGCTGTCAATGAGCTTGAATATTGAGATTGCATTCTAATTTCTGATTCAGTGTCACTGAATTGCTGCAGGGCTTTCTCAATGACTCAAGTCACAGAAATGATGCTGGTAAAAATGAAAAAGTCAAAGTGAACTTCACATTTATGTCAGTTTTTTGATTTCATTCTGGTGAATAAGAGTTACACAAGGCCTATACCTGTCAGGAAAGAAAAGTCTGTAGGTTTTCAGTGGCTATGAGAGGAGCTGGTGGACTCTGCACAACATATTTCAGCTTTGGAAGTCACACTGTCTTTCAATCTGTCTGTAGGACATGCAGAGTTGTGGGGCAACCTTTGAAGACAACTTTTACTCAGCCGGAAATCTTCTGTCATATCATTGATGACTCAACAGCTTCCTCTTTTCCCTCAGTAAAGTTTTCACTGCTGCATTTTCCAGACTCTCACCAGTGTGGCCCCGGGGAGTTCACATGTGCGCGTGGCGTTTGCATACGTGAGGCATGGCGCTGTGATGGAGACAATGACTGCAGAGACTGGTCTGACGAAGCCAATTGCACAGGTGAAGAAACTGCACTTCTGCCTCACAGAGACAAAACACAGGGGATGCACACTTGGTCACAGGTACTTATAGAGTTGTTGCTCATGTTTGGTTTTTATTGGACCTGACCTGAACAACTTTAACCCCATCAGCCACAGAAAAAGAGATAACAGTGGGACACATCGGTGAGTCCAGTGTTAAATTACAGGCACTGGATGCTGTGTGTTTAAAACAATGGCAGTCAGCACAATGAAATCCATTCCATCTTCCACCTATCCATGCGTGGTGTCAGCCAAGATGCCCTGTCCTCCCTCTTCTCCCTGAACACTCCCTTCACCTCCTCTGGGGGGGAGGGGGGGGGACCCTAAAGTGTTCTCAGGCAGCTGATTGCAAGATAATCCAACAAAAAAGGAAGACAAGTGAACCGAAGATGAAGTGGTACAATATTTGTCACATAAGGAAAAACATTGATGTATAGGCTTCTGATCAATTTTTATTGGCTTCACTGATTTTTCATTGCAGCGTTGTGCTTCGAACAGCGATCTCAGTATGCTGTGAGTCATGATATACTTAATTTGTCTTCAGTTGGTCACCACACATGCGAGCCAAGCAGTTTCCAGTGTCACACGGGTCACTGTATACCACAGCGCTGGAAATGCGACGGCGATGACGACTGTCAGGATGACTCCGATGAAGATCCTCAGTACTGTGGTGGGTTGATCCTCCCAGCGTTTGTTCGTCACTTCGTAACACTGTAACCTTTGGAGTCAAATAAACAGCAATGGAGCAAAAGTTTCTGTTCATGAAATCATGTGTGTGGGACACGATGTCATTTTCTGTAATTGTCTGCCTGTTTACTTCTTGTTAGAGGACTGTGGTAAATGAGGTCAGAATTAAGTTTTTGCAGAAGCATCTTTCTCATTTTCCACTGCGTGGTTTCAGATGGAACCCTGTGTAAAGGTTTTCTCTGCTCCAACAACACCTGCTTGCCAGCCACTGCCCACTGCAACGGCATCCACGAGTGTCCAGATGGTGCAGATGAACACAACTGTGGTGAGTGGGTCCATTTGTATAAGAAAAATATGATCTGTTCAAGAGAGAACCACAAGACCATCTCCAGCCTCCTCACAAAATCGATCCTTTGATGTCACTCTTAAATTTGTGTGAAGGAAAGGTGTGCTGATTTTAACTTCCGATTGACTCACAAACAGAAGACTCAGCACTCTGACTGTTCTTCTCCAGTCGATCAACTTTTTGACTCAACTTACCAGACTTGTTTTTATGATCTGTTAAGGTCGAGCCGCCAATCTGATGTCAACAAACGGCAGACGCGTATTACTGTCATCTCTGTTGGCGAAGGAAAACAGCTACATGTTTACTCGAGTAAAACAAGCACCAGATTTAAGGATGTGTCTGTTTATGTGGTGCCAACATGGCAGCCGACTGAGCAGCTGGTTTACATCTCTTCTCCATCCTCCCCAGTTGCAATATCTGTTTCATTGGATAACACCAATGTTTTGAATTTACATTGGTATGATAATGCAACACACTTTGTGTGGGACACATTTGTCACAGGAAACAAACTGAGCTTCATGTTGCGAAAGCTGAGCTGAGCTGAACGAGGAAAAAAGGTGCTAATTGAAGAAGATATAGGGGAAAGGAAAAGGTGACATTTGCAAAGCAAGTTTCTATCCATCCATTTTCTCCCATTTAGCAAATGAGTTGACGCAGCTGAGATGCCTCCACTCCCCTCTGCCTGGACACTTCTTTTTTCCGCTCTGCCTGAACACTGCCTCCTGCCCATCCTAAGCCCTAACCAGCTGCTCATCATGGTTGAAGCAGAGTGTCCGGGGTCTTACCTGGGGTCTTCTCCCAGAACACCTTCCCAGGAAGGCAGTCACCAGGCATGCTAGAGAAAAGCTTTAACTACCTTGTCCAGCTTCTCTGAGTGTGACCAAGCAGTGACACTCTTCTGAACTGCTTCCGGGTGACAACACTGCTCACCTCCTTTCAAAGGGGGCATCTGGCCACATTGTGAAATAAACTCATTTCAGTCACTTGTGTCTGAGGTCTTGCTCATGTTCATCTTGTGAGGGTGAAAATGTAGATGTGAAAAAGAGATTTTCACTTTCAGGCTGAACTCTTTCATTAGCAATGAAAGACCACTACATGAAACCCAACCCGGCCACCACTGCACCTTTCCATCCTGCCCCCAATTGTAAATCCCATGTTTAAACTCCTCCTCATGAAAAAGGACTTCCTACCATTGTGTTTGGCATTTTGCACCACGGTCTCAAAGAGCTTTTTGTATGTCCAATTATTCCAAGATCAGAAGTCAAGATAAACAAAGAATGTAAAAGTCTTCCAATTGTTAGTCTACTTTGTTATCGAGGGCTGAAATGATTCCTTGAATGATTCACATAATTCGATTACAAAGTATCTCTGCATCAGATTCGATGGGGCCTCTTGTCGTGCTGTGTTACGTTTAGTGATTCATGTCCACCCGTTAGTTGATTTAGCTGCTAGTTTGTATCACTACAAGCTTAACAGGATGGGAATTCATAAAGCACAGTGTGCATGAGTCCTTGACAAATGAATCCACGGTAACACAGCAGCATATCAGATGAAATCCATCAAGTGCATCAGGTTCTCTTTGTTAAACAATCAGACAGACTGCTAACACTAAAGTGTCAGCAGACTCAGGCATGTGAAAGAGTGCAGGTGGATGCTTTCTGATCTGCGGCTGATCCACAAGGATAGTATGTGAAACTTAGTGGCTACCTGCTGCCGTTGAAAGTCAAAGTGTAGACGGCTCCGACCCATTTTCGGTGGACATTTGTCGAACTCTGACCATGTGAAATGGTACAGTGAATACAGTGCGTGTGTTGACCAACTCTTTGTCTCCTGGACAGACCCTCTTTGTACTCGCTACATGGAGTTTGTGTGCAAGAACAGAGCCCAGTGTCTGTTCCAGTCTCTGGTGTGTGATGGGACCAAACACTGCGAGGACGGCTCGGATGAGGATGCTGAATATGCTGAATGTGGTGAGCAGTGATAACACAGACACACAAATCTGTCAACTCTCACAAATTAAGGATTGTCTCACACACTCACATCAAGGTGCTGATAAAATACTGATTAACATTCTGTGTTGGAACCACAATGATGTGATCACGTGCCAAAGACAGTCCTGCTTATGGATGGTAGTGAGTCGATCATCTCTCTTTTTCAGCCTGGGTATCTTCCCTCGCTTCAGACTTTCTTGAATATTCTTGCCAACTTTTTTTGTCAACAGCAACAAGTGACAGAAAAGCAACAACTTTCTGAGCTGTTATGAAGACTTACATGAAAGCGCATGATTCTGAATTCTGCCACTTGGACCACCTGCTCAGTTAGTAGCATGCATGGGCAGCCAGTCTACTGTCCTCACCACTCTCATCTAGCATCGTATTCTGGAGGACTTTGCAATATCAAACCCTGAGTTTCCTGAAAAGTTTGACTGGCCTACATCTGAATGTGTCCAAGTCCAACTCTGTGTTTCGGAGAAATTCACCTTGATCCTGGCAGCTTGTCTATTTTGAATGTTTCTGATTATTCTTGTTAATCACTGTGAGAACGACAGTTAACGCTGTTGTTCTACTCTATAGCCTTTACACTATTGGATGCCCACACTCCTGGTATTTTTTGTAACTGACAAACCTATGAAAGTAGCTCATGAAGCTTAAATATTTAACATAACAGCATTGATCTTTACTACAGGCCACAGTCTCCTAAACTCCTTGAAAAGTTGTAAAATTTCTTGCTTGGATTTGGAAAGTTGCTCTGTTTGTGGAGAAAGTTGCCAGTTCGGCAGTGGTGGATGTTGCCTCAGACCAACATGCACACAAAAGTTCCAAGCAGCTAGATTGGTGTGAAATCAACTGCTCACAGCAACTTGAGAGAACAAAAAACAACAAACCACGAGGCAATAAGGGCCAATGGAGCAGAAAAACAGTACATTTTTTCAAAACTTTTTCTAAACAAAAGCATACAACAAAAACAGTTTATTTGTTTATTCATACACATTCATATTGGTGTCAATGTTTTTTTTTCTCACTTCAAGATTGAACATAGCCCTCTAATCTGGCCTGTCATACGAACATCAATCTCTCTCACCGAAGTTGAGGGTGCTTCCTGAACTCTGTGGCCCGCTGTTGTCAGCACATCATGTGCAACATTTTTTACTCTTGTTGCCCTTCCTGGTTTGGCGTAACAGTGCAGAGCCCCATCAAAATGCCCATCTGCGCTGTTAGACGGCTCGTCTTCTAGCCAAACAAAAGGTTCCTCGTTCTCAGAGATGCAGGGCGATCAAACCATTCCTGGTAACCAGTGCAAAGTTCACACTGTATTAGGCCTCTTTCTGACTGGGTTATCAGTTCCTTAAGGGCAGTGGTCTGCAACCTTTCCCATCAACCTTGACCTTTAAATAAAGACAGCAGAAAAATCATAACATAAAAATTTATGAATATGAGAAGAAACAAAATGAGTATGAATGGAACCTTTGAACTCAGTCAGAGGAAGTCAGCTGTAAGGTGAACGCTTCATCCTCTTGGAATTTGTTGTGAAAATGACCAGAGTGAATGTGTTCAGAACATTGTGAAGTTTTGAATGTGCAGCACACAGAAATACGATTTGCCGTGTCAGTAGTGCATTTTATTTTGAAAATCACCTGGAGGTTTTGTTTCATTTTTTGTTTGTTTGGTGTTGTTTTATCCCTGAATCCAACTTCCTCTCCAGATGTTCTGCTCTGTGCTGAACAGAAACTTGGTGTATCTGATACTGAGTTGCAGCCGCTATGAGTAGGAGCACAAGCATTGACTCATAGTCGTCTTGTAAGCAGTCAGGGGCGGCGATGTGGTTGGATCTAAAAAAAGGTTTGCCACCAGGTTGTTTCTACTCCGCTCACCCAGTGGTTTGTGGCCTGAACTTGACTTTGAGAGCACTGTTGTGAGGGCTTGGTGGTGTGTCCAATGGAGGAATAAGGACAATAAAAATCCCACACAAAACTCTCCCTCCTAATATTTTTCACACAGTATCAGGTAGCAGGAACTATCCTGGTTAGTGCCTGAAAACCCTGATAAACAAATACTCACTCAAGTAGAGTTGAATAGTGACAAATGACAACTAAAACCAGTGTGTAACAAGAGATTCTTGTTTATTCTCCATCAGCTACTCCCTCTGAGTTTGGCAAAGCATGTGACGCCTACACCTTCCAGTGTGCCAACGGAGTGTGTGTGAGCCTGGAGTGGAAGTGTGATGGCATGGACGACTGTGGGGATTACTCTGACGAGGCCAACTGTGGTGAGGACACACACACACACACACACACACACACACACACACACACACACACACACACACACACACACACACACACA
>JASSRZ010000016.1:15245504-15272397 GCA_032164315.1 Malacoctenus gilli
CGGTTTCGGATTATCCCTGAACGGTTAATAAATCTTTGAACTTGAACTGCGCTCTTGGGTCCTCGTCTGTCCTGACACTACCCCTGCAAATCTACTGCTCAAACCATCAATCCAACATGAAGTTACACTGCAGAGTTGATGGACAAAGGAAGCACTAGTCCCAAACTGCTGCAGCAAAAGATTCTGCAGAAAGGCCCACATAACAGTGGGGAGTATGCAGACTACAATAGAGATATGTGTAACATTCACAACATGCAAGATGCTCAGTGTGTGTTAGGTCTCTCAGCAGTATAGATTTACAGCTGCTATCTTGCAAAAAAGCCAAAAATTAAAAAAGCAACAAAACAAAATAACCCACCATTTTGTACTCCTTTGTGGATTTTTAAACCCACATTTTCATGAAAAGAACCCAGATTAAAGATTTCTGTTCCCGGAAACACAATAAGAAATGCTGGATGATTTCAAACTTCAAATGTCACTGGTCAACAACAGAACTGGTTTTGATGCTTTATTAGCTTTTGTGCAGGGAAAGATGTTCAGTGAATAAAAAGGTGCTTTAAATACAAACAGTATATGAACATTTTTTCCACTTTCACTGGATCAGATCTTTTGCCAACAACTACTCCTATTATTCTTGTTGCAATCACTTTATTTCTAATATAATTGCAAACCACAAAAGTTATTTTGGTAATATGAGCCCACATTAATACACATGTTGTGTCAATGACCAAAATAATTTCAGTAGACAGGATATATTTTTAAACAAAAAAGTACAAACAAGAAACAGTTTATGTGTCTGTGTCATGAACAGAAGTAACTCAATGAAACAGAGATTAAAGATTTTTTCAGATGACCTGGAAAAAGTTTCTTGTTGCACTCAGCACATTGGATGCAACGCATTTCTATGTCCAGTGTTCACAACGTGCGTCTCCTTGAGGAACCTGCTTCTTGTTGCAGGCTCCTTCCTTTCCTCCAGGTTATGGCCTTGAACCTGCACCTCTAAGCCAAATTAACCATATTAACAATGGGCCAACTACCCGGGGGCCCAAGACCTGTAAGGGGCCCTCAGCAGTGAGGGCAGAAGTAAATTTCTAGGTATATATTACTTGAATAATCAGTCCTATTCAGGGAAAAAACAACAAAAAAGGACCCACTCCAAACTGAGACAAAGGGGGATCAAGTGTGAAACCAAGTTCTGAGCTTTGATGGTTCATCATCTCACCACCATCGGAGCCATCCATGACATTTTTTTTTTAATCTAACATTTGTTTGTTTTCATAATGTTGAATGCTATTTCCTGTGATTGCTCATCACATATCATCAATTTCAGGTCAAAATGGAGGACAGTACCACTCTCTGTGTGTCAGGCTGTTGATTTTGCCACATTATGCTGACGTTGAGGTGTTTCCATAACATTTTATGTAAGTCATTAGCTTTGGTTGGAGCATGTCGTGGTGCTGCAGCTGGATTGAGCAGTTGTACCTTTGTAGGTTTCATACACTAGATAACTTTGAATCTGGAGCAAGGAACATATTTACTGTATACTGCGGTCATTCATATAATCTTTAGCCACATCAGGGTGATTGTGTGGTATCTCCCCTAAGTGAGTGTAAAGGGGCTCTTCAATGTTGTTGCCCAGGCAGTCTGAAGTGTCTGAAGTGTCAACTTGACTGTGTGCAACGAGTGTGGTTGTTGCTGGTGTGCATGACATGTGGGGTGTTTGGCTCATCGCTGGGACAACCAGGGATTTCCCCAACTCCTCAGGAAACATGCGCGAGTGTCCTAAATAGTTTCTTCTATTCCCAGCAGGAATCCACTACCACAAAGAGCAGAATAATAATTTTGAGCTGAGGTTGCCACCTGCAGAACCCCGGATGACAGCTGCAAGGGGATTTTTCAGAAGAAAACATGAATGCAAATATACTTACCAACAAGAATGTGGGTCATCTTTCATACATTCTAGAAATATAAAAATGATGAGTAAGAATGTATACCTCCGTTCTCCAGGCAGACGAGCTATTAACATCACAGATCGCCCAGATTTTTGCCCTATATTTGGCAGGTTGTACTCTTTGTATGAACAGTGTCCTAAGAGAGAGAGAAGTTCGTTGACACCATGATATCAGCTGAGATGGATCTTGCGGGTCTGTGAGTTCTCCACATATTCCAAAGATCCCAGATTGGAGCAATCTTGCCTGAAAGCCAATGTCGGCCCACACTTCCTATCTATCCAATCAAAATCATGTTTTTGAGGAAGAGCTGAATAATATGCTGAAAATCAGCTCAAAGGATGTCCTGCTGAACTTGGCTACAGCTTACTTATACACCCTAAAGTGAGACTTGGAGGTGGAAAATGCCACAGATTTTCTTCATGGGGTGGAATCCAGGTCGGTCAACTATTTTTCAAATTCCACATTGTGCTTCTTCATTGTCCTCAAAGAAACTGTGACTGGTACAATGCAAACACAGGACAACACTCACCTGGTGTTTCCTCAGTGTCTGTTTCAGTCCAGATTTCCTCCCCTCTCTCAGATGATTTATGGACTGAAGTCAGAGCTTCCACAAGTGTAAAGCTTTGCAGATAAAATGACCCGCTGAGCAAAGTTTGACTGTTTAAAGTTTTTGTTCAGATTTTAATTGAACTAAATCCCATTTTTACTGTACGCTTGAGAGAAAGGAAGACAGATGATGGAAATTTTGTAAAAACTTCATAAATTAAAGACTGTCAGCCTGTACTTTGGAGGACAGGCAAAATGTTTTCTACTGAAAGGTATATTTTAACCATAATGATGTGTTCAAGGTGTGTCTTGTGGGGAAAACCTGTCGTGTCAATTGTGGGATACAAAATCAAACCCACTATGTCAGACTGAAAATCTGGGGGATTTGAAATAAGAAACTGAGATTTGGAGACTATCAGCATGTCATTTATCAGCAAAGAAGCTGATATCGGACATCCTTCGTGATGACAGTACTAAATGTACAATGAGAGATGCAGCCCATCAGAAGCAGCAATGTTTATTGGAACCCGACCGATTCAATCATTTCATCATTATCATCATCAGCTGGAGTTTTGCAGATTAAACTAACTTCTGAAACAACTTTAATTACTGTTCAGATCCATCACCGCTGTCTAGATTGACTCTTCTTTTAAGGTAAACTAATTTTCCTGAACTTTAAAAGGTGCCATGACATCAAAATTCACTTTTCTGAGGTTTTGGGGGAATAATATGACCTGCTATGTACTGATGAGGCCACTTGAATGTCAAAAGCGAGTATCAAAGTCCCTGTTCATGGTCTGTCAGCCTTCTGTGTTTGTTCAGAAGCAGTTCAATCCAAAAGCAGCTAATCTTTCTGCATAGGTTGTCGTAGCACGTCATGAATGTATTCTCCAATGAGAGCACACCTTCGAGCAGACAAAATGATCTCCCTCTGCTTTGCCCGCAAGCTGATTCACCAACTCGCAGGTGAGTGCACTAATATGCTCATCCGTGAGCAGGCCTGTCTGCTGCACTTGAGGATAGGATGGCACTGAAAACAGGAAGCTGCTTTTTCCGAGGCTGCTCAAAAATGGATGCAAGCTTTCACGTAGTCCTGAAGGCTAAAGGAATCAGAGAAGAGCAGCTAAAGTTAATTTATGGGGAAATGCCACATAATTTTAATCCCTATTAGAGACTAAGTTCTGTATGCTTAACTGAACAATGCTTCCTGAACGTGTTGAAATTCAAGGAGATGACTGCCACATCTTTGCCAGCAAGTGTATTTATTTTGTAAATGCTGTCTTGTCTGATAAACATAATTCACTGTTTGAAGAGTCCATGATGCTGAACAGATCAGATGCTCTCATGAGCAAACACCTATCATGCAGTTGTGCAGATATTTTTAATGATAAAACCTTTTTTGTGTCAGACATCAAGGTTTACTTGGTTGTGTGGTTTCAAGAAAGTTTCAATAAACTGTGACTTGTTGAGTGTTATGCGTGTTCTTGGCTGTGTGTAAATTAGCTGATTTATGCCTGTTATTACAGAAGCATGTACATTCAAAATTACTATGCAGAAGCAACAATGTCAAAGGTGTCTTTGTGCAGACAAAGTATTTTTTTGTCTTCTGATGATGAACAGTCAGTCATCTGCCTGAGTTGTATTTTTTTGAACTTTATCAGCATATATCTTGCCAAAAAATGGTGAACAAAATTGGCCTCTAAAACTCCTTGTCAGTCGACTTTGTTTAAACTCATTGTTTCATACATCACGCTATAGCCTCATATCTGTGACAATAAACACTCCAAAAGCTTTTCTGTGAGATTCTGCAGTAAAGGGTTCATCCTGGCTCTTGGTAAAAGCTGTAACTGTAGGCTATGTTGATTCAAAGCAGCAGCTATGTTCACTGGATTTCCTCTATCATGTTGTTGCAATGCCAATGCCCAGCTATGATTTCACCCACTTGTCTCCTAAATAATCACTACGCTACTGTAAAGACTCTGTGTGTGTGTGTGTGTGTGTGTGTGTGAGAGTGTGTGTGTGTGTGTGTGTGTGTGTGTGTGTGTGTGTGTGTGTGTGTGTGTGTGTGTAACTTGAGTCAGTGTGTGTCCTTGATAACTGTCCACATCCGCAGCCGATTTTTTCATTTTTTGTGTCAGAGTGGTCTGTGGTGGTCTTTAGGAGGTGCAAAATGCTGATTTGGGAACACACGTTTTTCACTGTGATCAGATCAGCATCCTTATGTCTATTTAAGAACATAAATTTTGATAGCACACAAATGTATGATCCATGTTAACCTGCTGCAAACGTCGCTTATTTCATCTATCGCCAGCAGTCAACTGCTTGTTGATGTAAAATGGCTTTTTCCAGCGGAATTCTTGGGGTGTTCTTTTTTCCTTGTAGATATTGCACGCTGCTTTGCGCCCTCAGAATTCACGCTGCAACATTAACACGAGCTGACACACTGGATTAAAGGCAGACAGCTGGAATGCCCAGGCTCTTTGTGAGGCTGGCCCTCAGCCAGTGCCCTCTGCTTGGAGGCCAAGGGAGAACTGGGAACGACAGGCCTCCTTGGAAATAAACACGAAACTGGCCAAGAGGGTGGAATGTACCTGCTGGAGTGATGCCTTCACTGACCTGGCCTGGTTTGTGGCTCAGTCCGGTGAACCTGAAAAAGAGCAGAGCGAACTATGGGAGGTTCCCACCTGCATTCCCACTACTGCATGAGAGACACAACTGACGAATCGATGCCAAGTCAATGCTTGTTCGCTATTAGTGAAGTTGAGGAGTTACTCAGTGAAGGGTTGACAAAGTTTGTAAATAGATTCAGTCATCTGTAATGCACCTGCATTTCAAAGTAAGCACACATTGTTCTTTGGAACAAAGTGAAAGTTGGGACAGGGACAGACCAGAAAATGACACAATACCGTAATACATGTGACAGGATGCTTATATTGTCAATGCAAAAATGACTTGCAGTGTTCCTGAGCCTGGAGGATTAATTTGGATTGAAGACTGGAGGCCACTATTTACTAAAACACCAGCATCAACCGCTGCCATGCAAGTTGTTCAAGCAACAGTCCAAGCTGTTTTCAATTCTTTTTCGGATGGAGAAACATTAGCAAAGGAACAGAGTGCTATCAGGATCATACCTTTGGATTGAAAGATGTCCTGCTCTGCTAACAAAGCCACAGCTGACTCCAGCCAACAATGAAGAGTTCAGCCAGAGTGTTTTAGATCCTGATGAGAGCATAATCCTCATCTTCATTTTTCTCAGTTTTTTAACAAAACACTTTACAACTTTAAACTTATATAATAATGCATTTTCTAATGAACATTCTTTACATTATAAAGCCAACCCATTTGCTCTTTACAGAGGAAAACCGTCAGAATCTGAGGAACACAGAGTGATGCCTGCAAGCACGCCTAGAGGAAACCTTGAACATTTAATGAATGATGCTATAATGATGTCATTATTTACCTGCTGACTGTCTAAATCATGTCTCAAAGATGATGTCAACTATATCAACAGTGGGAGCTTTGTTTAGGCAAACCCTGCTAAACAGTGAACACATTCACTTTGCTGTGGTTCTTTTGGAAATGCGGTCGAGGGTTGCAGTTTTCAAGCCCGTAACTCAGCAACCGAACATGCTTTTATTCTACACGCCACTTCATGTAGCACTACTTGAGTTTCACATGAAAGCAGCCTCTGATAGAAACCTTCACGAAACAAAATTACCAGTGTTGCACAACACAGCAATAAAATGTAAAATAAACAAGCCACTGTTGTCATTCAAATCTTCATATGTAAATTATTTCATTGCCAACTCCAATTTTCATTCATTTAAAGAAAATGAATTTGTTAAACAACGTTAGCCTAAATGATTGGCCTGACCCTACAAATAAGCCCGTCAATTTCAAAGCTTTCAGTCTGACATAGTGTTTTGAATACATAAAACTCTGGATCAGTGGATTTGATTTATTTTTGGCGACTGAACTAAAATAAAACAAAGTGGAGCACACAATCACACTGGATGCCATTAAATTGGCCTCTAATACCACAGTCAAAAACCTGAAAGTTGTCTGAGACCGCTGGGTGGTGCCCTCTGCTGTGGATGGCGCCCTCTCCAGTAGGTAGCGCTTGTACGGGCAGTCCCAAGAAATGGCCATGAGAGGACCGGTGTACCTGTTAAAGGAAACTCTTCATGCATCAAACTGCAGTCAGTCTCCTCAGTTTTTGTGGACTTTCCAGCACTCGGGGCCCTGAAAGCTTTACACACAACCTTGAAACTTGGTGGATGAGGTCACTGATGTGGTCACCTCTCTGGTTGCCCAAAGTGCTCTGTGTGGTGCTGAGGTTTGGTGAGGTGACCAGGTGTTTTATCAAATGCATTTTTTTCCTGGATAAATGGAAAAGATTCTTCATTCAACATAAAAACAGGAAAATGTTGCTAATTCCTCAAAAGCTGTTATCAGTTCTTCACTGAAACAATACACTGAGGCATTCAACACATATACAGCTCACAGCCCACTAATGTTCCTATACAAAATAAGATCATATCAGACAGGGGTGGAATGGCCATAGGGACCAGGAGTTTTCCCGGAGGGCCGGTTGTAACTACTCTGGTCACAAATAGTCCTTGCTTCTTACTGATGAGTGGGTTTCTTTATTCCATTAAACTACGAAACACCCACGAAATGTCCTTCAATATAAGTCTCAAACAGACATCACAAGCAGTAACTTGTTGATGGCAAATGTGCAGTTGGCTATATTGTTCTCTTATCTTTAAACACATTGATCATCAAATCAAATCTCATCAAATTAAACATATGGTTTGACAAACATACCGTGTTCGCCTGGTAGACCAGCAGTAGAATTATTAACACGAACATAAAACTCAACTTAACTAACAGCTTCTGGGTCATAGTCACATGGCGTGTGACACAAAGGCTTTCTCACATTAACAGTTCAGCAATAAACAATGCTTACATGTAACAGAATATTTATAATAATAAAACTAAATACTCTACGTCAATGTACACAAGAAAATTACATTAAATATCAAAAACGTGTAAACACTGATTTCCGGCGTTGCCATGGCACATATAAACAGAGTGCCAAACTGTGCTTAAGGCCACCAGCTACACTCCCACCAAATTACCTTTGATTGTCTGTTAGTTCAATGAAAAACACACACATTTGTCCTGAGCACTCTGAATGAATAAATCAATGGTAATTTCTATGCTGTAACATCAAAGGACAGTTCCATAAAGAACTGTAACAACAAATTGATACAGGAACTTCATGACCTGTCAACTAATAACTCATATGACAGGACTTTACTTGCTTTTAAAATCTGCCACGCGCTGTTCTTCTGGTAGGCCGCGAGGTTTTTTTTACATGGGACACATTGTTGTATGTACTGAGCCACTGCCTTGCTTCCACCAACAATCCAGTAGCCACTGGCTCGAATTTCATTTTGGGTCTGTCCCCTGCCTTGATGTTGGATTTTTTCATGATGATTTGCAAGAATGAGGCGTGTGATCAAGCCATCCTTTGGGAGGATCACAGGGTGTCGTAGGTCAAAGGACACAGAGGCTCTCTTCATCCTTCCATCCTAAGAAGGGATCAAGTTGATTCAGTTGATGGTTACTTGGCAGCTTTCCAGATGTTTAGGTAAGCATGTTCAACTCGTTTTCAAATGCATTCTGCTGCACTAATCTGATGAGAGTATATATGGCATTCCTTCTCTCTTCTACGCTTATAGGTTCTGTCTTTTCAGCCTTGCTGGATAGCCGCTTTATCCTTGCGATCACGTTCACCAGGATGGTCCATCTTGATATTTTTGTCAGGCGCTGCAGAAAATCCTCTTGCCTGGTGGCCTCGGTTTTTAGCACCTGAGTTGTTTTGACCTCAGGATCTCCCACAAGCAGTTCAGGAGTTTCTTCATGAGCAACTACCTTCCTTTCCCATAGGAACTTGGGACCTAAGAACCAGTTTGACTTGGCCAGCTCCGCTAACTTGAGGCCCCTGGAGGCATGATCTGCCGGGTTTTCCTCTGTGTCAACGTAATGCCACTGCTTTGGGTCTGTGGTATCTCGAATCCTCTGGACACGGTTGGCAACTAAGACATAGAATCTGCATGCTTCATTATTGATGTAACTTGGGACCACCTTTGAGTCTGTCCAGAAGTATTCTCTCTCAATTTTGAGTACCAACTCATTCCTAAGAGTATTGCTTACAGCTGCTGAGACCACTGCTGCAGTTAACTCCAGTCGTGGGATAGTGACTACCTTCGTTGGAGCAACTCTTGCTTTCCCAATGATTAACGTGCAGTCAACCTTATCTTCACCCACCAGTCTGATATATGAGCATTGCCCATAGCCAAAACTGCTTGCATCTGAAAAGTGATGCAATTGGACTTCCACAACCTTTCCAAAGTTTTTGGGCATGAAGCATCTTGGAATCTGAATAATTTCCAGGTTTTTCAAGTCACTCAACCAACTGTCCCACCTTGGCTTCAAGTCATGTGGTAAAGGGTCGTCCCAAATGACTCCCCTCTGACACAACTCCTGGAGTATGCTTTTCCCCTGGAGGATGAAAGGGGCTAAAACCCCCAATTGGTCATACACAGAGGCTACTACTGAGAGAATTCCACGACGTGTTGCTGGTTTCTCATCCAGTGTAACTTTGAAGGAGAAGGTGTCACTCTCAACATTCCAGCTTACTCCTAATGCACCTTGAACTGGAAGGTCATTGTGGTTGAGATCCACGTTCTTCACCCCTACTGCACATTCCGTAGGGCAGATGGATTCAAGAACCTCTCGACTGTTGGAGATGATTGTGTAAGTGCAGGTTTCCTTTAACACACACCACTTGTGCCTCTCTGACCAGATCTATTGCTTCCTTCAAAAAATCCAGACTGATGAGACCATCATCTACGTATAAATGTTTTTTTTTAATGAAGTTGGCTGCAGAAGGGTGCTCTCTTTCGTTTTGGCTTGCCAGATGCTTCAAACCGTAGTTGGTACCAAATAGGTGAACCTTCATGTGGTACTCTTTAGGTTCCGAATCTGTATCTCCATTCTCCCACCACAGGAAACGTAGATAATTCCTGTCTTCCTCATTGACATGGAATCTGTGAAACATTTTTTCCACGGCGCACATGACTGCTATAGGATACTTGCGGAACCTGCAGAGGACCCCTGTAAGCCCATTTGTTAGATCCGGCCCTGCCAATAGATGATCATTCAAGGCGGTGCCCTCATACTTTGCAGGAAGACAGGAATTATCTACGTTTCCTGTGGTGGGAGAATGGAGATACAGACTCGGAACCTAAAGAGTACCATATAAAGGTTCAGCAGACAATTACTACCCAGATTTTCTCGGGTTTCCTAGGGTGGTAAACTCCCTGATGGGGGTTGTACCATGAACATCCTTCTTTTGTTTCTTCTTCTGCTCTTTCGAATTCTCCATCTCTGAATACATTCTTCATTAACTTTATATAATCAGTGTTAAATTTGGGATTTTTTTCCATTTTCCTTTTCAGGTGTCTTAATCGCACCAACCCCAGCCTTTTATTGTCTGGAAGATCAGGTCTTGCTTTGAAGGGAAGGGGCATTTCGATGTAGCCACTATTGTTCTCATGTACCGTCTCTTTAAGGATTTGCAGGAAACGTACATCCTCTTGGGATATGTTTTTTTCCTTTGATGAGGTGTCAGCAGTCTGCCTCCAGAGCTCTAATAACAGCTGTTGGTGTTACAGGTGGGACTTCTCTGGCAGATATGCGATGACACAGGCCAGTTACTTCTGTGGAGTTTATGCATCATGGAACACTTCAAACTATGCTCCAACCTAAGTCAGTTTTTATGGCATATGACTCTGTGTCTTGCCCTGTAATGACCTTCTGGAGTGTGAGTGCTCTGGAGCAAACATAACCAACAAGCAGTCCTACTCCACAATCCATTCGCGGGGGTATCTCATGAGCTATAATATTGAGGTGCTGCCATCTGATAGCTGTTTCACAGGTGGGTATGTGTGAACATTCCAGTGGTATGAAATCTCTTGTGTACGCAGGAGGCAACTCTATGGGGTTTCCTGTGGAGAAAGCTCTGACTTTGAGTCCACTTATTCTCTGACTCTGCACAATTGCATCCTTTCCCATCATTGTAGAGAGCTGTAGGTTTTGAGTCATGTGTTGATTTACTGTCTTGTTTATCTGAGTCCTTCACCTTACTTTTGACATCTTCATTACATTTAGCTGCTTCACTTAGCTTGTCAGAGGCCTTGACACTCGTGGCGAAGTTGTTAGCCTTTGAACGCTTTATTTCTCTTGGAGACTTTTCCTCTGAGGTCTTTAAAGCATGAAGAGATGAGAAAGGGTTGCATGCTATGCGTGCCTCCTTTGATATGAAAGAAGCAAACATTTCGAAGCTTGGGTAGTCTTTGGCTTGATCTAGCTTATCTGTAACATATCAATTCCAGCTAGATGTTACCCAGTCTGGAAGTTTGGCTAACATTTTCTGATTTTCTTTGCAGTCGTTGAAGACCTGAAGACCTTTGACATAAGGCATGGCATTGCTGCATGTCTGCAGAAAATCGCTAAATTCTCTTAGCCCAAAATATTCTCTTGCACCAATTTTTGTCCACTTGATAAGCTTTTCCCTAAAGGCCCACTGCACAATGAAGGAACGACCATACCTGGCATTGAGCTTGTCCCAAGCGTGCCGATAAGCTTCCTCATCTTTTCTGTAGAAACTACCTTCTAAAGCTGACCTGGCTTTCCCAGCTACAAACTTTTGAAAGTTGAACAATCTGTCGGTAGGATTTGAGCATCGCCGTTATATTAGAGCTTTAAAGCTGATACTCCACTCAGTGAACTTCAAGGGGTTACCTGAGAATACAGAGGGTTCTGGGAGTGGAAGCTGTGTGAGAGCTATGGACTCATGTAATGATTGCAATAAGAAACTTTCCTTTTTTCACGATTTGCTCATTCAGATCTGTCGGTTTTGGTTTAGGTGAGGGAAAACTTCCCATTTCATTGAGCACAGAACTGCCTCTTTCTCCCCTTTCTTTTAACTCTTCCTCAGTGTACACTATGAGTTTTGCTTCCATGACCTCAACATTTCTTGGATTTTCTAGCTTTTTCAGTTGTTGACACTGTGCTTCAATAGCAGCTTCCATCTCAATTTTAGGTTTCTTTGCAGCTAGCTGGGCAACTGTCTCTGCTCTCTTAGCTGACACACTTGGTGACTCAGAGGAATACTTGGAGCTGGCACTCTTAACAGTAGCTTTTGAAAAAGTGGAACCATGGATGGATTTGGCATAGTCATTATCAAGAAGTACGCGTAGCCTTGCATTTTCTGCTGCTGCATCAAAATCTTCTCCTTCTTGAGTCATCCGAATGTTCATGAGTCCTAGCAGGTCAGCAGTTACAGCTGAGCATGCGTCAACTTTCCTTCAGAATTCTTGGCTTGGTGCAACTTGGAGTCTTATTTTGTCATATAGCTCTTTTAGCTCAGACTCAAGCTTTTCAACCACGTCCATCATGTTAAATAAGTCATTTTCAGAGCATTCCATCTTTAGCCTTCTTCGAGTCTCTTACTTGAGATTTCCATTTCTCGTAAACTGACATAAATTTTCTTTCCCTTTGAGCCAGTTCCTGCTCTTTTAGCTCTTGCATCTTAGGTGTAAGGCGTATTTCTCGGGAAGATTTTGATATTTTCATTTGAGTCTTCATGTGGTTGTTTTGATGTCTCAGCTCTAGCACCATCATCTAAAACACAACCTGTTTTACCTATTTCAACTGCAGTAGCTTCATGTGCTAAAACCGTTTGGCCTCTCATTTCAGAATTTGCATTTACAAACTCAGATATTTAACTTTGAATTGACATGGTTAACCTCTACTAAATCAGCGCTTTCAGTGATCAGGAGGATGACAATTTACAACCTCAAGAATTGCATCACGCAACTTAAGCAACAATGAAAACCTTGCTTTAAACAATCTGTAGCTGTCCCAGAGAGAAGTTCTGTATTCATTTTGTTTCCATTTCTTTGACCACGTTTGTTTTGAATGTGTGCCTTTTGTTTGGTTTATTGCTGACACCTACTGGCGAAACAGGGTTATGAAAAGGGTGGTGGGCATGCATTGTTCACATGTTTAATTGATAGAGGCTGCATGAGCTGCCTTGACCAGGAAACAGACAGTTGGGTGCAGACAGTTGCTGGTGCGGACAGCGGGCATCAGATGAAGAGAAGATGTTTGAATAAGGTTTCGGAAGATTTAAAAAACATGTAACAACTCCTAAATTTTGGTCAGAAGGCGCACATGGTATGTTTAATGTGTAATTGTATTTTTGTTTTCACAAAAACGCTTTATTAAGGTTTATTTTCAATATGTGTTTCTGACAGTGTGGTTTTGTACTCTAGTTTTTCACGGTACTTGATGGTGCAAGAACTGAATAAACACCAGTAAACATCATTTGGAGCGTGGCCTATCTGTACCAGAAGAAAAACTTTGGGAGCAGTTATACACTCTGTGATACCCTGCTTTAAATTGCAATACCACTCTAAAACTTATCATACATAGAACAAATAACTTTATACCATACTAACCTTGTGAATCACACTTGTAGTGTTTTTTTTCAGTAATAACTCTTAGGATGTGAGCAGTGATGTTTGTATTTTTAAACAATTATCTTAATGGTAACAGCTCACTAACTCTGAGTGGTTTGCTATGTGGTTTTACTGTTTGAATTACAACTTACCTTTATATTTTGCTTGGAATGCTTATGTTGAAGCTTTGTTCTCTCTCAGTTCAATGCGAGATAGCCTTGAAACTTGGTGTCCATAGGAGGAAATGAAGCAGACCTGCACTCTGAAGCCTGAAGATGCTGACAGGAGATGAAGCAGGGCTGCACTCTGAAGCCTGAAGATGCCGACAGGAGATAAAGCAGGGCTGCACTCTGAGGCCTGAAGATGCTGACAGGAGATGAAGCAGGGCTGCACTCTGAAGCCTGCACCCTGAAGCCTGAAGATCCCAACAGGAGAGGAAGCAGGGCTGCACTCTGAGGCCTGAAGATGCTGACAGGAGATTAAGCAGAGCTGCACTCTGAAGCCTGAAGACCACGTCAGGAGATGTTGTGGTTGGGCGGAATCGGGCCACATTTTCACTGTAACTACTCTGGTCACGAATAGTCCATGCTTCTAATTGATGAATGGGTTTCTTTATTCCATTAAACCACGAAACATCATGAAAACTAAAAGAAAACCAACTGTCCTTCAATATAAGGCTCAAACAGAGATCACAGGCAGTAATTTGTTGATGGCAAATGTACATTTGGCTACATTATTCTCTTATCTTTAAACCCATTAATCATCATTCATCAAATTAAACATGTCGTTTCACAAGCATACTGTGTTTGCCTGGTAGACCAGCAGTAGAATTATTAACATGAACATAAAACTCCTTCAACGTCTCCACCATTGTTTCTCTTGTTTTTGGTGCTTAACTAACAGCTTCTGGGTCATAGTCATATGACGTGCGACACAAAGGCTTTCTTACATTAATAGTTTAGCAATAAACAATGCTTACATGTGACAGAGTATTTATAATAATAAAACCAAATATTCTACGTTAATGTACACAAGAAAATTACATTAAATAGAGAAAAACAACGTGTAACACGTCGCCTTAGCAAAATATAAACAGAGTGCCAAACTGTGCTTAAGGCTGCCAGCTACACGGGTCATTAATGGGTCAGCAGTGGCTGACACAATGGACCGGCACAGTATCTGTGTGGTGGGCCAATCTGAACCATAAAAATCCAGGGCTGCATTTTTTTCCCTGTCCAAGCCTGATATCAGACTTCTGAGCACCACACAAGTTGACGAGGAAGAATCAGGCTGCTGTGGGTGGGCTTACATGCGCTGACCAGTCAGCTTTATGATGACTGACAGCCTGCAGGCTCTCCAAATAGTGAGACTGCACATTTCTAAAAACTTTGGATAAAATATTTAGGAGACCTTATTGGGTTAAATCAGCTCTACTTTTGAGGCAAACCCTGATAATGTTTACTCAAATGATCTTAAATGGTCATGTTGCGGGAGCTTCTGAAAGTCTTTTTCTCCATGACACCACAACCACAATGACAACATGAGCACTAAAGTCTTGATTGAGTACATTTCCTTTCTTTCAAATCTGTTTTTTTTTCTTTAGTCTTCTGCAAGTGCTAATTTGTTGTGCTAAATGAAAGTGTGCCTCATTTCTATTATGCTGGTTTGTAACCCTAGGTCACTGCACTTCCCACATATAAATTTGCTTCAATTGAATGCCATTGATTGCATGTCCTACCGTCTGCGCTGTTTGTTCTTGGCAGCGCTGATGGCTGGGTTAGCGAACTCAACTGCACAACAGCACTCAGTACGACGCTTGAACAGTTTATTCCAGAAACATTCCAGAGTTCAATAACCACCATAAAGCAGATGATCCAAGGACGCAGTCGGGGACAGGAAAGGGTCAGGCACCAATCAGGGAAATCCACAGGGATGAAGCAAAACCAAATCCAAAAAACAGTCCAGGGGATCATGCACAGGCAGGCGATGTTAGAGGGAAGGCAAGCTCAGAGGTCAGTACATGGAACTCGGAACAACAGGCAGGGAATGAAGGCTGGTAGTGACTAGTGGTGAAACAAAGACAAACTGGCAACAAGACAAGAACAGAAGCATACATATATACTAGAAGTACCAGGCAAGTCCAATCACAGAGCAGGCACAGGTGCAGCACGTTTGGGTGGGAGCAAGCAACAATACAGGAGGAGCAGAAGTCAAGGAGCCTGCAACAAGAGACACGGTGAGCCACCAAAATTAAACCGGAAACAGACAGAACAGAAATGTGGAGGGTGACACCTTTTTGCACCGCTGACAGGATCTGAAGCCAGAAGTTTGCTTGTTGACCAGCCAGCTGTCTGAAGACCCCTTACTTCTTGTTGCTCTAAGTCCCACCTTTTCCTTTTCGACTATCTGGTAATCCAAAAGGTGAAGGCAAAATCTTTTTTTTTTTCAAATGTGAAAATTCAAAAATTGCAAAAACATGTTACACAAACTTACGAGAAGCCCTCCACAGGAAAGTGGTCAGGCCTGAACCCAAACCAGGGATCCTCTACCTTCAGAATGAGAGTTAACTACGACACTGCAGTCATGGCAAAAAGTTTGGGGAGTGACACAAATATTAAATTTTCACAAAGTCTGCTGCTTCGGGGTTTTGAGGTGTTTTTCTCAGATGTTTCTATGGCATCATGAAATACAATGAGAATCTCATAAGTATCAAAAGCTATCATTGTGGGAATTGCACAAAATTCATGCAAGAAGTCAATATTTGCAGTGTTGACCTTTCTTTTTCAAGACCTCTGCATTTCTCCCTCTGCATGCTGTCAATCAACTTCTGGACCAAATCCTGACTGATGGCAGTCCATTCTTGCATAATACTTGCTGAGAGTTTGTCAGAATTTGTGGGTTTCTGATTGGGCACCTGCCTCTTGAGGATCGACCACAAGTTCTCAAGGGGATGAGAATCTAGGAAGTTTCCTGGCGAAGGGCCCAAAATCTTCATATTTTGTTCCCTGAGCCAGTTTTGTTTTGACTTTTGCTTAATGGCAAGGTGCTCCATCCTGCTGGAAAAAGCATTCTTCATCACCAAACTGCCCTTGGATGGTTGGGAGAAGTTGCTGTCAGAGGATGTTCTGGTACCATTCTTTATTCATGACTATGTTTTTACGCAAGATTGTGTGAGTCCACTCCTCTTGACCAAAAAGCAACCCCACACATGAGTGGTCTCAGGACGCTTCACTATTGACATGAGACAGGACTCATGGTCGTGCCCACCTCGTCTTCTCCGAACAAGCCTTCTTCCAGATGCCCCAAACAATCAGAAAGGGGATTCATCAGAGAGAATGACTTTACCCTAGTCCTAAGCAGTGCAGTCCCTGTGCCTTTTGCAGAATATTAGTCTGTCCCTGATGTTTTTGCTGGAGAGAAGTGGCTTCTTGGCTGCCCTCCTTTATACACCAGGCCTTCTTCCAAAAGTCTTCGCCTTGCTGTGCGTGCAGATGCACTCACACCTGCCTGCTGCCATTCCTGAGCAAGCTCTGCATTGGTGGTGGCCCATCCCACAGCTGAGACAACTTCAGGAGTTGGTCCTGGTGCTTGCTGGACTTTCTCGGGTGCCCTGGGGTCTGTTTGGCAACAACTGAACCTCTCTCCTTGAAGTTCTTGATAATTCCATGGACGGTTAACTGAGGTTCAATCTTACTTGCTGCTGTAAACTTTCCTGTTAAACACTTTTTGTGGAATGCAACGATGGCTGCATACGTTTCCTTGCAGGTAATCATGGCAACAGATGCGGAACAATGGTGTCAGGCAGCATCTTTCCTCACAGTTTTTCTCAATTGCTAAAACACAAAACCTGATTCCTGTGGCACAAACAGCCAAACCTTTTCATCATTCCCAGAAGCTCACACACATTTCCCATTACCACAAACACAGTTCCTGTTCCCACACATGTCTCAACAGTCAGAGACACTTTCTGCCAAACCTTACAAAAAAGTGATCAAACAAATCATTCATTGCACAATGTTTTCATTCAACAAACACATGCTCTCAATATAATTCACTCAAGTTACCGTAACATAAACCCAGGGACCACACTCTTCTCAAGGTGAAAACACTCAGCCTCAAAAATGTTAACACACCAATCAGAATCAGGGGTCAATAGATAGAGCTTCGAGGCATGCTCATGTTCTTTGGTACAATGGATCCCAACCATGCAGAGGTTTACAGACAAGAGCGAGCAAGAGGAGGAGGACAGCTAAGACAAGTGATTTCTGATGAAATCCATGTCACTGTTGTTCATCCTGTGGTGATTCATAAAAGGACAATGAAAGAAGATGGCCAAATCCTCCAGCCAAACCTAAGACGTTTCACAGTTGCATGCCCTGTTCATAATTTCAGGAGGGAAAAAAGGTAATTTGTCTTATTACCACTTTGTATTGTGTCATGTTCAAGTTCAAGTTTGTTTGTATAGCTCGCTTACAATGACCCCGGTCGCACAAAGTGCTTCACAAAAATATAAAAATATCCAAACAGATTTGAAACATACAAACACTGATGTAAGCACATTCACACTTAAGCATACTACACATTCACACCTATTGTGTGGTCATAATTGCAAGAAAAAAATACACAGAGGCACACAATGACACACAAGACACTGCTGTACTCGAGTCTCTCAAGATAAGAATTAAAAGAGGACATAGATTAGTCACAAATAAATCAAATAAGGCCAAATTAGAAGATAAAAACTCAAGACCAAATAAATACATAAAAGAATAAAAAGTACAGAGTATGAACGACCACCTCAACTAAGAATTAAAAGCTGGAGCAAAGAAATAAGTTTTCAGTCACGTTTTAAAAGCCTGGACAGACTGGGCATCTCTGAAATATATTGGCAGCCCATTCCACAGTGTCGGGGCCATCACCGAGAAAGCTCTATTGCCTCGAGAGACACATCTCGTTTGTGGAACCTCCAAGAGCAACTGAGAAGAGGACGTGACAGATCTGGTAGGAGCGTGATGATTAAAAGCTCAGCCAAGTATGGAGGAGCTAACCCATTTAGAGCCTTATAAGCCAGTAATAAAATTTGAAACTGGACTCTGAAACTGACAGGAAGCCAGTGGAGCTCAGCGAGAACGGGAGTGATGTGGTCAAAACGCCTAGATCCAGTCAATAAACGGGTAGCTGCATTCTGAGCAAGCTGGAAACGGTGTAGGTATTATTTGCTGATGCCATGATAAAGAGAGTTAAAGTAGTCAAGGTGCGACATAATTAACAAATGAACCACCTTCTCAAAGTCTTTTTTGGGCAGATATGATTTGACCTTCCCGAGCAGCCGTGGGTGAAAGAAGACACTCTTGACAACCGAGCTGACTTGTTTGTCAAGCTTCAAAGAATCATATATTATTACACCCAGGCTTTTTACAGAGGATCAAGCAAAAGATGCCACAGATCCCAAAATGCTAGCTGCATCATTTGGCAGCTTATATCCAAAAATAATTACTTCAATCATATGTTCACTCAAATGGAGGAAGTTAATTGCCATCAAGGCTTTAAGGTCCTTAAGACAATTAAGCAGCACAGAAACAGAACCATCCTTTGATTTGAGGGGAACATAACTTTGAAGGTCATCTGCATAGCAGTGGTGGGAGATTTCATACTTTCTAAATGTTGACCCCAAGGGGAGTAAGTACAGAGAAAACAGGAGAGGACCCAAAATTGAACCTTGTGGGACCCCAAAGGAAAGAGGTGTGGTGGCAGAGGAATGCTGCTCTAGCTGAACAGTTAAAGTTTGATCAGTGAGATAGGACCAAAACCAGTTTAGAATGGCACCTCTTAAGCCAACACACTGTTCCAGCCGGGATATAAGGATCAGGTGGTCTACCATATCAAAGGCTATGGTGTGATCCAAAAGGACCAGAGCAGCTGGATGACCAGCATCAAGAGTTAAAAAAAGGTTGTTAAAATTTTTTAAAAGAGCTGTTTCTTAGAGACTCAAAACCCGATTGAAACTTGTCTAAAATGTCATTAAAATCCAAATGAGTTTGAAGTTGACACAGTATAAGTTTCTCCAAAATTTGAGATATCACAGTAAATAAACAGCAATGCTGTAGGACATATAGAGTGAATATCCACCGCAT
This sequence comes from Malacoctenus gilli, assembly GCA_032164315.1. Taxonomy (NCBI): domain Eukaryota; kingdom Metazoa; phylum Chordata; class Actinopteri; order Blenniiformes; family Labrisomidae; genus Malacoctenus; species Malacoctenus gilli. The sequence goes on from JASSRZ010000016.1 coordinate 15,264,732, forward strand.
GCTGTGTAGTTTCTACTACAGTATACTGTGCCACAGTATACCATAGCTTAGTCATGGTAATTTTTGCAGAATTGAGAGGCAGCCATCCATTGGTGGCAGGCAGTGATCACTCATTGCTGAGCAGGAGACTGCCTTGGGAAACAATTGTTCAATCTCAAAAAAGGGCTGCAATATCATTGGACACCGTGTAATCATCCAAGTTCCTGGCAAGAGGGGTAGGCAACATTACCATGTGTGCAGCCATTGACAACTGTAGCATCCTCCATTGCCATGCTGTACCTGGTCCATACAACACAGCATTACTTCATTTTCAAGCTCTGCTGCACAATGACAGTCTCCAACAAGAAGGGCAACCAGAGCAAGCCCATTATGTTGTCAGTTGAGATACCCTGAGCTTCCATCAGGCTGCTCTGGTTCACACCTGGTTCAGGGACCACCCCAGGTTCAGGGTCCTTTTTCTGCCAACATACTCCCCTTTTCTGAGGCCAATAGAGGATTTTTTTCAGCATGGTAGTGGAGTGTCTATGAACGCAATCCATACACACAGTACAATCCCAAAAATTTTGGCCACGACTGTACCATCAGTCCTTGAGCACTCTCTTCGTTATCTCTTGGTAAGCTCTCAAATCCAACCTGAACACACACAGACATTCCAGTACAGTTTGCTTTTTTGTCCATGTTTATTGACTTCGTTCATTTGTGTGTTGATCTTTTTGTACCACTGATAAAATCAAAAAGTGATTTTGACACACATATTGCTGTAAAACCATTTCGCTGACAATACACTCTCATGAATTCAAAACTTTGGATCAACACACTGTGTCTCCTATGTTTTAATATTTTGTCCCTACTAGACAGAACAGTGTTGTAAAACCACATATCATGCTCTTTGAACCAGCTAGCAGCTCAGTTGACCACAGACAGAGCAGCTTCCTTCCTCACAGCAAATCATTTATGCCAAATCTTTAATCCCACCCACAAATGAGATTCACCAAAATGGGTGTTTAAAAGTGCAAAATGAGTGCGGATGGAGCTACAGGAGAGAGACACCGGTGTTGAGGGTTGCCGGGGTAACAGAGCAGTCTCGTCACACCTCATTAGAGGGAGCCAAGTGTTTGTATTGGCTGTCCAGTTCCGGAATGTATTCTTCCCATGCTAATAGCCTTCAGATGCCATCGGCTCATTGCACTCAGCCATGTCACCCAACTCTCTCACTCACACAAACACCCACACACCCACACAGACACACACAGGCACACACACACACACATGCACGCGCGCAAGCGCGGAACTGGCAGTTTTATGGCTGCAAGTATTTCTCCCCAGAGATTTGTGTGAATGGATACTACAATAGATACTAACATCATCATTTCTAAAGTGCTGTTGGCTGGTAAAAGTGGCTACATTCTAGCTTCTAAGCCCTCCCTTGGTAGGTATGAGTGTGTGTGCAATATCATATTTATCTCTGTGACCTGAAAAAAAGAAATAATAAAAAAGGGTTTTGTTCATCTGTAATAAGGTTCCACCTCACATTTCATTCTGACTAGGCCGCACTGGTCTGTATGAGATCTGCCAGCATTGTACTGGCTAGACAAACAGAATCTCATTTTGTTTTCCAACAGTGTCAAGGTCTACTGTTTAAAGCAATGGAAACCACAGTGCCAGCAGTAGGCCACTTGATGACAATTGGTTTTTTTTTTCTTCTTTTTTCTTTTGCTCTTCGCAGGGACAACCTATTACCACACTTGAAAAATCTTTGGGATCAGATTCTGAACAAGAAATCCGTTTCACAAGTGTCACAGCTTTTAAAAAAAAAACCTCAAAAAGTTCCATAACAAGCTAAAATAGACCCAGTAACAAATTAAACTTGAGCAAGGCCTTTACCTGCTGACTGCTGTGCAGCTACTGTTCCTTATGTTATTGTTCCGTATATGTCGTAACAATAACTATGAATAGGATGGGTTAAATGCTGATAAATAACTTCCCACAACAAACTTAAAAAGATGACTGACTACTTGTTTGGATGGTCATCTTTTTATTTGAGAAATTGGACAAAAGTAAACACATCATTTTTATGTCCGGGTGTACATGCAAAAAAACTGTTTACATATATTGCAATTGTTGCCAAAGGCTGTATTGGAGCATCCTACCAGCCTTGTTTTGTTGCAAGTTTCCTCTTCTTTCATAATTGGCAACAGGTTACTGTATAGAGCCAAGCTTACTTTTATGTGTTTCCAGTGAAGGCCACTGGACAACAGGTGTTATACCATGAGCCATTACTGTGGGCCATTATAATGTACTGTTGGTAGACTTCAGCCTAGCTAAGTCATTATCATGCCATACCACATCAGCTTCTGCTGGACATGGAAGAAGCTGCATTGGATCCAATATGATCTATTGCTAATGCTGAATCTATATTTAGAATCGTTTTAGTGAAAGTAACTTCAATGTACTGCAAAAGTAGTTCAACGCCTTAGAAATAAAAAACAATGATAGTATATGCAGTGTTTGGAGTAACAGCACGAAAAATAACAGTATACAAAAGCTGTAATCATTTTCCAGAAGAGAGATCATTTATTTTATCAAACTACTGTTTTACTCTTTTATAATATTATAAATGTTGCAACACCAATAATGTTACTAAGAATGAAATCTGCTGTATTACTACAGTTGTCAGACTACAGCTGACCCGTTTTGCAAAGCTGCAAATCAATGTTTTCCTTTCTACTTGTCCCCCTTTGGTGAGAGGTCCATGTTGATGGACGTAAAAAATATGATGATTGACTAAAGGAACAATACAATGTGATGGTAATTCAAACAGTGCCAGAGGTCAGGGAGGAGTTTATCGTCATAAACCTCAACACGCCGCAAACAGCCACACAAGAAACTCAATGCAACAGTGTTGATTCTGGAGCATCTGTTAGGTAAAAAAGTGATGGTCTCAGGATGGAATCACAACAGAAAAGAACTTCTGTGAGGAGATGGCCACAGTACACAGTACACTGGCCAGTACTGAAGTGCACCATGGGAGTTTTAGTATTGAGGTAACCAATGTGATTATTGAAGTTCATGTTAGTTCAGTAAAGTTATTAGTGTTTGTACTTTGCTGTAGTTTTCTTAACTCATTGTTTTGTTGCACATCTTTCACCACCTGACACTTTAGGATAGCAATATTGCTGCCACCAGGACAGAAAAGCAAAAGTTAACAATAAAATAAATCCATCAGTCTGACAATAATCACGATGCAAAATGAAAGACATGAAAGAGACGGAGGCGCAAAATGCTGGATTAAAATCTTACCTTGAGCGTCACCATGCTCAGGAACAGATGATCCTGCCCCTTTCGGGCAGCAGCAACCCCCTTCAGCAACTGTTGAGTCCCTATACACAGCTCTTTTATTTGGTTGAGCACCATTTCCAAATACATCGCACCTATACATGGACTGTATAAAGTATAAACACAATCTCCACAATGTCCCCTGTCCATTTCTGAAACATAGTTTGAATTCAACAGATAGATTTGGCAATCTTCCATTTTAGCCAAACTCCAGTCAAGGCAAAAAGTTTGTGCAGGCTGGGCTTTGATTGGAGGGTAAAATGTATCAATTTGGTGAAAAGCGACAGCTCAGCTAAATGCTACATATTGTGAGGCTAATCTGATGCGAACTGGCTGATTTTTAAGGTTTTCTTTTTAGAAAAATTTCTTTTATAACTCTTGTCAAATACCAAATCGAGAATCATTGATACATGACTGTATCGCTATAAAAAACAAACAAAAAAACAGATGAAAGATTTGTATGAATTTAGCGTGTAAAAGATAAGTTGACAAAAAAAATTATTGAACAAAGAGTTCATTTTGAGATGGAAGAAATCTTTAAACAAGCTGACCGATATAGGCAGGAAAAGTTAATCATATGTTTCATTCATCGCAGGATTTGGCATAATAATTATTTACCCACATATCAAATACACACACCTCCCACTCGATCCTCACTAAACATACGTTAATTCCCCACAGGGCAGTGAGACACACATGTCAAAGCTGGTGTGAGCCGAAGGGAGGAAGTGGAATGTAAACTTGTTGCGGGGAAGACATTTTAGATTTCTTGGGAAAATGCAAGACTGGTGATAGCTAAGTGTTAAAAGGACAGGTACGCCTAGCAACTGAAGAAATACACAGAGATGGAAGTCAGCATCTTTGTTTCACAACCTGGTTCAAGCTTGTAGAAAAAAATTCAAAGCCCACTGTGCAGCTGCAGAACAAAGATCCATTAAAACAAACATAAAATTGCATAAACACTCAGAGATGTGCTTTCATTATGCAGGCATTTTGTGAGTAATCAACAATCAATAATAACACTCTCAAACAGGAGTAGCCAATCAGATGCCGTTTTTTCTTGTGTTCAAATTTATGGCATTTCACCACCATGTTAAGTCTGGATGAAGTGCCAGATGCCTGCAGGCACCTGGTTTGGAATTAATTAAGAAGGTTTCAAGGACCTGTCAAGTTCTTCCCTTGCCAGTTCTTTCTTGTTGGATCATCTGGATAAAGTTGCAATAAAATGAGAGCTGAAGAGCCAAATTTGACATCCTAGAAGAACCCCGGGTCTTCTTCCTAGGTCAGTTTTCCTCTCAAACTTACCCTCTAAGGCGAGCACACTGCTGATATGTCACTCTGCTATGTGTGTGGGTTATGTCGCTTGTTATACGTGTTGTGTTTTATGTTTCTGACTATAGAAATCAATGAAGTGATTGGCTGTGTGTATCACATTGTGTAGTGTATATTTACATGCAGTAACAATTTAATGTAAGGAAATTCCCTTCTAGGGAGTTACCAACTTCTGATTAAATCACTTGGAGAAACGGTCCCTGATTCAAAACATTGGGTGATGTCACGCTTGTAATTACAGTCTCCAGCAGTGCAGGGTCAGCCTCCAGAACACCATAACAACAGCCACAAGAATTCGTCTGTCCAAAGCTAAAGTCCTAAACCTCATGACAAGTGCAATCCCACTTTAGACAATTGTTCCAGCACAAACAGGCATCCAATTCACTGTTCAGCCTGTTAAGATTCAATAGTAGTTGAAAAAAAATGAAATTGAATTTGTCAATAATATAGTCATGGAATAAAGTGACAGTTAATAATCGATTATGGCAGGTTTTTATGACCCTGTTTGTCCCAATGAAGGAAAACAAAAAAATGTAATGCAACCCTGTACACAAATACACAGCACAGTCTGAGCAAAGTGTAGCACTACCCTCTTTGCACAAAAACTTTTGCTGAAATATTGACAGAATAGAATTGTTCAGGCTGGTCCATCATAGTTGCACAAGAATGATTAAAAAAATGACACCAATGATGAATATCTGCTGTACAAATTAATCCCATCACAATGTGAAGCTGAATTGTCAAATACAGTGTGTGTGTTTGTGTGTGTGTGTGCGTGCGTGTGTGTGTGCGCGCATGCGTGTGGTTAACATTGAGCATATAAAGCATGAGAAAAATGGGTGAATAGCAGCACAATAGCCATTTATGAGTATGCTAGATAAGTGGCTGTTGGATACAGCTTCTGTGGTTTCCCTAAATCTCTGTTAAGACTTATGATGAGCTGTGATTGCACTTATCGCCATGTGGGTGGTTTTAAAAGGCAGATATAGTAGGCAAGCAAGACAAGTCATTGGAGTCATTCAAGGAAAGAAGGCTGACAGGTTTTGGTCTACCAAAACACATGGTGTGAACCATACTCTTCACCTCCATTTGTGACTCAGCAGCTCGAAGCAGTGGCCAAAGGGTCTAAAATGCCTCTTCTGTGCTGCAAAACTTCAAGTGGCAGGTGGACGATGTAAGTAAGGGATGATGTCAAGTTGAAGACAGTCCAATCAGGCTTACCAGGCCTGTGAGACAGCAGAGGGAAAGCAGCACCCTGCTATCACTGTCAATTGTGGAGGTGGGAAGCTGTTGACCTTGACTAAGGAAATTGCCGGATATTGGAGGGAATGTGTTGAGGAAGTCCATCCCACTGACACACCTCTTGAGGAAACAGAGGCTCCAGACTCAGAGGTGGATTCATTCTAAATTCTTGCTTGTGCTGTACGTTACTTTGGACAAACGTGTCTGCTAATTGAAGCCATAGAACTGTAGATTGACAGACTGATGTGTGCAAGGTTGTTCTGCTCTTTTGAATGGGTCCTGGAGAGGTGTGCTTTCTTTTGGAGTTGGAGGACTCAGTTTCCAACTGCAACTGGAGTGGTGAGCAATTGGCGTTCAGTAGAGAGGAAGTCTGCAAGCTGTTGGGATACACTTGTCACATCTGATTCACTGTCATTAATTTTATGATGTACTTTTTTCTCCCACTAAAATGTTGATCATTAAAATAGCCTGCGTAAAAGTTTTTCTTTCACATCTTTGCTGCTAAAGCATAAAAAAATTGTAAGTTGTCTTCATTCATTGTTGAATCTGCCTTATTTTCATTGCTCAGTCCAACTGAAATTAAAATGCTGCACAATATAAAATAGATAAAATGAATTTGACACCTTTGGTGTTCAGCACTGCCTAAAGGTTTGAGGAAGGTCCGTGTAGGTCTTGCTCAGTGACCGTTCTGTTTACAGATCAGGATTAAACAAAAAAGAGTGCTTGCTTGATTTTCGTTTCAAAATGTAAAAATTGAAATATGGGGTAAGTTTTGTTTTTACTGTCAAAAGAGACTAACAAAAAATCAAAAATGGTTTGATTTTGGTTTTATAGTTTACAGAATGAAAAATAAAAACACTTAAGTACAAAAACAAAACAAACTGTTTTATGTTCTCTGTCTGGAAGTCATACAATGAACGGTCATACGATTGTTTTCAGGAATAATAAAAGAGCATTTTTATGAGAGGGTGACATTTCTGCCGAGAGACTGAGCCATATATTTCAAGTAATTATTATTATCACATATTACAAGTTGCTAAGTGCAGATTTTTCTGCCCTACTAGGCTACCTGCAAGCCTGTTTGTCTTAAAGGGGCTATGACACAGCAGTAAAAACTATTTCATGTAGTTGGTATGGCCGCACATGTCAATTATCAAAAGAAAAAATACTTCATTTTTTTCATGAAGTGGATTTTTTTGGCTGGCCAGATTTCCCTCCCCAGTAAAAAGGGTTGGTGCAGTAATATGCGGCTCTACCCAGAGAACAAGTTGTCTTAATTTCTGATTGATCAGTTTTCAAAATGATATCGTAGCCAAACAAGCCCTCCCTCCATCTACAGTCTTCTAAGCACAACACTTGTCTCCGTCACAGATTCATTACTTGCTCTCCTAAACCACCACTTCCAGATAGAATTCATTTTCACAAACTCTACTGATTGATTTCTTATTATAGCAGATTACAAAAACTCCTGAATATTATGGGGAGTGATCAGTCTTTTTGCCATGTAAATTAACATATTCCTAAAAAAAAACAATCCTCTGTTTTTTCAGCCCTGCCACAAAAAGACCAACAGTTTTTGTTCTTGTCAACATAAATGAGAGTGTTGATGAGGACTATCCTGAGGATCTACAGTGGGGAGAACAAGTATTTGATACACTGTTGATTTTTCAGGTTTTCCTACTTGCAAAGCATGTAGAAGACTGTAATTTTTATCATAGGTACTCTTCAACTGTGAGTGATGGAATCTAAAACAAAA
>JASSRZ010000016.1:15276352-15287057 GCA_032164315.1 Malacoctenus gilli
AAAATTACAGTCTTCTACATGCTTTGCAAGTGGGAAAACCTGAAAAATCAACAGTGTATCAAATACTTGTTCTCCCCGCTGTATCTGTCATGCTGATTGAATCAGAATAAAAGAATTGATGGTTCAAAGGGAATTTGGTGCTTGAAATCATTTATTTTCCGATGCTCACCAGTTACCTGCAGGGAAATACAAGCATTCATCATTGAAGGGAAGGATATTGCTGTTATAAAATTCCGCCTAAGTCGACCGTTTCTAAAATCATCAAGAACTCAAGGAGAGGGCTAGTTCTTGGTAAAAAAAAAAAAAAAAAAAAGTTTTAGCGCAAACAAAGTCCAGAAAGTGCCTTTAGTTGATTCATGTGCAGGGTTGGGGCACCAGGCGAAAGCTGTTGGAGGAAGGTCTGTTGTCAAGATGGGCAGCAGAGGACTGGGATGAAGCAATTTTTTTTCTCTGATGAGTCCTCTTTCCAAATATATCTGACACCTGGTAATAAAAAACTCATTTGAAGAGGACAAGGTGAGTGTTCCATCAGTCCTGTGTCACGCCAAAAGTAAAGCATCTGAAGACCACTGATTTCACGGTTGCTTCTCAGTGAAGGGAGTGGGCTCTCACAATTTTGCCAAAGTTCACAGTGGCAAAAAATATTCCCTTCTGAAATGATTATATTGTCCCATGAGAATTATGGTCATTAGTCATACAATAGAAACATTTTTTAAATAGTTTTTCAAAACGGAAACGAGTCATCCATGTTCAGTGATGATGTAGAGAAATCAGTCTTAGACGGGGCGATAATAAGCTTTAGGTTTGAGCTTGACCAATGAACAGGCCAGATTTTTCAACAAAAACATCAGTCGTAAGATTTCCTTGTAGGGCACATCAAATGTAACCCTCTGAGTTACAAATTTCCTGATTCAGCAGTCTGTAAAAACCTTCAGGAGCCACGGAGTGGGAAGTCTTTCAATATGTGCGGCCCATTCACACCGTAGTCGCTTGCGATTGAACACCAGTGGTGCGTTTCCTCCAAGCATCCATGTGACAGCCTGATTGGGGCCCTTCCTCAAGATACAAAAGGGTTTTATTTGCCCCATAAGAACCAGCGAGGAAGCTCTAAGTGCAGCTGTGGGGCCACGGGAGTGCCAGCCACCCTCTGAGTCAGAAAAAAGAAACAGGCTTTAGACTTTAGAACAGAGAAAACAGAAAAAATCTGTGTTTGAATGAGTGTTCGTGGATTTGTTTCTCTACTTGTGAAGACGGAAGTGTCACTTTGAGAGATTTGTTTTAAAGTCTGTCTTTTACCAATTCTGAACCTTTTTTTCAAAAGGCAATCTTGTAATTTGTAAAATTGGAGTGAGGCCGAGTGGGTGGCAGCTTAGAAATCCTATTAAGACAGGAGTTTCATCTGGTGGTTTTTCTTTGAACAATACCTCGCCATGCTAGCTTTCAAAATGATGTTTCTTAGGATTTCAACTGCTGATAAATCATTGTTTATAACTTAAGCATTCTTAAACATGTGCCTTCTCTTTGCCAATGTTACACAGTATATGGTTCCGAACAATATGTATCGTTATATCCAGAATCTTGCTTCCTGTATGTCTTATTTGCACTGTGTATGGTCTTACTGTGTGGTAGAAAGGTTACAACACACACTTTGGGGACTTTCACTCACGGAAAATCTAAAATGAGTTGGTTTGGACACACAGGGTCAAAAATGGATTCCATTTTAAGAGATGTTTAAAAGTACAGAATGAGTCTTTGTTTTGCCACACAATTAGAACATCCCACACAACCTGATCTGTCGCAGTAACCTTTCACTGCCACCACTAGCTCACAGCAGCAACCCAAATAAAAAAATGACACTGATACCACTCCAAGAACAAGATGATCGTGTGAATGAAAAAGTAAAAGATAACTCTTCAACTTTCAGATGTTCAAATTAACAATGGGTTTATTAGATTATTGACAATCAAGGTGCGTGACAGAAAAATGATGAGACAACAGATATTTGAAGCATAACATTTTGTGAAAAAACAGCATGATTCTGTCCTTGGTGATGATAATTGTGAATGACCCTGACCTAAAATCCAGAATAATCCAACTGACACATTTTACAACTCATATTACACTCAAATTCCCTGTGCTTTTGTTTGTGAGCGGGTTATAGATAATCAACTCTGATTACTCACTCATGTAACAAAACATGCAAACAACAGCAATTGGATTTAGTATTTCCGCTAGTGCTTGAGCTCATTTCACCATCGTAAGGTGACGATGAGGAGGGCAGTGATGAGACAGGCAGAGATCCCCCAGAGCACCTGAGCACATGTTTTAGAGGCAGACTGGAAAAAGCAGTAAAGGGCAGATTAAGGGAACAAAAATCTAAAACAGACTGAGGGCAAGAGTCAGAGACAGACTGGCAATCAGACCCTGACTGGAGACTGAAAGCAGAGACTGACTCGGTGTAAAGAGCAGGAGCTGACTGGGGCAGAGAGCAGAACTTGACTGAACAGAAAAACCAGACCTTGTCCAAACAAAAGAAATCCTCCTTTTAGACCAGACAACTCCGAAAGGCTCAAAGGGGAAGAATGTGGTAAAAACCCATGTTTGGGAGGTAAAGTGGCCCCTGCCAAACTCATAAGCTAGATGGAACCAGGTGAGGACCAGTAGGTCCAGCAGCATGGTGAGCCACATGACCACAAGTAATCGACTGAACCACCCGCAGGAGATTGTAAGGGAAAAATGTAAACTGAACCCAAACAACAAAAATGTGAAATACAATAAAAATTATTAAAAAAAAAAAATTTGGAGTACGCATTTGGAGTTGTAAGATGTATCACCAGACATGCAGTAACATCAGCCGGTAGTTTGGGGAGCTGTTGGCAGAAACTGACACTGACTAGTACCAGCAGAATAATGAGGAGCGTGTCCACACTTCCCACTTTTACTCTGCCTGGTTGTGGGTGTTTTACACATGGTAAATGAAGCTGGATGACTGTCTGCTTTTTCTGAACAGCTGATAAATTACATTCTCTGAAGTCCTACTTTTTTATGCATTTTAAACCATATGATATTGCGCTCTGGATGTGAATTCTTCCATGATTTAGGAAGGGGAAAAGTTTCAACTCTACTTCTAACTTAACTAGATGAAGTACAAAGTGTACAAAGGATGAACTAGAGGCCCCAGCCTTTGAAGCATTGGGCAGCAAGTTACAATGTGATGACGGCCGGGTGTACTCAACCCCTCAAACAGCAGGTGAGGGACTCCCTGCTAAATAGAGAGTTGCATACCTTGCTTACTGCTGCCTGTGATGCAGCCTGGAGCAGAAGAAAGAGCTGAAAGAAAGAATCACAGGAAGGCGGTTGTGGGGCAGGGGTGGGGGTGGGGTGGGTGGGTGCCACAGTGAAAGAGAGGGGGACAGAAAAAGAGGGAGAGGGAGGGATAGGGAGGTGAAAGGGAGTAGAAAAAAAGCATGCTCTTGAACTTGGCTGATAGGATCTGTAATTTCCTCCTCCACTGTTCCTCTATATGTATCAGCTGCTGGCTTATTACAAGCTGGCCCTGCCTTGCCTCTGATCTGGCTGTTGTGAGCCGGAGTGTGAAAATAAGAGCGAGACAGAGAGGAAGAGAAAGAGAGAGAGGGGGAGCTGAAAATTGCCTTTCCTCACAAAGGTCTTTGTGAGGAGCTTTCAGTGTGTGCTACAGTGGATCATATAGCCGTTTTTCGAACACACTAACATGTCCTCTTCAACCCTTCTGCCTGCAGCCGCCAGCTGCTCCTTCTTCACGGCTCAGGTTGTATTTGAGCCCACAGTATTTTAACACAATCACTGTTATTGTCTGAAGCAGTGGCCACAGATGAGACAACAGCTTCAAGTTTGGTGGCTATCTGTCTCTCAGTGCATAATAACACGTGTATAAAAATACAAAGCACAGCTTAACATTGGTACGCAAATGCAACCAAACAATACAGCAATTACACAAAAGCAACTCTTTATTTGAGCTAGAACTGCTGCTTTGTATGTCTGTGCCTCAGCCAGCCTGTGAAGATACATCTGGGCTCTCAGGAATCAAAATACATTGCACATTGAGATATTTCCTGTAAAGATGGATGAGTTTCAGCAAAAGTTGCCATGCAGACAAAGACTATATTATACTGCATTTTAGTAAAATGCTAAACTACATATGCCAGTCCTGTTGTTGGTACAAAACTACACATATAATAACAAACAAATGTAGAAAAGAGGATATGATTTACAACTAAAAGCAAAAACTAAAACAAATTTCCAACAGGTCTGGTGGACACACATGGGGGGGGGTCATTACATGCTATTATGTCAACCCACTCTCACACAAAGCTGATGGCCAGATGGAGCTAAATCAGTTGGTTGTATTATATTTTTCTATAGCAGTATTTCTTCTGAGTTTTTTCTTTGCATATCTTCACTCCACACCAAGACGATACCCTGTCTGTGGCCAGGTGGCCAAGTCCAAATCTACCAACGAACACATTCATCACTGCTGAGCAGTCAGACAACAAAAGCCACAAAGTAGCTGAGCAGAGGAGCCTCTAACTGACAAACCAATCAGCATCAAATGATTTAAGTACAAGATGTGTATTTTATAAAAAATTCATAAAACGTGAAACAATACAGCAATGTAATTTCACCGCACTGCAACACATTGCAGCTGCACAGCAAAAGGTACTTGTTTTTCTCATTTCACCACTGTGATGCTATGATTCAGTTGAAGAGCACACATCTGCTCTAAACACTAAAAGTTGACAAAAAATTAACCAAAACTAATTTGGGATAAACATCCAAATGCCTTTGTTGCTCAAGCATCCATTTGTTTAGCTTGAAAAAAGTTGCTTGTTCTGTCAAATACTGGGATGTGATGATAATTATTTGACAAGTGTATGAGTTTAGGTGAAACACAGCTAATGAAGTTGACCACATACTTTGCTAAAACCCGTGGTGGAGTGAGACTATATTGATTATGTGGATATGTTGTGTCTGAAATGAGTAACAAGGGATGCAGTGAATGGAGCTTTGTGGCAGGCTTCCATTGGTTGCACAACAATTGCAGATTTAAGGCGCTAACAATATGCTTGAGTTGTTTTTACTGTTGTAAGATTTACAATTTAAGTTAATTCATATTTAGGGTTTGGAGCTAATTAATGTAATCTAGTAATTTGCTAAAAAATGTAAGTTGTGTATTTGTATAGTGGCTGTTTACATGCTTAGGTTCAGGAATGTTATTTACATATTACATTTTTTTTACAGCATTATTGTCTAAAAACAGTTAAATAATTTACTGGATTTTTTTCTTTAAGTTTCACATTCAGTTTCTCAGTTTCAGTCCTTCTGGCTCCTCATTGGTTGATTGAGAGACATGTGAGAGTTTAACCAGGAAGAGTGGTGGTTGTCGGGAACCTGCTGAAGTGTGGAGCTGCCTGAGAAATATCCATTTCCATCTTGCAGGTCCTTTCCTGAAAGAACTGGTCCTTTCCTAAAACCACACATCAAACATTCATGTTAGAAGCGTGTGTAAAGTTACAAACAAAACATCTTCACAGCACATTTCCTTTTTTCTATGTGAGCATATTTTTAAAGAAAATATAGACAAGACAGTCCATGCAACTTAGCTTTCATGTCCCCTACAGTTGCTAATATATGGAGGCATATTTAAATTTTTATCAAATCCTTCACAACTACTACACAGTGCTGTGCCACTCAGCCAATGTATTGTTCAGCCTGTGGGAACCAATTTCCTATATTAGAAAGTGTGTGTGTGTGTGTGTGTGTGTGTGTGTGTGTGTGTGTGTGTGTGTGTGCGCGTGCGTGCGTGCGGCGTGAGTGCGTACATGTGCCTGTGTCTGCCTGCTCTGTCTCTCACTTTCCACAGATATAATGACATTCTTAGAGTGAGAGAGCAGTGTGGGAGAAAGTTGCACTCTTCACACTTCGGTGGTTCTCACCCCCTTCCGCTCCCACCTCAATGTCCTCCTCCTAACGCACTTCTCCCCCCAACCTTTTTCCTTCCCCTTCAGCGCACACCACGGTTCTTTTGAAATGGGACGAGAGAGAGACAGGGTGAGATCAAAGATGGCGAATCGCCACACACAGCATTGTGCTCACACAGGCGCACCAACCTTTCATGCTGTACCTACATTCAAAGTTTTTCGTATCCATCAAGTATCGTACAGTTCTGCCTTCTAAATTTCTATGTTTCAATCATATAATTGTAATTTAATTGGAAAAAATGGAACTAAGATGTGTAGTTTCTTTTACTGATTGTCACATCAGACACACTGTCTTCACAGCAGCTAATTTTGTGCCTCAAACTATCAGTTTAAAAATTTGTAAAATCCAAGAAAAATAAAGGAAGGGAGCCAAAAGTTAGATGTTAATTTACCAGTTGTTTCAAGGGACGAAAGAGGACTTTTGCACACAAGGTGTTACAGAGCCACAACTTGATGTGACTAGGAGCAAAACTCGTGTCAATATCGGCAATGGCAGAGAGTGACCCCCCCCCGTGACCTGAAAAGAGATGAGATGGTGGTGAAATAGAGACACAGTAAGGATATTCATAATTTTAATCCCTGAGCCGAAATGATTCAATAGGAAAAAAAAGTGCTTTATTGGGAGGAGTCCCTGCAGAAGTTTTCACCCAGCTGACATCGAATACATCCAGCAGCTACATAAGAACCCGTCTTCATACACAGGAGAAAGAAAGTTTTCACAATCAGGGAGGACTGTCGATGTTTCACAGCTGGCTGGTCTGACCCGAAAACACAGCATGTCTACGAAATGTTTTAGCTGAGAGAAGTAAGTCCTGTTCTGGAGTTCAACTTTATGTAAACAGCGGGAGGAGCGGCTAACGGAGCAGCTTATGTGAATGGCGACATCCTCTGCTACACAAATGCTTTGTTGCAGTAAGTGTCTGACTGCATTCACGCTCTCATGATCACTAAAAGCATCTCCGACAATGTGTTTCTTCGCAAATCAGGAGAGAAAGATCTGGTGTGTAGTTACATATAAAAAATTGAGGATTACAATACCCAGCATGCAACAGTAATGGGAAGCAGTTGACGGAGGCCGGGACGGTGCGCGTAGTGTAGCCATAGGGTAATGCTGCACTGTCTGAATATGCTCCGAGTTCAGAAGAAACAATGTGACATTTAAATGACATGCCTCGTCTATTTATTTGAAGCGTCTGAAAAGACAACACATCTCATCCCTGAGCTGTGGCTGCGTTTGTGTCAAGCAGGGGTGAGTGGGTGGAACTTAGAAGGGAGGCGGGACTGAGGGAGGCGAAAAGCTTGGTTGAGGTGTGCTTGCAAGATCCGTAAGAATCCCTTTAATAGATGTATTTCATCCCATCCTCTACAGTTCAGCTCTTGATCAAAATGTGTGACTCAGCAGAAACAGTTAACTTTTAAGATCGGGCCACACAGATTTGTTGGTACTAACTTCTGTGTTCATCTTAAAGAGGCACTATGTAAGTTTTTACTGAAAAAATATCTTTACAATGGCCTTTTTATTCGACCCTTAATGACTGAAGCATCGTTTGATGAGCAGACTGACACCTCAGTTGTTCAGCACCAATACACCTATAAGCCTGGAGCCTAATTTCCAAAATTTACTTCGGGACTGAAATTCCCGCGCTGGCTCTGCGGATGTGACGTTGAGCGCGTTCATGTTAGCAGACTTCACATCTGCTATGTGTAGCAAACAATCAAAGCGCTATATCGAAGATGGAGTTTGTGGATGCCAGGAAGCGACCATCCAGCTCAACTCGTACACCAATGGCAACTCCACGTAACCCGAAAAAAGTAAAAAAAAAAAAAACCTTGTCGAGTGCCGTTAAAAAAATCAAAGATTGAGAGCGACCGGCGCTGGGCAAAGACAAGGGTCAACATCGGACACGCATTTGAGTCTTGGAGGGAGCTCAGAGCCATTCTGGGGATAAAAAGAGACCCTGAAATGGCTTTCTTTCTACTGAAAAGGCAAGAAAACACTGACCATTGAAAAAGGCCTTGTTTTGTTCTCAGTTCACAACACGACACGGTAGAACTTGTCTGTTAACGTTATGACTTATAAAAGATACTAACACTGATGGTCTACTCTTTTCATCCGAGGCCAATTTAGTTAATTTTCTTGAGTGTCAAATATATTGTGGACAACCTAGTTTCACTGGTTGGTTTAACTATTTAGCTGTTAATGCTACATAATTCTACCCCTCTCCTCTTGTTGACTAAATACTGTACTGACAGGTTGTCCCTGTTTGGAATTTGTTATTTGTTCTGTGGGGTGAGTGTGAGTTTCTGTCTGTCTGTTTCCCTCCTGTTTCTTGCTCCAGCTTCCTTCTTCCTGCTCTGCTCAGCAGCAGGGGTGAGGCTCGTTCTCCTCATCACCTCCCCCCTTTGTGAAGTCCTGTGCACTGTGGGTGGGTTATTGGTCTGTTGTGTTGGCTTCCTCTGAGGAACCCTCTGTTTGCTGTCTCCTGTTTGGGTTGGTGGGTTCTCGCTTGCCAACCGCAATCTGTTGGCTTTACAACTTCATCAGGAGATTCCCTGGATTCATTTGCTCTCCTCGCATCAGGCTGTATGAAGCCTGTTTGTTTGCTTCCCTCCCTGCCTGCTCGTGCCATCCAGCTCCAACCTCGTTTCTTTTCAAAATGTAAACTTGCAAGTCTTGTTAGTTGTGGGTAGCTGGGTCTTAGGCTTGCTTTCTCAGGAGCATTTGCTTATTTACAGCTGCACACAATTGTGATGGTCATTATAATAGTTGTCCTATCACGGGACCCTTCCACACTTCTGTTTCCTTCTTACATCTGGGAAAAAAACCTATTCAGAACTTAAGTCACTACAATATAAACAGTGGCCATATTTATTTACACTTTACTGCAAGGAAAAATAAATGCACATCCGAATGAATTTATCAAATGACTTTTAACAAACAAAAAAAAAACACTTGTCAAGCCCCTTTTTGGAGTTGTTTTGAAAAGAGCTAAAAATTTTTTTTATTGATTTATTGTCTGTACAGCTTATTAAACCATCACTATGGGTCACTGGAGGTGCTGGAGCCTATCCCAGCTCTTTGCAGGCGAAAGCAGGGTACACCCTGGACAGGTTGCCAGTCCATTGCTGGACAACACAGAGACAAACAGCCGTTCATGCACACACTCACACCTATCTGAAAGTGTCCTCTAACTCTGAGACAAACCAGCTCCAGGGTTGGCAACTGTAAAGTGGTCTTGGCTCTCTGAGGGATCTTCAACTACACTTCTGCTTGAAGAAAAGCCAGTCAGACCCTTTAGAATGTACCTCAGCGATGCCTTTTAATCTTGGAATTGGCAATGAAGTATTGGAATTTTCTCCCCTTTACAGTGCAACAGAAACATTGAAGACTCACGTTGACTAACCTCTGGTTCGTACCAGACATTCATTAAGACCCCAGAGGAACAAGACAAGCTAAAGGAGCTTGCCTAAACTGCTCTGTGTTCTATTTTTCAGCAGACAAGTAACTTACTCAGATTTAGATTCTCTGTATTTACCTGGACTTCAAAGAGGTCTTCAGTAAGGACCTGGCCACATTATCTTCTCATCGCCCTTAAAACTGTCCCATTGACCTGGTTTTCTGCTCTATACCTCCTTAAAGAGGGCTGTAATCACAATAGTTACCTGAAAAGAGCATCGTAACTAAATACGTTTCATTAGTTGTCAGGGCAAGATTGTTCACTCCTTTTTCCTTTGCATGGCTCTTTTTTTGTAAGGAAAAAGGATCAGTCTCTGGGGCCACTGTACGGTCTTCAAACGTTTTACAATTACATATTTTTACATAAAACCCTCCAACCCACTTCCTCTGCCACTCTGTTTTAATGCATACATCATTGGTGTCTTGGGGTGGACAATGTCTCTTGGGGTGGACAATGTCTCCGGTTGTGTGTGTGTGTGTGTGTGTGTGTGTATATATATATATATATATGTATATACACACACCTCCGTTCAAAAGTTTGGGGTCACCCAAACAATTTTGGGTTTTCCATGAAAAGTCACACTTTTTCACCACCATACATTGTGAAATGAATAGAAAATAGAGTCAAGACATTGGCAAGGTTAGAAATAATGATTTGTGGGGGGGCGCGCTACTGAGCAGGCCATGGTATAAGTCGTGTTTTCACTCAGCTCCTCCACTGTCGCTAAATTTAAGTAAATAACTCCCTTTATTAAAGCCAGCGACAGCGAAAAACACTTCCTATCACTCTGTGAGATGGCTAAGAACAAGAGACAGGCTCAAAAGCTGCGAGAAACCCTTCTAGAAGGCGGAGAAAACTGTTCGACAGATGAGCTAGCTGGCGCTAGCATGACGAACCCAGCTAGCCAAATGGACTCTCCCGGAGAAATAACTTCAGAGGAGCGCTCGATGCCCATTCTTGAGGCTATTAAACGAATGGAAAATTCGCTTAACTCAAGATTTGACAACCTGGAAGCTTCACTCGAGGAGGTAAAAACTGCCCTTGCTACCAATTCATCCCGAATTGTATGCTTGGAGGAGACCCGAGAAGATCACGAATCACTGAGATAGAAAAGGGCTTCAACGACCTTTCCGCGCAGAACAAGTTTTTGAAAGCCAAGTTGATTGACCTGGAGGGCCGCTCCAGGAGACAAAACATTAAGATCATGGGGCTGCCCGAAAAAATTGA
>JASSRZ010000016.1:15287157-15309614 GCA_032164315.1 Malacoctenus gilli
CTCTCTCTCTCTCTCTCTCTCTCTCTCTCTCTCTCTCTCTCTCTCTCTCTCTCTCTCACTCACACTCACACTCACACTCACACACACACACACACACACACACACACACACACACACACACACACACATCCCCCACTAACGCATTTCAAATCATCCAGATGGTGTAGAAAACAAAACGTTTACAGTTTGGCACATGCAGAAAGCCCTAAATCACATTAGGTCAGTCAGAAAAAACTAAACTGGTACAGAGTGTGCAACAAAGACAAAATGTGACAGTGTGCAGGTATGAGCAAGGACTCTGAAATCACCTCTACTTTGTGTTATCACAGTGAGGAATGAAATTGATGCCCCCCAAGACATATGCACGCACGCACGCACGCACGCACGCACGCACGCACGCACGCACGCACGCACTGTTTATTAATGAGTGGATTTCCTCCACTGGCAGAAGGAGCAGGCTGTGTTGATGAAGGGAGTGGCAGAAAAAAAATGCGGAGCCTGAATGCAACGCTGGAGAAAACTGGTAGCCCCCTGCGGCTGCCACTGCGAAAAAGCAGCCAACAATCTTTCTTTCCGATCACAAATTTTCTTATTTGGTTGGCAAGGAGCAAATTTTTGTTTTGTTGGGACAGTTTAAGACTAGCCCTGTGATTGACTGGTGACCTGTCCAGGGTGTACCCTGCCTTCGCCTGTTAACGGTTGGGATCAGTTCCAGCACCTCCAGCGACCTGTAAAAATGGATTAATAAGTGGTACAGACAATGAGATGAGATGAGTTTTCGACCAACCCTGCAGCGATGAAAGCCATCAAACCTCCACCTGAGCTGCACTGTTGGGGTAAACTGTAGCATATGTGCTACACCTCACACAGTGTACCTTTAAACAATCCACCTTAATGGATGGACTGATGAATCTGTCCACACTCTGCAGAAGCTTTGTAGTACAGTTGTTATTATGCACTGGCACATGTGAAGCTGTGGTACAGAAAAGGAAAAAATCCAAAGAGACCAGACAATCATTTTTCTTAAAGAAACACCCAATTCAAGCCCCAACAAGCAGCTTAAGAGACTGCGCGCCAGCCGCTCACTCAGTATATCTGCTGTCTGTCCTCCATGTCTGCCTCAGCTACTGGGACACAGTGTACAGACAGGCATGCGAATCAGCTGAACAATTCAGAGCAATTGTCGCAAGCTTCTCTCTGACACATGCACATTCAAGGTTATCAGTCTCTTCTGTGACATGAACAAATCTAACAACATCAAATTTGGATGCATAAAAGGTCAGGAGTAGAAAGAGGAGACAGTTATTTTGGAGGAAGATGGGAAGTGGGGCTCTAAGAGGGCATTACATAAGAGAACCACTAAAGCTGCAGATGAGTTGCCCCGAGTGAGGTTCATGTTCAGAATCTATATCATTTCATGAACAGCTGGCTGGATGGATGCATCTCTCAATGAGCTCATCAGTACCTCACATCCAGATGCAGGCAGCAGGACGGGTGCTGCTGTTCACTCCAAAAAACTTCAATTATATTTGTGTAAAATATCAGCTAATAGAAGCACCAGCTCATTCCTCCACCTAAACCGCTGCAAGTGGATGGAGTTCAGCATCCACCTGAATGAAGGGAAGCATCACAGATGAACAATATTGCTCTCAAACCCCGATTAAACTAAGCATCAGACACAAAAAAGGTACACGAAGCAAGTCTCTTTATATTATATTGTGGCCAGAGAGAAGAAACCGCTTTCCTTGCTTGCAATTGCAGTTATGGGAGTGATGATGTTTCTGAGTGTGACCTGCAAGGTAGAGAAGGAGAAAGAAAGGAAGTCAAATGCTGCCACTGAGCCAGCAGCTGTGTAAGCAAAGCAGCTGCAGGCTCAATCAGACTTTTTGCTGCTAGGATGAGATCTCTCTTATTAGCTCCAGAATTTTTGACTCCCCCTCCACACACACACAACTTCCTGTAGGTGAGGAACCTTGAAGATCGACCTGAACAACAGGCTGGAGCACCCGCTCCTATGTTGAACTGAAGGGAACCCGCGCTACCATTCATGACAACTGCTACGATCACACCTCCAGGGTTTACGTTCAGACTCACGTCGTGGTGTGCAGACAAAACCTGCACTTTGTCACTGGCCAGTGAGCTTTAACATCGCAGAGAGTTTGCTGAGGTCAAGCACATGATGTACAGAGCTGTCATGGTCACGCTCTCGACACAACTCTGTGCTGCTCTCAAATTGTACAGTCAGGTGGCATCTGACTTGTGCAGAAACAAAGAGATGCCACCAAGCCATCACTGCATATATAGAAACCACCGGTATAGTGAACGATCTCACAAGCTAGCAATGCTAAGCAGCTATTTCTTCACCACCCCCTTAACCGCAACACACATCAGTTTTGTTCTGCAGGCAGTAAGGGGGGAAAAAGAGCTTCAGCTTACAATAAAAAAAATCTGTCTTTAGGTGATTTTCTAAAATTTCAGGCATCGTCAAGTGGATGTTGTTCCTCCAGTGTTTGTCATCAACGACAGCACAGAAAAACTTGACTGGCATCGGTGGAATTTCATCAGCTCCATTTGTAGGAATCTGCAGTCAGAAAGCGAACAGGTAGCATTCCAGTAAAGGGAAAGGTCACATGTTCCATCAAATGTCTTGGCCAAATCCAAGCAATGACCACAAAACAGATGTTGAGCACAGCTCGTGTCTTCAGTAGAGACCAGCCCTCCATTGTGAATGGATGCATCCTGTTATCAGTCTACACACCTTTGGCTCAGTCTGCCCTGAACCTCAGTCATATGACTGTGAAAAACGGTGCTCATGTTTCTGCATCCACATCTTTCCAGTTGATGCCCCATTTTGCTCCTGCCACTGCCATTGCAGAGGCAAGAGGCGAAGTCCAGGTGACATAATGGCAGCAGGGTGTGAGTTGGGCTGCTGAAGTGTGACATGATGAGCCTACGAGGTAAACGCCTTAGCTCACTGCGCCACAGCCGATCATTTGCTCCCCCTTGTCGACACCGACCCCCCCCCTCCACCTTCACATCGCCATTGTCCTGAGAGTAGGAACATGCAGAGCGAGTAATGCCGTTCAGTGTGTCCCCTCTCAGCTCCCGAGAGCCTAACCCGTGGACATGAGAGCACAACGTCACAAGTTAGGGTCTCAGGGACAGAGAGA
The DNA here is from genome assembly GCA_032164315.1 of Malacoctenus gilli. Lineage (NCBI taxonomy): Eukaryota > Metazoa > Chordata > Actinopteri > Blenniiformes > Labrisomidae > Malacoctenus > Malacoctenus gilli. The sequence goes on from JASSRZ010000016.1 coordinate 15,290,328, forward strand.
GACACCTCCCCAGAAAGGATTCCCTCCTAATGACTGACCCCCCCATCACTGGAGCCAGTGTTTGTCATCTTTTAAGCACAGAAAGAAGCCTGTCCTTAAGTTGTCTCCAAGTCAAATGAGGTCTTGCTGCCTGAACATCGCTGTGAGGCGGCTCAGTCCATGACACGCAAATGTGGCACATGCTTCCCTGGACAACATGCTGTAATTACTCATCTCAACTTCCTCTGCCCTTCGTATGTGCTCATGAACAGACAACAAATGCAAGCCTCAGCCAGACACAACATTGGCCAGCCTCCCCTCCACCACCACCACAGGTCCCTCTGTCTCTCCCTCTCTCTTTCTCTTTCTCTGTCTTTTTCTGTCTCTGTCTCTCTCTCTCCCTCTCTCTGTCTCCCTCTCCCCCTCCCCCACCTCAGCTGAACAATACTGCACTTTAAAAAATGCTTCCTGCGATCAAGTACATAGCCTGATGCTGGTGTACAGTATGCAGCCTCTGGCAGTAGCACCTATGAGCCTCTGAAATTGGTTATCATTAAACAAAAACCTACGCATCATATTTTGATGACTGGCCTCATATACATGCATAAGACACAAATGTGACATGTCTTGTAATAAAATCATCCACCCACGGGCTTTGCGTCCTCCACAGGGGACCATGCAAGAGGAGTGACACAACGAAGCTCCACATGCTCCTCGGTGCTACTGTGGTGGTCTGGGGAGGCTTAGAACGCAGATGGTTCCTCTGTGAGGAAAACACAGAGCGAGAAAGCCATTTGTTGGTATCAACTCACCCTCCTTCCTAATGTCCAGGATGACCCCATGTCTGGCTCGATGCGCTGTCTAGATCTCTGCCTGCTCATGAAAGACAAGATGACCGAGAGGAGGATGACATGAAGAGGGTCCGATGGAGCGGGCTTTAAACTTACAGAGCTGCATACTATGCTCCAGATCTGCTCCAAGAAAAAAGGGAGCAAGTGGCGGAAAAAAGATCTCACAGTAGCAGCAGCAGCGGCAACAGCAGCAAGAGGTTGGTGCATCCAGCAACCTGCCACCACCAAGAATCAAATAAATATAGAGAGCAACAGACGGAGACGGGAAAGATGAGGATGAGAGGAGGACGGAGCCGGAATGAACCATGTGCTCTTCCAATCTCTCTCTGCCTCTCTACCTTACACACACACACACACAGACACACACACAGACACACACACACACACACACACACACACACACACACACACACACACTAGATCAGCCTGAGTCGCGCGAGGCTCCACGAAAAATGCTGCTGACACACAAAAAAAACAGGCAAGCAACAACCAGCAAAATCAGGAGGGATGAGGGCAAGAAGAGATGGATGGCAGAAGAGACATAAAGAAACAGAAGGAAGGATGAAAGACGGAAGTAAAAATTAAGCATGGAGCCACTGTATTGGTGCCTGCAGCCGGGCCATGGTGAAGTGAAGCATACCAGTATGCTGCCTCACCAACGGGAGAGAGAAAGAGGAGGGAGAAGGAGGAGGGGTCCAAGAGGGTATGCACGCGCTCTCTCTCTCTGTCTCTCGCTCTCTCTGTCACACACACACACACACACACACACACACACACACACACACACACACACACACACACACACACACACACACACAAACGAACACACGCACACACGCACACACACGCGCAAATCCAAGTTAAAGGACAAAACCAAAGTGCCTGCTGATCTCTTGTCTCCCTCTGCTCTACTTCACATTGTTTCCGTTTTCAAAATGTGCAGAGGTTTAAAAAAGAAAAGGACAAGAAAGGAAAAGAGAAAGTATCCTGTACCCCATCTTGCCTTTTTTCTTCTTCCGTCGTTTTTCTCTTACCCTCTGTTTTTTTGGGAACCCCTCCCCTAAAAAAAATAGGTGGAATAGAGGAGAAAAATCATCCATTAATTTACCCAACAGCTGTAATCACTTACAGCCAGAGGCCACTTTTCCTTGGTATCAGACTGGGGAGGGTGAGAAGGAGAAATGGATGAGATGAGGAGAGAAAGTAGTGTTCTTTTCCCACTTGCTGTTTCCCAATTTCCACCAAAGAAAGAAAATCCTTCCACAATTCTGAGGAGGAAAAAACAACAAAAAACATTTCAGGCATTTTATTTCTCTCTGTCCTCTTATTCTGCTTGCACACATGAAGGAGACATCATTCACACTATCCTTACAGAGAGACAGAGAGGAGGCTGACACACAGTGCATGAGAGAGAGAGAGAGAGAGAGAGAGAGAGAGAGAGAGAGAAACATTGCAACATGATGTGCTTTGGCTTATGGAGGCAACATTTAATCTCCATTGGCTCCCTCAGGCTTAGATACGGAGAGTAAGAAAAGAGAGAGAGAGAGAAGACAGAGAGAGAGAGAGAGAGAGAGAGAGAGAGAGAGAGAGAGAGAGAGAGAGAGAGAGAGAGGAAAGAGAAAGAAGAGGGGATATGATGGGAGAGAGGCAGGGGGAGGGACAGATGGAGTCAAGCAAGGGAGAGTGACGACGTACAACCGAGTGGAGGCTTAAATCAGCGACGGCACCAGGAGAGAGGAAGAGGAGGGAGGGGGAAGAAGAAAGGAATCCATAGACCACACTGCCCTCTTGCTTTTTCTCTCTCTACCGACTGACTGACTGACTGATCGACCGACTTTGTCTGCACCGACGGCTAATCTCCAATCCTCTTTTGACTCCTGTCTGGCAGACGGTGCTTTGTACCCCTGTCTCTGTACGGCTCCTGGTTTACCAAAGACCTGCATGTGTACCTACAGCTCCACTGTGTTGTGTGTTTGTGAGTGTGTGTGTGCGTGTCCCAAGCACACATGCACGCACGCACGCACGCACGCACGCACGCACGCACGCACGCACGCTAAGTGGAGCAATCCTTATTTATCGCATGCATTGTGTCCAGATAGAGCCCGTCCTCTGTGAGGTGCTGATATTAGCCTGCTTGGATGTGTGCCTGCAGCAGACTCACAAATGCACAGCAGGGAGCACACACACGTGCATGTTTGCAGGAATAGCTAAAATGGTTCTTTTCAGATGTATGCAAAAGCTTGCAATAAGTACAAAAACCAACAGTCCATCCAAATGTTGAGCATTGAAGCTTGCAGGCAGGCAAGTAGACTGACTCTATTCTGTCCCTCTTTAAGTATTCTGATGTGCCCGCTGGAAATTAGCATCTGGCCAGCCGAGAAGACCCAGATCTGTCACACTGAAGCCCACTCCTCCCAAGAACAAGAGCAGGAGAGCAAATCAGCACACAGTCTGCACATCTGATGATACAGTAATAAACACATGGTCTGGAATATGGGTTAGTATGTGTGCATGTACTCTGGGCAGAGTGCAGAGCAGGACTCACACGCACACACAGACAAACACGCACGCACGCACGTGTGCGCGTACGCACACACACACACACACACACACACACACACACACACACACACACACACACACACACAACTGAAGCTGTGCTGCTTGGGAGAAGGCTGATTGAGAGCTCTCACATGTGACCATCGCATCTGTCACAGTGAGGTCAAAGGAGGTCATTACTATAACAACGGGGTGATGAGCAGTGTAGTTCAAGTGGACCATCAGAATTTTGTAGTTTAGTGTCTTGCTTTATTCTTTTTATTGATTCTGTCATTATTTAACACAATTTTCTCTGCGCTTTATGAAAGTGAGCTGAGAATGTCTGACTGTTCGTGACTCTAAAGACTGAAAAGAGGAAAGAGGATCATACTTTGTATAAAATAGTCTGATCTATGTTAACTGTAAATTGTAAGAGGGCCACAAACAGATCCCCGGAGTCCTTGGATGTTACAAACTGGGAGCATCTAATCTAAGAGAGGTTTAACCTCGGGTTTTTGGTATTACTTTGTGTATTCGCAGCTTCCACTGCCTTCTGGAGTCAAACACTGCCTGTCCACTAATGTTGTCATAGAAATGCTCAGAGCCAACTGCTAAACAATTCTGCACAATATTGTAATTGATAAAAACAATAAAGCATATGGATCACTCTTAAAGAAACACACAGAGCCCAAGGTACCCATGATAGTTAATAACAGGTACTACCAGACCATGCTGTCATCTTCTACATGTTTGAGTACAACCTGTATTTATTAATGTAAAATAAAATAAGATAGACTTTTTTCCATCTCACAATGGAGAAATTCACTCCTTTCAAGCAGCTCTCATAGGGAAAACATGCAGCAAGAAAGGAAAGAAAACATTTGCTTTAAAAAACAATAAAGTTTAAAATAGTTAATAAAATTAAAATTATGTTAAAAATTATTCATTCATCATTCATTTCTCTATTCAAAACCAATAAGGATGAATAAATAGATTAACTAAATATAACATCAGCACCCTTTAGGATTGTCACATAGACACAGAGCCGAAAGTCAACCAGGAAGTGAAGTCAAGTCAAGAAATCTTTAATATCCCCGTGGGGAAATTTTTGTGCAGCCAACAATGAGACACCAGCAACAAGGACAATACAAAACAGAACAGATACAAGACTTTTCACTTATTCAACAGGGAAATAGCAGCAGGGACAAAACAAAAATTTATACCCGTTGGCCCTGCACTTTGGCAGTTCATACCTGTGCCCAAGCAGAAGTGATCGGAACCAGTGGGCCAAGGGGTGAGTCTGGTCATTGGGGATTGACGGACCAGGTTTGATTTAGGGCTGCTAGATTATTCAGGTTAGTCCCTGCTGGTTTTTCACACAGTCTAACAATACCCTGTAGGCTGCTTTTTTTAGGGTGAGGGAGCCGAACCAGCAAATAAAAGAAAATGTTAAAAAAAAAAGACTCAATAAAACATTCCCATTAAAGAATTGTTGACATTAAAACGAGGCAGCTTCCTGAAAATGCAAATATACTTGTGAGCCTTCTTGCACACAGCATCTACATGAACCGTAAAAGACAGTTTGACATCCAGGCAGACACCAAGATACTTGTAACTGCTGACCTGCTCCACTGCTTGATAATTAATTCTGGAGGGAGGAATTTTCATGGGGATTCCTTCAAAATTCGATCACCATTTCTTTATTTGTTTCCACATTAACGTGCAAGAATGAAGCTTTGCAACCAATCAGTGATCAGTGACACAACAACTGAGTCATCAGCAAACTTAACAATATGTCCCCTTACATTTTGGCTGCGGCATTCATTTTTATATTAAACAATGAGTAAAGGTGAGAGTACACAACCATGAGGTGGTCAAGTGGAGGTGATGAGCATGTCTGACGGGACACCATTAACCCTCATCCGTTGTGGCCTACCTGCTAAAAAGTCAATCAGTCAGGCGAAATGACCCGGATTAATGTTCTAAGAGTCTTGTTGCCTTCCCGCTAAAATGTGTGGCTTAATGCAATTAAAAGCAGATGAAAAGTCAATAAATAAAAGACCAGCCAAGGAGCCGGCTCCCTCAAAGCGAAATAAAACCAAATTTAGGAGGGTGCCTAGTGCATAGTCCACTCCCCTGTCTGACCTGTAAGCAATCTGTAGTGGGTCCAGTTTATCCTGCACACAGGTCAGAATGGACTCTTTAACAATGTTCTCAAACGACTCCATGACCAAGGAAAGTAATGCAGTAGGTCTGAAGTCTTTGAGGATTTGGAAGATGCAGACTTTGGTACAGGAACAATAATGGAGGCTTTTCCAGAGAGAAGGCACCCTGTAGAGCTGAAAAAAAGTAACCTGGTTGCCCTCTCAATCAGCAACTATAGGCCCATATCAAACTTGCCTTTTTTCGGCAAGATAATTGAAAGTCAGTTTTTATACAACTTAATGCATACATGATACAAAACGAGTATTTCAGTGTTTTTCAGTCAGGATTTAGATCAAATCACAGTACTAAAACTGCACTTGTTAAAGTGCTTAACGACAACTATGTCTGCAGCGATGCACAACGGGTTTCGGTTTTAGTGCTGTTGAATCTTAGTGCTGCTTTTGACACAGTCGACCATAACTTATGACTTGATAGACTTAAACGTTGGCTGGGAATCTCAAACACTGCACTAGACTGGTTCAATTAACAATTATGAATCTGAACATAAGAAATTCACATGTGATGTCCTCAAAGCTCCATCCTTGGACCCCTTTTATTTAACATCTACATGCTACCTTTGTTCCAGATGATGGAACACTTCAGTGTTTCCTAGCATAACGATGCAGATGACACACAACTATTCATATCAGTGTCTTCAAATGACCACAACCCATTGAATTTACTAAGTAAGTGCTTAAATTAAATCAATAGGTGGATGTGTCACAACTTCTTACAACTGAACCCTGAGAAAACTGAGGTGATTATGTTTGGCCCTAAGGAGGCAAGGCTGAGGTCAGAGCTCAGCTTGATTCTATGGCACTGAAGACAACATATCAAGCCAGAAATATTGGGGTGATTATTGATTCTGACCTGAGGTTTAAAAATCGCATCAAGACGATTTTTAAAGACAACATATCAAGCCAGAAATATTGAGGTAATTATTGATTCAGACCTGAAGTTTAAAAATCGCATCAAGACGGTAAGCAAATCAGCTTACTACCACCTGAAAAATATTGCAAGAATCAAAGGTTTTTTGACCAAGCAGGACTCAGAGAAACTTATTCATGCCTTTATTTTTAGTAGACTCGATTACTGTAATGGTGTGTTCACTGGTCTTAGTAAAAAAATCTGTCAGACGGTTCGAGGTCATTGAAAATGCTGCAGCCAGAGTCCTCACCAACACAAAGAGGGTGGAGCACATTATACCTGTGCTTCAATCACTGCACTGGCTACCTGTGCATCAGAGAATTGATTTCAAAATCTTACTACTGGTCGACAAAGCTTTGAATGGTCTTGGACCTAGATAAATCACAGATTTACTCATCGAGTATAAAGCATCCAGACATTTCAGATCCTCAGAAAGACTGTTACTCACTGTTCCCAGAGTCAGAACCAAACAAGGTGAAACAGCTTTCAGTCACTATGCGCCACGTCTTTGGAACCAAATTCCAGAAAATCTCAGGACTGCAGACTCAGTCACTTCTTTTAAATCAGGCCTCAAAACTATTTTATTTACTCAGGCTTTTCAAGACATTTAATTACAGGTTGTCTTAAAACAGAATCACTCTCTAATTTTTTTTTTTTTTTACAATTTTATGATTCTATTTGCTTTTGAATGTGATTTTAACTGCCTTCTCTGTAAAGCACTTTGAATTGCCTTGTGTACGAATTGTGCTACATAAATAAACTTGACTTGACTTGGAGGGAAGTTAAAAAAACAACTAAATATATCTGCCAATTGAACAGCACAGTTCTGAAGAACATGACCTCTAGTGCCATCAGGGCCAGGACTTTTCCTCTCCTTGACACCATGAAAGAGTGGAATAACTTTGTTTCTGCGAACAACAATACTGCTCTATGAAGAGCCAATATTTTTAAAGCTGATAGTTCAACACTAAAATCATAGACATTAAAATGGTCGTAAAGACTGTTCAGTTCATTGGAAAGCAGTAAGTCAGACTTTCCATCCAGAGAGATGTGACCTTTTTTGGACTGCATCCCCATCAGGGCGAGAGCTGCCTGTACTGAGCATGCTCTCCACCTTGTCTTTATAAGTGTGCTTGACAAGTTTGAGCTTCTTTTTTGAGCTATTTCTGAAACTGTCTCTGTCGTTCACTTTTTGTCACCCATGGCTTGTTATTTTGGAAGAAGGGAACTTTCTTCTGAGGAATGACAAAGAGAGACTAAAGATGAGACTACTTCAGTTCACAAACTGAGGAGTCACACAGTAAATCTCAGTCACATCTCACACGCACGCACACATGCACGCACGTACGCAAGCACGCACGCACGCACGCACGCACAAACACCACACATGCACATGAGTCCAATTTAAATGTCAGCATTTCAAGGTCACCACAAGGTTGTAAAAGCACAACTATCAAATGCACACAGAAGATGAAGAAACCTCCAGAATGTCACACACTCACCCTCACTTCATGAACAGTCAGCTGGAGTATCTCTCATGCAGACATGGGAGCCTCTCGCACCTTGACAATTTGCAGAATCAACCAAAAGGGGGTAGTCTTCTGCTCCTCCACATCTTACCTTGTCTGCACACACGCACGCAGGCACGCACGCAGGCACGCGCACGCAGGCACGCCCACGCAGGCACGCGCGCGCACATACGCACACACACACACACACCATTCATGCTGCTGCCGCAGAGGGAACGTGAGGCTGGGACTTTGCAAAGGCTGGAAATGACCAGACCACTGTTGGGACCTCAAGCAAAGGCAGAGGAGGAGAGCAGCCTCTGTGAGCAAGCAGCTGAGGAGAGACAGTAAGCTCCCGCTGTGATTGGTTCATGACTATACCCCCCTTCCCCCATGGAACAACCACCTCTAAAGTCCATAATCTAAAAACTAACTTTCTTTAATGTACTACCACTTCTGTCCCACCCCTTGTTGCAGAGCTTTTCACATGGCCACATTCTCACTGAAGTGTCTGATTGTCTGCTGGGAAAATGAAAAGACCTCAGCAGTTGTCTGAGGTTCGTATCCTAAATTCAGGAGACTTTTTACAGCCACTTGCACCATGTAATAAGGAGCAGCACAGGGATACACCCGCAGTCATCAGTAATCAGGTTATTGCTGAACGCTGAGAGTGGTGGGGGGCTGCACAGTGGCGTGGTGGTTAGTGCTGTTGCCCAGTAGCAAGAAGGTCCTAGATTCGCACCCAGGTGGGGCCCCTCTGTGTGGAGTTTGCATGTTCTCCCTGCGCATGCTCCAGGTACTCTGGCTTCCTCTCACAGTCCAAAAGCATGCATAAGGTCAAGTGGTGATTCTAAATTGTCTGTAGGTGTGAATGGCTGTTTGCATGGTTGTTTGTCTGTGTTGCACTGTGATGGACTGGTGACCTGTCCAGGGAGTACCATGCCTTCACCTGTAAACCGCTGGGATCGGCGCTCACACATCCCTCGAACTGTGAATGGAATAATAAGTAGTACAGACAGTGAGATGAGATGAGAACAGTTGCACAAATTCAGAAGTCTATTGATGTTTTAAAGCAGCTGCGAACAGCTGGTGGCCGGCGGGCCTCACACAGCTCCCGAATAGTTTTCTGTGCCCCAGTCATTCCCAAGGAGACAATTCAGTCTCAACAGTTTTCGGGTGCAGAGAAATTGTTTCAACAACTCGTCCCACATCAGCTTTTTTACTTCCTTATCAAAGCTGTGGGCTCTTCAGAAAATTGGAAAAAACAAACAAAAACAAGAAACACATAATCCTTAATTAACACAATGTTTTTGTGTTTGAAAATTCTGTCAATGGGACAAAAGAAAATTCCCTAAATGACATATTTATCTTAAAATAAGCTGATCTATAAAATAACTATCTCTTACTTTGACTTCATTACACCAACACAATAGCATCACAGGCTCAAAGGTGAAAATCCATCAGCGATCACATTGGGATGTTATTGATGGTACGTGGCGTGGCGCACCTGGCTGGGCTTAGAGAGACCAGTGGCCTGTATTGATCCAGCTGTGCAGAGCACGATGCACACCTCAGGGAGAGCTAACAGGCTGTACAGTTATCTCCCAAGATGTCACTTGCAATTGCAAATTATACAACCTACTACTTCAAACTGGGAGCAAGCAGACCTTGGCAACAGAAAAGGAAACTCCCAAAATATGAGAGAAGGTGATTCTGGTGCTCTTGCTTAGCAAAGTCATTCTGTCTCATGGTTTCAGCTCTGTGTGATCTCTGTCGCTGCACACCGTCAATAAACAAGCTATTTTCTTCTCAGAGCCTGATACCGCCCAGAAACCCTCAAATTAGTGCTGATCACGCGTTTAGAACTCGATTCTGAGAAAGGCTTGTCATCACTTCTGAGTTTAACACACTAAGAGACCCAGAAGGTGTCTGACAGTTCAACTGAATCTCAAGCCAGGTTTTTGTTGGTAAGTGTTTGAATTGGAGCTGTGCAGAAACATCTATGAGTGCTCTGATAAACTTATGCATTCAATGGAAGGATGTTTTTATTGCTATGAACTTCTTAACTGAACCCTGTCCAGGTGAATTTTCAGGAGACATTCTAGGAGACCGAGAAACAAAGAATTACGTTACAAAACAGTTGCTAAAGATAAGTGATGAAGTTCAGTGTGACCCAAGTGAGCCCTTTTTGGCTCATTTGAACTTTTTTTTTTAAGACATCTTCATAAGAACTCAAAAGCATGAAGGTTGGCATGAGGGCACCCCGCCCTTACCCACCCCTTGGATTTAGTGGTCAGGGATGCTGTAACAACACACACTTTAATACTTGTGTGAGAAAGAATAAAATGTATTTTGTTCATCACAGACAAAGGTTTTGTGAGGTTTTATCAGTTTGAATGTGCAAAAAGTGAATAATTTTTCTCTGCTTTAGAGCCGTCTGACATGACAAGGCCTCAGTTGAAGCGGTCATGTGGCTCTTCGTGAGGTGGCCTCAGCAACATCTCTGCTTCATTAGGTTTGTGTAGTGAGAAGCCAGTTAGCTGAAGTGCCACATTTCTGACAAAAGAGTGACCTTTTTTTTAATCAACACTATTTGAGTTAATTCAACTACAGGATAAAAGTTTAGGATTGTAAACTCCCACTTAACTCCCCTGGCATGTTCCCCCAATGGGGGGAGAGGTTTCTTGTGACATCCTCACTTTCAAACAGTTGAATTCCTCCTCCTCCCTTTTCTTTGAAATTAGCTGTTAGCCCACTCTCGCGGTGCATCGGTGCTGTGAAGCAATGTTCTAGTTATCCGTGAAAATCCATTGGTCAAGTCAGCATGATCGAATGATCAGTCAGTCAATCATAGGTACTTTTTATGAACCCACTAGGCCAGGCTGGTTCACAAGGTGAACAGGTGCATGTTACTGAAGCAAACAGATGTGTAGCCTCAACATATTCATCCTGATCCTTCCTGTAGTTGGACTTAATTGAAGGTGTGAACTCAACTGGCAGAGCTGCAGTAATAAACCCAGCACACAGAAGCTGTCCGACTCTGCAGCTGAGGCTTGTACATTCTGTTTCATGCATAATGCCTGACGATTATATGACTTTATTGAAAAATGTTTTTTGGATTTTAGACCAACAGCATTGATTCCTTGGTAACCACATCCCTGGCACTGCTTTCAGAAACAACTTTTTTATTTTTGAAGTTACTCTTTTTGTAATGTGACACAACTGTTTTGAAGAATTCTGGGATGGAGTCAAGCGAAATAGACACAAGTAGCATTGTCAAATCAAATCTATGCAAATGCAAAAGTAACAGTGTCTGAGTGATACATGGCTCATTTTATGGGATGAGGTGATTTCATGTTATCAATTGCACATTTCAAACTTCATTTTTATCAACAATGATAAATGCTGCGACAAACCAAGTAAGTGTGTCATCATCAAGTAAACAACAGCATGAACCACAGTTATTTGGTTGACTTGCTGTCAGGAGAGGAACAAATTCAATTGTCCTCGTGGTCGGGAACGATTCACAGAGACACTGTAGGAGCACCAGTGAGCTGCTTCAGACACGACTTTGAATAAAGGTCCCAAGCAGTACTGTATGTGTGACACACTGCTGGGAAACATAACACACTGAGGAGTTTTCTAACACAAACTAAAATACATGTATGGAATAGTTGATGGAGTAGTGAGGAGGTTCTGAGCGTCTATCTGCCGACTCTGCTCGTCGTCGGAGTTGCACAGACACAGACCTGCAGATACAAGCTTGTGGTGTCAGTTCACACAAGTTTGGATCTACGGGTTTGTGGCTCTGAGCAAATGACTTCAAGAATGCATTGGTGTGACCACACACGAGTAAAACCCTTTATAATTATTTAGATGTATATCGATATTAGTGCCAAAAGTTTGCTATTTGTTATCCCCATTAGCATGTGTTTTATCATATTTTTGTAAAAGCAATTAATCAAGGCAGTGACACAATTAAAAGGACTATTTCAAGGAGAAGTCATCCCAAGGATAGGACCCTTTTTAATGACAAACCATTTTTTTATGCCTTTCAGCATCTAAACTCATGATTCAAATTTTTTAATTTTATTCTGTGTGAAAAATGCAGTGAAAAATCTTTCCAAAGATGATTTTCCTTAAGCAAGTTTCCTCAAAAACTACTGTCAGGTTCAAATGGGACATTCTGTAGTAAATCTCACAGACAGACCCCAATGAACACACGGACAAGAGTCTTTCTCTTTACTTGCGAGGAGAGCGCACAGAGTTGAAACCTCAGTTACAAGGTCCTAACACACTCTGAGGCTTCACTCCACAACTCCTCTTCTTTTATTCACTTAAAGTGTTCCCTATCTACAAAACACATATCTCTAAGGGGAGGAGGCTGCCTCCATGAGCGCATCCTTTAATCTCATGCACAAAGGCCAAAACATTCTGTCGTCTTCAGACTGCTTCCAAGTCATGACGCTGCAGATAAACACATACACAGTGAGAAGGTACAGCAAGTGGGTGATAACTTGTACACAAAATTCCAACAACAACCTTAAAATTCAAGTGATTGCCAATGGTCAACAGTAATTAAACTGCATTTTAGAAAGTAAGCTCTTGAAGCCATATTTTGTGTTTCTACTCCAGTTTCATCAATTAGCTTGAAGACCTGAGATTCAATGCAGTTGCTAGGAAAACATTTGATGAACAAAACTTCCATCAGTCATTTTGATTTTTGTTATTTATTAATTATAAATCGCATGTGAACCACCTCCAGGTCTCAACACCATGTCCAAAGGTACTTGTACAAAAGTACAAGTACAAAAATGGTATTTCTATAACTGGATTGGGACTGACTGGGAGGTCACAGAAGGTTGTATTCAGTCACCAAATATTTAACTGAGCAGAGTGGATTGAAACCCTGCGAAAATTGATCTATTTAATTTTATTTTGAAGAAATCAAGAATTGTGTGTTTTGAATGATGTAGATAATAATATTAAGAATAAGAATGTTTAAAAAAAATCTAAAAAATGTGTTCATTATAAACCTTGATGAGTATCCGGCAAGGTAAAAAAAAATAAAAATCAAACTATATAAATATTGTACAGACTTGATTACAGGTGAATTTATCACATTACCTTCAATTTGTTTCATGATTCTGAAATTTTATCAGTATAAACATTTGAATTTTTATGAATGGGATGACTTTACAAAACCTGATCCATGTTTTAGATGGGCCTTCGATTATTTTTTATTTCAGGTAAATGAAATGGATTTTTTAAAGGGGCCATGACAAAGCAGTATAAAGTATTTCATGTAATTGGTATTGCTGGCTGCTTATGTCAATTATCAAAAGAAGAAAGCCTCATTATTTTAAGGGGGGGGGACAGGCAGGCCAGATTTACCTGTACAGTAAAAAGGGTTGGTCCCAATTTTCTTCATTTCTGAATGGCTAAGACATAATTTGGAAAAATGCATCCATATCAGTCTTCTCGGCAGAACACTCGTCTCTGTCACAAATTCATTATTTCAGCAAGTTTGCTCCTATATATATTTGCGAATGAAGCATCATCAGAAGACGAAAACATACTTTTCCTGCACAAAGACGCCTTGACATGGTTGTTTCTGAGTGGTAATTTTGAATGTACATGCTTCTGTAATAACAGAAATAAATCTGCTAGTTTATGCACAGCTCGAGACAGGCATAACTCTCAAGTCACAGATTATTGAACCACTTTCTTGAAACCACCCAACTGTAAATTTTAGTGTCAGATGCAAAAAAAAAAGTTTCATTAAAAATACGGACAACACAAACATGCTCGCTGTTGCTGGTGGTGTTTGTTTGCTAACCAGCGTATCTGACCTGTTAGCATTATGGGCTTTCAGATTGTGAATTAGGTCTATCAGACAAGACAGCATTTACAATATAAATAAACTTGCAGGGAAAGTTGTGGTGTTCGTCTCCTTCAGTGCTGGTTCAGAACTTTTCTCTACAATCAGTCTATTGGCAAATCCTGGCTTGAACTCCAACATGTCCAGGAAGTAGTCTTCGGTAATGCATACCTAACAAAGGGGGGAAGAGGGAAGTGAACTGTTTGCTTGATCGTGTGCTCCCATCGGAGAAAATAAAATACGGAGCACACTAATCTTTGTCAAACAAAATGCTGTTTTCTGGTTTGACAGTTTCAAGACAAAGACAAAAAGCTGACCACTATGAACAGGGACTTTGATTCTCACTTTTGACATTCACATGGCCTTGTGAGTGCCCATCAGGACATATTATATACCCAAAGAAACCCCCCCAGAGCCCCAGAAAAGTCAATTTTATTGGTATGGCCCCTTTAAAACAAACTGAACATAAAATTTCTCACATCGAACTGCATTCTATTTAACTTGATAACAAGAGTTCTTTTGATTCTAACAATTGTCACATTCAACATGTCTATGTCTGATGGAAATAGAGTTGTGGTCACTTAGTGAGCAACACATTCAAAACTTTTGACCCACGAAGGAAAAAAGAGTGAGAACAGTCCAATTTCAACTATCAGCTCTATCTGAAGTTCCTTTTCTCTTCCTCCTTCCTTGCCTGAATTTAAATGAGATGTTTGACTCTGAAGCTGTTGCCTAAAAGTATGTCAGTGGGTCTTTGCCAGCAAGCAGAAAGACACAAAGACACCTTCAGTCTGGGTACAACAAAGAAGTTGGTGCCTGAACTGCCAGCACCACATTTGTATGTGTGTGTGTGTGTGTGGGGGGGTGCGTGTGTAACACTAAAGAAGCTCAAGGCCATCACCTACATCAGTGGACATGCTGAACAGCGTTAACAACTAGGGACGCACCGAAGCATCGGCCGGACATCAGTATCAGCCGATGTTTGCCTTTTTAACTGCCATCGCCGAATGTCATTTTTTATTGAATTTGTGCTCAGTCAAGGATAGACTGATGAGGAGCTGAAAGACTTGTACATTTCTGTGGCACAAAAGAAGTAATAAATAGAAAGAGAAAACATCGGCCAAGCTTTACTCAAACCTTTCAGGAACTAAAGTGATTATTGAATGTGTGTAAGAAGGATAAGGAGGAGAGAAAGTCAACAGAAGTGAAGAAGCAAGAAATGAGAAGATGGTTTGTTTCACTTCATCATACTGAGCAGTGAAAACATGCTCGCTAACAAATAATCCTCAGTTTTGAGGCCTCTGTTTGAACCACAATATTACGAAAAAATATAACGACGAGAAAAAAATAGAGGTTCTCCAGTCACCACACAGCTGGGCACTAATAGCAACACAGAGCTCAGAGAAGAAGTGGCAGTGAAAACTTCAGCACATGATGATGATGATGTGTTAAGCTCCACTTCCTGAAAGTTGCTTTTCTCTCAGTGTGCAGGGCAAATGGAGGAATGGCAGAAGTTACAAACGTTCATATCCACTGTGGCCCATCCAAAAAAAAACCCAACTCAACAACTAAAGTTTAAATGTGCACAGAGAACAGTAACAACGACCACCCTGGAAGGAAGCTCAGGGAGACAGTCAGGAATGAATGAGACCAAAATAAAAAGGAGGGAAGAGGGAGAGAAACTGCAGAGGGTCGAATGAAGACGGGAGGGCAAAAAAGAAGTCGCAGCCAAGCACTGACTTTTCTGTGTGTTTTCACAATGATGGTTTACTTCACATGCTGCAAGTAACAATGACTCAAAATCGGCCAGAGGTAATCTGCTAGCCTGTTAAGGCTGCAAGATGTTTCCCAACACTGCAAGCAAGCGACAAGCAACATCTGTTTGTACCAAGGCCAAGATCCAAGTCTCAGACAGAGAGAAAGTCGAGGAAACAGAAAGAGGAAAAACGACTCGCGTTTTCTCTGTTCTCGCCCCAAACTGCAGCAGCTCTCCTCTGACTGCCTCCCAAAGCCAGCTGAACCCAGCAAAACAGGGAAGGAGAGCCTGGAAATTTGACAGAGTCAAAGCCATGAAACCATCCTCCTGTCACCCCTGGAACTGCCCCCCATTTTAACTATCCTCCACCTGTTCCTTTTTTTTGTGCCCTCCAGCTTTTGTTTCCTCCCCTTCCTAGTCCTTCCCAACTCGAGAGGGGACAGCACAGTTAAGGTAGAGCCGCTACTCACCCGCTCCTTTCTCCTCTCATAACTCCTCAGTTCACTTTGGCAAACACACACACACACACACACACACACACACACACACACACACACACACACACACACACACTGTTACGTGCCTGATTGTTAACACCTGTCTCCTTTCCCCTTGAGTGCCACACATTACCTCATCATGCCCAGATTTGACCCTCCATGGCCAAATCCAATCCCCATTGGTCCACACCGGGACCAATCCGCTTGAGATGCGCTGAGGGCATGGACATAAAAACCACGCACAATCAGAAGGAAGGGAGGTAACTGTGTGTGCTCGGATGTTGTCTCCATTGCATGGTGTACTGTTTGACTTTGCCTCGACTACAAACGGCAGCTTGGTAGGTTTGAGAGGAGGAAAAGACAAGCCATAGAGCTTTGTAGACTCCGTTTGTTTAAAATAGCCGTAGAGCTTCGATTTTGTTTGACTCCTCCTCTTAAGGGTAACAGTTGTAGAGCTTTGTTTTGGTTTTGACTTTACGAGTACTAGCCGTAGGGCTTTGATTTTGTGTTAAACTGCTAAGCAGTCATTTTCCCATAGTGTTAATCCTATGTGGTTTTTTGTTAGATTTAAGATTAGGTTTAGATTAGGGAAGAGCTGTGTTGGGATAGGTTGAGGAATTTGGTTTTTTTTTTCAAGTGCGCTTGTCACCTTAGTTATGGTGCTGTTTGCTTTTGAATTTGTTTCTGGTTTTGCTTTATTGTGTCAAACAGCATCGCTACCCCCAGCACAGGTTTATTTTCCAACTATTGTTTCATCATTTGATTTGAGCACTAAATAAATTTCAGACTTTACATCTTCCAGTCCCACTTTTTTTTTTTCTTTTTTTTTTTTTGCGTCCTTCAACCAGTTTCCCTAAACGAGCCGGGTCGTAAAAAAGTGGGTGCTTGTCTGGGATCCTTTTGGTCCTGTGGGTTGCCGTGTGAGTGACTGAGTCTGATTTATTGTTTGATCGAATCACGTGGTCTAAGATGGCTTCTTCTTTTGATCTGGAGCGTTTCTTGGCTGCACCCACTGTTGCAGCTCTGGGTGGCTGCCGAAAGGCAGACCTTGTGTTGCTGGCCGAACAGTATGAAGTTCAGATCATGAAACAGGCTAGAAAGAGCGAGATTAAGGCTCAGTTGGAGGAAATTGGGGTTTTGGAGGTGCTGACTCGGAGTCAGGAGATGCCATCTGAGGGCAATCCTGCTAGGGAAGACCCGGAGGAGAACACCATTCCTCCCAGCACTCCCACTTGGGAAGCAAAGGGCAAAGTGTCCAGAACGCTTCCTCCCTATGATCCGCTGTCATCAGCCAGCTCCGATGAGGCTCGACTCAAGGTACGTGTGGCGCGTATGGAGCTAGAGGCTCGTGAAAGGGCTGAGGTCTGCCAGGCCCAACTGGAGCTGGACAAAAAGCGGATCGATGCTGAGACAGCAATACGTCTGTGCCAGCTTGAGCTGCAGGCTCAGGCTCCGCCCCCTTCCACTGTTCATTCAGTGGTTTCACCTGCTGTGCCGCAGCATTTGACATGAGCAAGTGGATTGCTCTTGTACCTGCTTTTAGAGAATCTGAAGTTGACTCGTAATTTTCTGCATTTGAGCGTGTTGCTCAGATGCTTGGATGGCCTCCTGAAGTTCTGCCTCTGCTGCTTCATTGTAGGTTAACTGGGAAAGCCCAGGAAGTGGCAGCCACGCTCCCGATGGAAGACAGCCTTGATTTTGGTAAGGTGAAGTCCGCAGTACTCCAAGCTTATGAACTGGTACCTGAAGCCTATCGCCAGAAATTCCGTCGGCAGAAGAGAGCTGCCGAGCAATCGTACATTGAATTTGCTAGAGTAAAGAGCACCTCATTTGAAAAATGGTGTATGGCTTCTCGTGTGTCTGGATTAAATTCCTTAAAAGAACTTGTTATTGGAGGACTTTAAAAACTGCCTCCCAGAGAGCATCGGTCTGTATCTAAATGAGCAAAAGGACACGACTTTATCCACAGCTGCTCTCTTGGCAGACGAATATGCATTGACGCATAAGATGTTGTCTTTGGACATTGTAGGGAAAGCCCACATGAGAACAAGTTCTCGACTGCCCCAGGTGGGATTACCCTTGAGAAAACCGGTGTCTGCACAGTCCAAAGTTTTTGGAGACCGAGAAACCAGAGTGTTTCTATTGTCACAGACTTGGTCATGCGATTGCAAATTGTCTCGCTTTGAAACGAAAAAATTTGAAGGGAAACTCGCCCCCAACAAAGGTTCTGTGAGACACGGGGGCTTCAGTTCGGCCGGGGGATGGGAGGCAGCATAGCGGAGTGAGACGGCGAGAATCTGTACCGCTTGCCCTACCCGTGCCCAATCCTAGAGAGGCTCCATCTCCCAGGGACATCGGCCTTGCTCGATCCGACATTCATTCTGTGGGAGCGGCCGAGCGGCACGCACCACCGGGACCACTCCGTCCACATAAAGGAAAAAGTCCTGTCACCAGACGACAAAGCTCTGCGTGTCCGTGAGTATGCGAAGCAATTCCGGCAACGCTTGGAGACTGTTGATGCGCTTGCTCGGCATTGCCTACCATCCCCACAGGCAATGATGAAACGGGTTTTGGATCAGCACGGCGTCAGACGAGAAATGCGTATTGGTGATCAGGTATTCACATTACTGCCTATTACTGACTCTGCGATGCCAGTAAAGATTTCAGTGAGACGGTGAGAATTGCCAACACACATGGCCTCGGTTCCATTATTGATCACGAGTGGAATCCAAGTAAATCAACACTGCACTTAAAAGACAGGTAGCTAACTTGTCCACGGAAACGCAGACTCCCAAAATGTTTTTCTCCTTCCCACATCCTTTGTTATTGACCTGAAACAAGCTGCACACTGACATCAGCATCCAAGAAGTCTTGGAATACAACAGTCAAAGATAGATTGGCCTGAAAAAAAGGCATCGAGTTTGATCATTTTGGATGCTTTTGCAATTTTTGACAGCAAGACAAGACGTCAACATCCTTTGCCAGAACCACTGACATATCATATACACTGCCTGGCCAAAAAAAAAGCCGCCACCTGGATTTAACTAAGCAAATAGGTACGAGCCTCCTATTGGATAATTACTGCATGGGCAATTATCTTTCAGCTGGCAACAAGTTATTTAACCCCAACTGGTGCAATGACTTG
>JASSRZ010000016.1:15324318-15339485 GCA_032164315.1 Malacoctenus gilli
CACACACACACACACACACACACACACACACACACACACACACACACACACACACACACACACACACACACTATGTACCTGTGTGTAGCTATGTAGATATATATATTTGTCTTCTCCGATTGGTTTGTAAACCCTAAACAGTTCAGTGACATGTACCGATGCAGCTATGTAGATATATATATTTGCCTCCTCCGATTGGTTTGTAAACCCTAAAGAGTTCAGTGACATGTTGGTTTATTTTCCGCACGTGGGTTCTCGATGGCCCTGAACCCCCCTTCATCCCACCACACCTCAGTCTACTCCTCACCGCTGGACAGCATCAAGCAGCACAAACACAGGCAAGCAGGAGAAAGGAGGGGTGGGTCAGGTGGGACTGACAGAGAAAGGGGGGGGGACAAAAAACAGAGAGAGGTGGGGGAGGGAGGGGGCATCTGAAGCTGGAGTGAATCCCTCAGAGGGGGGCTTGGGTTGGGTGGGTGTGTTAAGGTGATAAAAACCTTTCATGACATTAGGGTCTGTGAGGTTCCGCGAGCAGATCATTGAGATCATAGCGTGGAGCCTATCTTCCTCTTCCTCGTCATCATCCAGCGATGGCGCACGGCTGCCCGTTGTGTGGTGGTAGTTTATAGTTACTGCTCGCACCAGTGGGACAACAGAGAACACAGTTAGCAAAGTGCTCCCTCATGACCACTGTGGGAGAGACACTGACAGACTACACACAGACAGCAGTTCAGGGCCTCACAGACCAGAGCATTTGCCACAGGAACAAGAGTCACTGGTGTCTGCTGTTTACTCACTGGCATCATATCGATATCCCGGGTACACAATGCGAAAGACGTAGTCAGTGGCTGTCTGCTCGTCTCCGTTCCTGTCCTGGTCCAGGAGACGAGAGGAGCTGGTCCGCTTCCTCAGTTTTGGGAAGACTTTTCCCTGCAGACAGACAGAGACAGACGTATGGACTATATTTGTTTTTCCAGGATTCTCCACACAGTCGCCGACTTCTGTTCAATATATGAGGCTTCATATTTAGTTTGCAATCTATGATCGCAGCTAAAAACTTTGACTTCATAAACTTCATAATAAACCTAATTTACCAAGTTCAAGTTCAAGTGATATTGTTTTTTCACATTTGGATGTCAGTTGACTGATTTTGGCACAACCTGAAATCGGACTGAATAGAAAGAAAATTGCTTCTTGTGTCAAACAGTGGTATGCAGCAATTGTAAATAAATTTTGAAAAAAAAGCCTCAATTGATTAACCCATTTTACAAGCAATCACATTCATGTTTCACCCATTAAAAAAGATTATTTATGTTTTTTTTCTCGACGTGATCTAGCTCATAAATTGAACTCGGGGTCCTGCAACCTCCAGCTCGTGCCGTGTTTGGTTTTACCTTGCCTTTCTGGGACCATAATGGCGGTTCAAGTTGACCCCGGGGGAGGAGACCTGTTTCCAGGCAGGACAGGAAGGCCAGTAGGTGACCACCAGGCGGGAAGTGCAGAGGCGGTCGTTGGATCCCATCCTGACTAACCAGTACCAGTGTCCCCCCACAATCAGCTGCAACATGGTAAAAGTAAAGGGGAGGAACAGAAATAATCAGAAATGATATGAGGCTGTGTTTGGGATGGGCAATGTGGGCGAGCAACCGGGGCTGATCTTTACTAAAGCTGCCTGGTAATAGTCGCTGGGTAAAACCATGGATGAGTGTGATGTATGAAATGTATGTTCAATCATGTGACAATGGTTTTTGTACTTACACACATCTGAATCTGTCACAGCTAAATGTTGCATCAGTGGGAATGAACTGAAAATATCAGTTTTCTTCTCTAAAGCTTGTTTGCCTTTTCAATCGGGAGTTTGATTCATCACAATGTTTATCTTTACTTTCCATTGCTTGCCAGGTAAACCAGGTGCATTACTACAACCTTATCAGGTGACCGAGTCTTCCTGTGTCATTAATGAATGACTAACTCCTAACCCACCTGAAGTGAGTGTCCTTTGCTGGTCATATGCCTTTGTGTCATGGTTATTTGCTGTACACTGTGCGGGTGTGTGCGTGGTCTGGATATTTCTCAGACCTGTTGAATGGAGGCACTATGGCAGGAATGAGGACTCCGGCACATTAAAGGTGCTGACACAAACACAGTTATACTGCTGCATCTGCCATCCATATACATTTCACTGTACCAGAACATGTGAATGATCCTTCAACCTGTACACAGATCAAACAAGTGTCCCACCATGACATACTGCTACTGTGGGGCAGGGTAACAGGGTGTCACAGCTCTGTGGGGAAGATGTGAAGCAGCAGGGTACTTACGGCGCTGGTGACAGTGGATGCAAACGATCTGACGCAAAGGAACAGTCAGAGCGTAGTCCCAGTATATACTAAGAAGAAAAAAAACAGGTTTATGTCAAATCTATCCCTGGTTCTCTGTGTGATTTTGTTCTTTTCATGGATAGGAACTACCTCTTCTCCAGATCACAGTCTCCCAGCGTGCCATTGATGAGCTTGTTGGGGGTCCATTTCAGGGTGAGGTTATCACCAGCTTGGTGGAGGGACAAATAGCCTCGCAATACCTCCATGTCCTTCTTCTACCAAGAGAAAGATAGAGAGAATAGGAAAAACAAAGGGGCAAGAAAAAGTAACGTAAACATCAACATGTCAGTAAACCGCTGTCCAGTTTTTGTTGGTAGAGAAGTACTGAATTTTACAAAGGTTGGGGCTGCAAACGACTGTAAATTCAGGTATAACTTCTTATACCAAACTGTGATTTAATCACCAATTTTCTCAGTAAAAGTGAGCATAAACTTAAGATTATTAAATAAGTACACAATTAACAACACCAGTGCAGCTCACGCTGAAGTAGTGGAGTCTGGACTCCTAAAGTCCCAGTCCTGCAACAAGAAGGCTCATCTGCAGACTTTCACCTTCTGGTTGTGTTTGGACTGGATAATTTGACTCTGAATTAAAACTGCTAAACCAAGAAAGATAATGTGTTTGAATTTTAATCAGTAAAAAACTCTTGGAGGCATCAAAGACTCTGCAATGAAGTATCACCAAACTAGGGCTCTTGGGAGCTCAGAGGAAGGGCTGAGCAGGACTTTTCTTCTCATAGTGGTCATTGTTCCTCTCCATTGCAAGAGGCTTTACAAATGCTCACTTTTGAAGCAACATGATAACAATGGGACATGTTGGCATGCAGAGCCTCCCTCTTTGCCTCAACTTCTGACATGCATCACTGCCCTAAAAAGCCCACATACTGCTGAACATGACACAGAAATTTCAGATTTCATCATTTTGGAGCATGAGATGTCTCAATCAGCACCAGAACTGAATCATCCTGCAAATGTCCTCCTAATCTTAAAAAAACCCCACTTTTTCAGTTATCATGTTCACAAACAGAAAAAACAACCAACTCATGTTTGTGAAAACAGAACTTTGATTGGGGAGCAACAGTTGTGAATGAAGGTGGTGTCTTAGTAGCAGCACAGAAATGGTAATAACCTGAAGAACAACTTCTTTGAAAGAAGTCCGTCCCACATTTACACGAACACGAACACGAACCAAATGATGTAACATCCTCCTCCATAATCCAGCCAGTGTCCTGCACATGTGCAGTGAGCATGTTTATCATGACTGAAGGCAGAGCATTGTGGGAGTCAAATATGTACTCATTATACAACCCATTTGCTTAACACGCATCAACTGCTGAGCAGCACACAGTGTTTCACGGGCAGGAGAATGGTGGCTTTCTTTTCAATGATCACACATACAGAAGGCTGCACACCTGTCTGTGCAAGAGGATGAAAATAATCCTCATTTACAAGGCGGCTGCTGTTGTGGTCAGTGCTGTGCTGAAATAACATTCCCAGAAAAGCACAAAGTGACTTTGCAGGCTCTCTTTTGAGGGTACATCCTGCAGAGTTTTAACACAGAGGTGCCATATTACTTTGAGGTTATTCCATTCGTGAGATCGCCACAACTTCAGGGCAAGTTGCTGTGTCAGCAACACTGATCATCTCTCCAGCCATTTGTTGAGTGGTGCGACAGCTCCTGCCTTGAGCTGAACATGAGTGAGAGCAAAGAGGTGGAGATGACTTTTTCCAACACAGAGAGCTGGCAACCGCGTCTCCCAGCCCGATCCACACAGGGCTGGGGGGGCTGGTGGAGGAGCATAAATACCTGGGTATCATATTGGACAGCTTACTCAAACTCTGCACCAGTACAGAGCCGATTCTCAGACAGTGATATAGCAAAATCAGTATCTGTGGAGTGTCAGTCAGCAAAACCATCTCGCTAATCTTTGAAGACTCTTTAATTGAACTCACCACCACATTCTCCATAACCTGCTAGTTCCACTCCAACAGCCCCAGACCCTAAAATCGCTGGACTTTCAACCACAAATCTTTCCACCACCTAAGGCCCGCAGACACTTAGGTTAGCCAATAATCACAAAGGCCCCCCTCACATCCAGCTTTTCTTGCAGGTTCTTCAAATGAGCGAGTGGTTGACCAACGCTACAGCTTGTCTGCAGCTAACCCCACAAAAAAAAAAAAGAGACTGCTGACCCAACCTCAGAAACCCACATCTTTCATACTGCCTAAATATGCTGCTTAGGGTCAGATTCTGTGGAACTTTAATGGTATTTAAGGTTTATTTAGGTGGGACGATTGAAAACAAAGAGGGATTTGAAAGGATTGGGCAGGCATGGTCTTACCGGTTGCACGAGCACATTGTTTTTGCCATAGAGTAGGTGTGTTCTTGAGTTTTGGTGAAGAGACTCCACGTACTCCCTTGCTGAAGCAGTATATCGGTCTTCCGACATGCTGCCACTCGACTGCCTCTTGCGGATCTACAAAAAGGAAAAGATTTTGTGACGGTGATAGCATACAGAGCAAAGACAACCACACGCCCTCAAGGATTTCTACCAGGAGTTAGCACACAGTAACATTTAAGGATAAAAAGACACAGTCAACGAGAATCTGCCTTTTAGACCTACCCCCAGAGCAGGGCGGCGGCCAGAGGAGACCTCCTGGCCCCGGTGGGCACCATGGATACGGTGGCGCTGAACCAGCTCGTTGGCTGAGGGATCTGTCCAGAAATGATCTGAAGTCTTCAGCTTGGTGTACTCCAGTGCACAGGGACCCACTGACAACACACACAAACACTCTTCAATTCATAACCAAGACATGTGATGTGCTTAATACCTAACTACCACCATACAAGTCCTTTGAAAATGAATTGTTCAATAAAAGTACATTTTTAATCTGATTTACTTTAATTTCTGGTGCTGAATTTTACAGGTTTTGTGTGGCAGATACTAACTTCTTTTCCTGGGGTAAAGTAACTGATAACTGGAGAGTATTTTAGCAATTGAGGCAGGGATGAGGTATTCACCTAGTAAGGCTGCCAAGATTGGCCCGAAGACTGAGTCATGCATCAGAGCTTCCCTTTCGTAGTATTTACTGAAGAGAGAAAACACAGAGAAGAAACTCAAGTGTGAACGTCAGCGGCTCATCATCCAGAGTCTTGGTCCTTTGTCAGATCGTCCAGCACTTTCAAACAGACAAGGTCATCACATTTTCCTCTGTTAAACACACCCCTTTTTCTGATATTCCACTTTAGTTTTGCATTGAAGTTCAGATGCACTTTCACACCAGCAGAGACTCAAGTAACCTGTGGTCCACCTGGAAATGCTGGCATCTGTTGACTTTCAAGGGAGCCATTGGTTGCTTAGTGTACTGTGTGAAAGGGGAGCAGACTGGCAGCCTGAAAGCAAGAAGTAACCATGCACCACTGGCCTGCTGTTCTCAGAGTAGCTTCTCATTTTCCGTCCCTGCCATCAAATAAGCTACGTTCCCTTCTTCCTCGAGCTTTCTTGTTTCTGATCAATGCTCTGTGAAGGCAACAATGTCCTCCATCAAGCAGCTTGTTGTATCTCTGTGACTTTGTCCTAGTTTGGTCCATGTTCAAGAAGGCCAAACCGAGCCAAACTCCATTTACAATAAGGGCACGTTCCTGTGTGTCTGAAGGCCCTTTTATACAGAGGACTTGCGTGACAGTGACACTGTACGGTATTCCCACTGACTGTCGACCACAGAAGTGACTCACACAGGCCAGCTGAGGCAACACTGTTTATGCTTCACACTGCAGGCTGGCTCTGGTAACAGTGGAAGGAATTCAACTGGGTGTGACAAGTAAAGCTGGTGGGAAACTAAGTTTGTAATGTTTCTGTTGATTTCTTTGTCTGTTTTAAGGGTGAGCAGCTTCCACATCTCACAATCCCTCAAGTCTGCAAGGTATTAACAGCCTATTGTTTCTTAAATTACTTGTTGAATTTATGATCTGTCAATTTATCACCACTGTCTTGTCCTCCCGTCTGGGATTACACGGTCACACAGATGCAGGCTTGCCTTGTCACACCTCAGAGACTACCATCTGGGAAGTAGGAGGAGCTTAACAGAGTCACCTCAGCCAGGTCTGCTTCAAGCAGATGCTGGTTTGCACAAAAGCGCAGAGACAGAACGCTCCATGTGAAAGGGCCTGTATGCCGAGTCTGCTTGGAAGAGTGTGTGTGTGTGTGTGGGGGGGGGGGTTTAGAAAACGGTTGCTAGGTTAAATTTGCTCATTTCAACACCAAAAATGACAATTGATGATAAACAATCTATAATATCAAACACGTTGAGTTTTTTAATGTGATTTTGTTTGGCTGTTCTCAGCTGTGGTCACTGATGGAGGTGGGACATCCTCGTTTACAAGGAAGCTTGAACGTCCCTCTCCTGGTTTGTGGAGGCAGACTCTTATAGCACTTAGTGCTTGGACTTCTCATTCAACATTAACTGGTCCAATAGATGTGTTCCCATGTCCAGGGCACAGGCTGCATGGGCTGACAGTCTGGAGAGAAATGACTAACTGTGAGCGTTTCCTCTTGCCAAACTTTTGCTCTCTAATTGATGTGACACAATTTTAATCTACATATATGCAAAAATAGAAATGTACTCTATGTCTACTGCACAACCAAAAACAAAGCAAGACGACACAAGTGCAGCTGTGTGATGTTTTTTTTCTCCTTTTTGTTAAACAAGTGTATCCCACCACCATGTGCTCACTGGTGCAGCGAGTGTGTGAAGCTTTCGGAGTGAGTCATTGTGTGGACGGCTTGTTGAGGCTCAGCAGCTGCTTGTAGTGGACACAGCCACTAAAAGGCCAATGCAGACAAATACTGTAGCTACAAACAGGTTGTTTCCGAGAGATCTGATCATTTAACTTCTGTGTACAATGGAAAAAACAGCATACTTACCTGGAGTTGTCCACTATGTACTGCACAATCTTGTCCAGAACCTTCTCAAAGAGAGCTGTGCGGACCCAGATGTGCTTAATGGCCTGGGCAGAGAGGGACTGAGGGGGGCGGCTGGTGGTGGAGGAGCCTTGTCTCCTCAGAGGTTCATGGCCCACACTCTGTGGTCTCCTGAGGGCCACATAGTACAGGTGAGTACCTGCTGTTCACATGGATGAGCCAGCACAAACGATTGTCTGCAAACTGGCTGGTAAAAACTGAATCTGTAACAGGTAAATCGATGGTCTGCCTTGAAAGCACTGAAGGGTTCTTATGTAGACAGATTTGTGAAGGATTACCACTCCAATCAATTCCTGAAATTAGCTTGTCAAAACCAAAACCCAGACTTCTGTAATGAAGGTTAAAGACTACAAATCATTGTTCTCCTGATCACCGAACATTCTTCATCAAATCCCTGAAATCTTCACAAACAACTTCCTACTCGGCTCACAGATTGGACAGAAAACATTCACCTCTTAATCAGAAGAGTGGAAAAGAATGACGCAAGACGTTTTATTGAAATGTATTTCCCGCGTGCGTCAGTTCATCTCTACTCTGGTTCCCATTCACCTCGCAGCTATGAATCTTTATTCCACTGTTCATGTCTGCACTCGTGCTTCTCTGTGCTCGTTTGTCTCCTCATCATGCTTTCTGTTTTCTCTCTCTCACTGTCTGTTTTTTTTCCCACTTCTGGTGGCTCAAACTACATTGTCATGGCAACTAGGGTATTTGAGAGACGAGACCCTCAGGTTGGTCGGGTGGGTGGGAGGACGCCTGTGCGTGCGTGCGTGCATGCGTTCGTGCGTGCGCGCACACGCTTGGCAGCATGTATGCATCCTGGCGAAGGAGTTAGAACTGTGCAAAACCGGATGCATGCGTGCACACAAACAACATAATAGAATGTTGTGTGTGTTCTGTATGGATAAAACAGGCCAACGAGATGTGACAGATGAACAGCTGAGAGGAGGTTGGCATGGAGGCAGAAACAGAGAGATCTGTTTACCAACAACACATTTACTCACCATTTATTTAGATCAAAGCACTAAGCCTACAATTTGCCCTTCATGATATGGACTGAAACCTGTGGGGTGCATGCGTAAGTGTATGTGCGTGAGCGTGTATGCACCCAATACACACACAAATCCTTGTTTCTGCAGCCATGGGAGACATGTGGCAGTCATTAGGCTCTGGCTAATGAACAAATAATGTGCTTACAAACAGCTTAGTTAGAACTGAAATGCTCACAGATGAGGCAGCTTGTCGTTCTCCGTCTGTGTACATCCGAAGTAGCAACTTCATTCCCCTCACATACACAAGCACAACGATTGTCATGATATGTTTTCACCTCAGGGTGATAATGAGCACAGAATATTGGAATAACGACAGTGGATCAAAATATTACAGAAACATATAGACTGTAGATATTAATAAAATGTATCACACTTAATGTCTTGGTGGGCATATGAAGGGGGGGGGGCTGGGGTCTGTGCTGGGACAAGTATTTGCTGCAGGTGTACAGGTCTTACTGATTGTGCTTCTTTTGTGAAATAGTAACCAATAGCTGGGGGCTGTTATATCAGAAGTTTCTTTATTGTTTGATCATATGAGTTTCTTTTTTTGTTTGTTTTTGGGTGGGGGGTTATTAGAAAATAAATATTCTGCTCGCAAAATGTGTTTCCTGGAGTTATAAGTATCAGTTTCTACTAATCTCCCGTATGAGAGGCCTGCTGACAACTGGGAGGATCAGCTGCTCCTGCAGCTCACCTGGGAATGCAGATCTACATCTGCCAGTCATTTTACTCTCTCACTTTCAAATGTCTGTCTGTTAGCTGAAAAATGTCTCCCTTTCAGTCATCTATTGTTACTGAGTGTCCAAATTCTGATTTCATTTGTGCAAAATAAAGAATCAGCAAAAAAAAGAAACAGATCTCAAGTTGCTTTCAGAAGTGATTACTTTGGTCGGAGGTTAGGGGTAGGGGAAAAGCTTTGGACACCTGGATCTGGAAGACAATGATGACTCGCATGGAGAAGTTGCATGTACAGAGGAGTGAATTAGTTGTGTAGGAGGAGGGGCTTTTTTTATCACGTCCCTCATTGGTACGTGCTCTCACTGTCCAAAATATCTCCAGCAACCACTTTCATAGGACTTAACAGAATGTGACAGATTGTAAATAAAGCTACGCCAACAGTACTAATCTTCCACATCTCGAAGGGGTATGGAAGAGACCCCCTCCCAACTCAAACTGTGTGAGTCATTAACTTTATGATAACTTCATTTAGCCCTTGTCTGATGCAGCCCAAGAGCCCCTTTCACACTCCAAAAAATTCAACTCCAAACATTCATGGAGTGAGTGCTAAGAAATCAGAAAAGAATGTCCCCTAACAGGGGTGGGAGTCTGTGTGTGCCACCCACCTGGTGAGCTCAGCCTGCTGCTGAAGCTGCTCCTGGACTTTGCGGCACACTTCGTTGGCTGTGTCGTAGACTTTGCCGATCTTCGTGAAGAGGGCTGCGATCTTGTCACTTCGGAGGAACCCAGCTGCTCGTCTCTTCAACTGATGGCTCAGACAGGCTTCGATGGCAGCTAGAGAAACAAAAGCATCAGGGGAAATTGTGCTTGAGTTCTAGATTTAGGTTATGCGGGATTTCCGAAACACTGACCTTCGACAGCAAATACTATCGACTACTGACAGGTGATGTGAACAACACTGAGTTTCTACCATCATGAAAATACTATAGCAACAACTGAACATTTTCTCCTCAAGGTGTATGTATTTATAAAAGTCAGTAAATGGGTGTGCACAAGGATGTGTGTGAATTTGGCAACAACAAGGTTGTGTTGGCCAGATGAGTGGGTGAGAGCTTCTCCAAAACCGTCATTCACGTGGGCTGTTCCCAGTCTGCAGCAATCAGGAAGTATCAAAAGTTGTATCAGAAGGAAAGAGAATAAGTGATCCAACTATAACTCTATCTGGTAAGGAGGCCTCACTGATGCAGTAGCACATGGGGACTGAGGGATGGCCCATGTTGTTTGATTGTTTTGATTGCCTGGTTAATTGAGAGCTTTTCTTTGGCTCAGATCCATCTTCTCCACAACAGTTTGGGAACACGACCACATCACAGCAGCCACTGCACCAATCTGGTCTATTACAGGCAAAGTGAACCAAAATCCTGCTCTGGTTGTACAGAAACTGTGGAGCCCTCAGCAGAGGGCCACAGACCCCATACAGTCAGGGGACCCCCTTACAGAGCACTACAGGAGACATGATAAAATGCTTTCTCAAGGTCCACAAAGCACATGAGGTCAAGTTGGGAAACTCCACTGGTGCCAGCTCTGAGCTCGTCCAGAATTTGACAGCCAAGATAGAACCTGCACTGTTACTCATGTATCTGAGGTCGATTATTTGATGAATTCTCCTCTTTGGTACCCTGGAAGAGACTTTTCCAGGGGGGCCAAGAAGCGTGATCTTGAGAGAGGCTCGTTTTACAGAGAAGGTAACTACTTATTTTTCCATCCTTGCATCTTCAATGCTCAATGGATCCAGACCAAACTCAACTGATCAACAGTCAAACTCCAGCTACATTCAGCTTCTTTTCAGCCTGAACGGATTGCAATATTTTGCCCAATAAGTTGTCATAAAAGCTTAATTCCTTTCAGTCATTTTGGGAATGTTTTCAATGAACATGCGCTTCACTGGTTTGATGGGATGCCAGCAGCTCCTTCTGCAGCACATTGTTCATACAAATGTCTCTCAATGTAAGCATGAATGCTTACACTGCTCCTAAAACTTTTGGGGCAGAAAGGTCCATCTGCTGTATCTAAATTATCTAAACAGGGTTCTGTGGCTGCCTTCCTTCAATTGTTCTGCACAGTAGTCGCAAGAACACAATTAAAGTGGCCACAATGACCAACAACAACATAATCCTCTATGACACTGAGAGAAAAATTTTTGCTTTATGAGCTTTATGACTTTATGACTCCGAGATGGCTCTGAAGGTCTGATCTTCCGAGATTCCAGTTTGCCTGTGCAGATTTGCCAGTGCAGATGTATGGTGTTTGGCCAAAGGAGAGGAAGGCTGAAAAAGTGGAAATGCTGCATAATAAAGTCAAGCAGGTAAGTCAAGCAGATGAGATCCATCTGATGGAATGACTCTTAGTCTCACTGCAGTGTCTCCACAAACAGGGGATAACTATGAGAGGACAGATATGCTGTTTTTGTTTTCTTTCATGCTTCAGGATTGTTTCACCATGTTTTATTGTTTTGTTTTTCCTTGTGACCTGTTGTGCAGTTTAACATGGATCCTGAATGTTTTCGTCAAATGTCTGTGACATGTTTTGGTCCAAATCACCCATCGATCCAGCATAGCTGCATCCCTTACCCGCTCCTATACACAGTGTGTTCAAAGCAGCCTGTGTCAGATGACTGTCGTGTTAATATGCAATGAACCACTACGAGCATAGCCAACCATGGATATTACGATGGCGGGATGGCTTTGTATAACCACGACAACAATGAGACACACACGGCCAGACACTAACTTTATTCTGTTACCGACAGCAAACCTTATTGTCATGAATGATTACAGGCCAAAGCTGTTTAGAATTCTCTGCAAAGTGCTACTGAGTGCAAAGACACAGTGAGCGTAGTTTTTCCTGCACCTCCAATATTTTCTAACTCTCCATCGAAGAGTAACTCAGCTCAAACCAGTGTTTGTTTGTGAAGCACAACATGCCACCCCAACTTGTATTGTAACCAGAAAGGGGGGGGGGTGCAAGTGATGTGCAAGTCAACTCGAGACTCCAAACTCATGAGTCACTTTACTGAGTCATCATTTCCATTAACTCCATTATAAATTTATTGACAGTATGAGTCCTGTGGAAAAACCTGAAACCTTATTTTTTTGTTTAAATCTTTCCTTCTTTTGCACATGTGTGACACAGTGTGCAGTGAGTGACAGTCAGCGAATGAGCTGCTGCCTGCCGAACCTTAAGCCTGGTAACCTTGCAAAGAGAGGGGTTGACGGTACAGTACCTGAGCTGAAAATCAGCTTCAGTAGTGTGACTGACCGCGGACTGAATTTTAACATAAAACAAAAAATAACATAAAAATGTTTAACATTAAATATAAACTAATTTCTCTCTGAGATTAATAAAGTCTTTCTGATTCTGAAAATATACTATGTTGGTACTTTCTTTGACATTTCTAGGTGATAATTATTAAGTTTAATAGATAAAAATAAACACTTCTTTTATAAGAATGTTATTCTATATTTTTTCTAAAATTAAGTGGATTGCTTCCTGTCCAAAAACGCTTTTACTGTTATGAAAAGAATCAGAAACAGCAGCACACCATCTGTTTTTATTCAATAAATAACTCATTGGTTCATCCATTATGAGAGCTTCCCCTCTCTGAGTTGTTCCTGACTCATGAGTCCTGTCCTCATCGTTCAGTAGTACAGGAATCATAAGACCTCAGTTTTCATATTTTTCTCTTTTTATTCAAAATGAAATGAAGCAGTATTTCCCATTTCAAAGCATTGATCTCCGAGGGGCAGGAGTAGATGGAAGTTATATGCACATATTGCGCATGTGCATTTGCACGTCACTTTTTTTTCAGGGGAAAAAAAACAAACATTTGCAAGTCACTGACTCAAGTGACTCACACACCCATTACACCGTGGTGAGTGACTCATGAGGACTCGAGTTAGTAAAAAGGAATTGGGTTTCCCGTCACTAATGCGGATTGACTGACTTTAGCCTTGCCCTTTTGGTATTTGATCCATAGATATTACCCTTGGCAGTGGGAATGAGAAGCTGTAACAACAGCTTTTCAGGGTCAATCTACTAAACTTGCAGTGCCAAGGTCCCACAATCTACAGCAGATATAAGGATATTAGAGGCTCAGTGGGTTCAGGACAGGGCTTATTAAAATGTAATTATAACTGAGGTGAGTCAGAGTTGGAATAAAGGTGTAAACAGGGAGCAGAGTGAAGGAGGCAGAGAGGAGGACATTCAGAGCAGCTGTCAGGTCCTCAGGGGACAACCAGAGTTTACACAGTTGAGGGCGACTGACTCATTTATTACTATGGAATCAGACATGTCAAGAAGAAGCACGGAGGGAGATCATGAAATTAACTCTCCAGCTGCCTCTTAAAGAATCATCTGGAAATACCCGGCATTTCCTCCCAACACGTCCCATCACACACACACACACACACACACACACACACACACACACACACACACACACACACACACACACACACACACACACCTTTGCCATCACTACCACTCTCTTTAAACCCCTCCTTTCGCTGTTTCTCTTGTCCCTCTTGCACAGCCCTAAATGTGCACCACTTGACATGATGGTAGCCCCCACCAAGATGGCCAGAAGCCAGTGAGGGCAGGTGATGGTCACAGTTATTAAAATGAATGAATGAATGAATGAACGAATGAATTGCATTCATTCTACAACAAAATTACACCCTCAGTGATTATGTTCCTGGTGTGTCTCAAGGATGTCAGTTATGAAACGATCTTTTAGAAATCTATAGTTTGGTATAAATTAACAACATTGTGTTATTCGGCTTATCTAAGAAACTCATAAACTACAGCAAAAATGTGTTATCTTTTCAGCAGGAAAGCAAATCCACGTCAGAAACTGACTGGAGTTCGCTTCCCACTTGTAGATGTCTCTGTTTCCACACCTTCCACCTCCTTTCTCTGACTAGCCAGAACAACTTAAAGCCCAGTGAAGTCACTGTAGAAGTGGGCCGAGCAAAATGGAAGAATACAAACAATGGGTCAGGCAGGTCCATCTGCACAGCACGGCTAACTGTGAAACAGCACCTTGGCAGTTTTTACCCAGTATATAAAGTGAGGGTTAAAAGGAGGAACCAGTCATTGCCTCTTTTTGAGTCATTTGAAAGGATGGAAAATATGAGCAGAATGAGATGAAGATGCTGATCAGTTGTCCTGCAGCATCAGCAGGACCTCATCGATCAGATGCAGGACCTGTCGCACGCTGATTAGGCTAGGTAGCCAGAAAAATCACTGCTGGTCACTGGTTTTGATAGAACCACCAATGATTACCCAGAGTTCTCTGGAGAGGCCTCCAGAGAACTCTGGAGAGGCCTTGGCCATGTCCATATATCCAGTGAACGAAAAAGGAAAGTTGATTTGTTTGCTCCAATTGCTGTTGACTGTCCACTTGCTTTTATCACAAAAGCAAAAGGTTCACTTGGAAGGGAACCAATTTCAGACAGAGCAGAATTTGCTTGTTTGGTACATCACTGAGTTCGCATGAACATCCACACTTTACCGAAGCTAACTACTCCAGAAAACAAATTCTGCCCCCCCATTTTAAAGTTGAATGAGGGCCCACTTATGTCCACCTACGTTTGGCTTCAATGCAGTGCTTTAGTTCCAAGGCTGAGACACTGCTGGCTTATTCTATAACTCTTCACAAAGATAAAGGCTGTGGAGAGGCATCTCTATGAGTTGCATCTGTCAGCTGCTGGCTGATTCTCTACTTCACAGCCTCCATCAACAGCCTTCAAGTGTCATCACGGCAGTAAGACAGCAAGTGTCTTCACATGCATCATATCACATTACAGAGAATCAATACCTTGCCCTTGAGTAGACAGATGTTCTCATTATGGGTGCATCGGGCTGATATTGGTGATTGTGACAGTGAGTTGACGCTGATGGAGCTCTGAGAGTCGCAGAGATCAGACAGACACAAGGGAGTGAAAAGCAACACACACACACACACACACACACACACACACACACACACACACACACACACACACACACACACACACA
>JASSRZ010000016.1:15348506-15359776 GCA_032164315.1 Malacoctenus gilli
AAGGAACAAGAACCGTGAGTGATGCGGGCGGTGGTTCCAATCCAATTTGGCAGGCTTCGTTAAGAATTTAAAGGTAAGAGATTAAACGCTAAACCTTTTTTAAAGTGACACAAAGTCAAAACCTCCAAAAACACACTTGTTATGAGTGAAAAGATGTATACGTCTACACTACCCAACCTAATCCCCTTATTTCGTTGCAGATCGACTTGTCACCTTGTTCTTGCCGACTCTCATGGAGGTGGCTGTGGTGTCGACCTGCTCATTCAGGTTCCTGTTGTAGGGCGTGCCTTGGCTGATGTCGAGAGGCAGGACGAAGCGCCGTGGGAAGATTCTGCACATGGTGTTGTACACCTGGCAGGAGGCACAATGTCGTCAGCCTCAAGCAACCATCGTTTCGAATCGTTCAAAGGGATTTTCTTCGCTGACCTCGTCGAGAGCTTCTCCGGACTTGCGCAGGTTCTGAATGTTGTAGTTGCCGATGGCCTGGCCATCGTCCGACGCGCACATGTCGATGATCAAGAAGCCGTTCTCCTCGTAGGCGTTGATCTGGTGAAGTGTTGACAGCGCCTTGGCGACATACTTGGTGGAGCTCACCTGGAAGGTGAAGCGGATGAATGTGAATGTTGATCACAGCGTCGTGGAAAAGCCGGAAGAGTCGGCGGCTTGGAGTCCTACCTCGCCGGTCTGCTTGTTTATCAGGTGGAAGATGGTGCTGAGTTTGGGGTCCCAGTAGAAGCCGTCGCTGATGCTTTTGCCCGTCAGTTTGCCGGTCACAATCTTCATCAGGTCCATCTTGATGGGCTGCTCGATAAACACCACGTAGTTCTCAGACATTGCTGGAAGGAACCGAGGAGATTTGATGAATTTCTCTTCACGACGTACCAAGAATTCACATGTGTGGGTTTCCGAAGCCAGCAAGCAGACAACACGATGGCTCTTTTATTTCGATCATTAACGAGAACCTTTGAATATCTTGCAGCTGACTCATGGATCTCCACCGAGGTAACGACCGCTCACCGAAGCTGTGGTAGTAGGAGGGTTTGGTCTTCTCCCCTGAAGGAATGGAGCACAGCACTCTGGCTCCCTCCAACGTCTCGTCATCTGCTTGCTTGGTTGGCGGCACTTTGATGATGTTGTAGTAAGCTCCTGTCAGCACAGGTATGGTGAGATGATGCTCAGTTCCCAAAGGAAAAGGCCTCCTTTGAGCAGAATAACATTACGACTGCAATACCTTTGGTGGTATAAGAATTGCCCATGTTGTATGTTGTCCCGTCGTGCTCAGTGTGAGGGTGCGCAGTCGCTCCGTTCACCGCAACAAACTTGGTCCAGTCCACCTTGTGCAAAAAAGGAATGGAGGCCAATCAGATATCGGCTTTCGGCACGCTTTCTCTCCTGTTTTATTGTTTTATCCAGCTGCTTACTACCACAGACAGTAGCCACTGAGCTTATGATAAAGTCAGGTTTATGAGTAGGTGGGGCTATAAAGAAATCACAATGAAAAGCCATTCACTGCGTTTACCTTTTGGGTGGCCTCGAGCGTCTCAGGATCCACCTTGTGCATGACATTGGTCTCTGTGCTGACATAGTAATCACCCTTGTAGGTCACAAAGCTGACGTTGGCATTATCTGTGGGCTCTGTGGGTTCAGACAAAACAATTTACTCACATGTGGGAGAATTGAGCAGATTTACATCGACCTATCATGCACCAGATCGTCGTGCGATGAGCTCAGTGACTCACTTGGGAGCTCAAATCTTGACAGGAAGCGCTGGAAGAAGTTCTTGCAGGGGTCCGGCATGGTGACGGTCCCAAACTCAGACACGGCGATGCGGTTGAGCTCCGTGTTGGAAGTGTAGCTGTCACTGGACAAGAAGCGGCTCTTGTAGGTGACTCGCCCGTTGGCTATTTTGAACTGGTGCAGCAGAGCCATGCCATCGAACCAGTGGTTGAACCTGTTGGGAGCCAAACAGTCGGGTTGAATGAACTTCTTTATTGAGTGTGATATTGCTCGAATCCCTTCTATCTTGTTCCCAACATAACATGTGTTGGGAGTCACTGAACCTGACAGATCGCCATCTGGAAGTGTCGTACTCACTTTTGGTTTCCGATCTCAAACTTTCCCGGCCCATTTCTCAGAAAGTTCCCGTTGATCCATTCTGGAACGGTTCCACTGATGTCGGTGCTGATGGGCTCCGGGGTTTCCTCCACCGAGCTCACTATCTTCTCAATGCAAGGCAGATCGTGAACATCCGTGAAGTGGTCGATGTTCTTCCTCGACTTTGATTTTTTGAGCTCTGTGAGGACAAAGAAGCTTGTTGTTAGTTGAACCAAGTAGTTCAAGTTCAATTCCCGGAGGCGAGGTGAAGCGGGGGCTTACCTGGGCTACTTCTGGTCTTGGCGATGCTTTCCATGGCTGCCGCAGCTGGTTGTTCTCTGAGTCGGAGTCGGTTTCCAGTGATGCTGTTGTTTCCCCTGGACTGGCACTGGGTTTTATACTATCAGTCTGCCTGCAACGCCCCCAAACAGTCAGATAAGCGTGTGAGCAGACCGTGACTTCATGCTTGTGTAATTACCAGCGCAGGGGACATGCACTGTCTTCATTAGATAATCCACATAGTCACTTATTTACAGAGCTATTCAGTGATTTCCCTGATAAGCAGTAAACCGCGTTTTTTTTTTGGATTATCAAGTAGGTCTTTATTCCATGTTGGTCTGGCCGATGCACACATTCAGCCCTGTAGAGATTTGCAATGATTGGCGT
Source organism: Malacoctenus gilli (assembly GCA_032164315.1). Classification (NCBI taxonomy): domain Eukaryota; kingdom Metazoa; phylum Chordata; class Actinopteri; order Blenniiformes; family Labrisomidae; genus Malacoctenus; species Malacoctenus gilli. Next base: position 15,351,267 of record JASSRZ010000016.1, read on the forward strand.
TTGTTGACATGCAATAAATTTCCCTAAAGCAGTGCCTCAAATAGAGGCCAGACTGACAAATAAAGGACTGACACTGTGGCTTTGAAGTGTGTGTGTTACTGAGATACAAACGTCTTAAAAGCCTCTAGAAAACAAAGTTTGTGGCTGCCTTTGAATCAGCCTTTGGAGGACCTCAACAACAACAACAAAAATGTTGTTATGAAGAAAACAAAGGTGGTGTTGCCAAAACACACCTGGTGGGACAGCACGTGAAAAGTGAGCTCAAGTGCAATTCACTCAGGTGCGTTCGATCCAGTCATTCAGATCCACTGTGGAGAAAATAACCTCTTGGCTGAAATTCAAAGTGCCGCATTCCTTCTGGCTCTGGACCTGCAAATTACTACCGGTGTGCTGCTATTTATCTACAGAAGATCAGTGGCGTCCAATCATTTTGTGGCAGGAGCCACATGTGGCTGGTTGGATCACTCTTCGACCCCGTCGAAAAAACCTGCGGCATTGCAACCTCTCAAAGGATCTTTACTTGTCGGGTGACAACAGCCTGAGAGATGTTCACAGTCCTCATGAAAAAAGAAGCCTCAGAGGAAAAACTCAATCACTTCTCATGACACTTTTTTCTGGGTACTGTGGGGTTTTTATTCTCCCAAAGGCCAAAATGTGCATTTGAAGTCGGTTGGTGGCCCTCAATCCTCCACAGGTGTCCAGTAACGGCCTGGTGACCTGCTCCAGGTGAACCCTGCCTCCAGATTAATCTCCTCCCCCAGTGCCTCATGTCACCAAGTGAGAATCCTGATATGAAGAACAGACGGCGGATTGTGATTGTAGCGACAGTTGCTACGACTGTAAAGCGAGGTGAATTACACTTTTAGGTCAGGTGGAGCACCTGTGACGGTGAGGCCCCAGTTTCTAGTGATTACACGCTCGTCGTCTTGCACACTGGTGCTAAACGAAAGACCCACTTTTGGTAAATGATCTCCTTTTGCCCTGACAGGTGTGAAGCCGGACCTCTGCTTCACCTTCTTGATGAAGCCAAACCACTGGTGAGGGAAAAAAGAAGAGATTCCTCTCTGCTCTGAGATTAGGTCCATGTTGCTTTGGAAACTTTAGACACTATAATGTACCTCATTCAGAATATATGTATATCTATATATAACAGATATATATCAGTGTAGTGCTGTGTAGTGAAATGCTTGTGTTTGCAACACAAACAGGCAGTTGAGTTGCTAATGTGGGCTGTTTGGCCACAGAATGACGTCCACTGTATTGTGGCGTTTGTTACTTTCCGCTTCTGGTTTCAGCTCTTTGTGGTCGACAGGAAGCCGCTGTCGAATACAGCAGCGCTCTGCAACATAACTTAGCAATGTATGTTTCAATAACATAACACACAAGGTAATGCAGATGTGCATCAGTATTCATCTGTATGTTGGTTTGTGGTACTGAAAGAAAAACTGTTTCCTTAAAAGCTCCTTGATAAAAAGTTCTGAAATGCTCTTTTGTTGATTCAATATGTAGCACAAATGTCTATTTACCCACCATTCATTTTATATCACAACAACCACAGCTGCATTAAAGTTATAATGGAACAAAAAGTTGTTGCAAACATGATTTTTAGACCAACAAAGAAATGTGCCATTATATGTATCAAAATCAGCTGTGAAGAATTTTTTTACAAATTAGATTCAAATGTTAATTTGTCAGATATCTGAAACAAAAAAAACAAGTTCAGACCTCCAGACCGAATTTTTTCCTCATCCAAAAGAAATTCAGGCCCAGCAATTTCTCTTCCATTCTCCCATTCTGAATACAAAAAACACCTGCACAGTTAAAGGGACGGGTTTTTTTTTCATTTATGGGTTAAAAGTTCACTCAGGGCTTTATCAGCACTCACTTAGTGTTATCTATATTAACGTAAATGAACATTGTTCTACGTATGCACGGAACGGGTCAAAGATGGGACACGGATCTGTCGGGTTAATCTCCAAAAGTTGAACGAGCCACTTTTTTCCTCTGGTACTCCCCTCAGTTCACCTCTGCTACTTAGTAACATGAGGGAGCAACAAAAAAGCACTGCGATACTAAAATACACAGATGACTCTCATGAGTAAAACAGGCAATAAAAGGTGGAGATGCACTGGTGACCCTGCAAATGCACGACCAGATGTCTTTTGTTTGCTTCAAAAGGTGTCATTTCAAAAGCATTCCTCTCAGATGATTAACTGTCCCATTTTTTTCTTGCAACTATTCACATTATCAGTGTCCCTTGATGAAAACAATCAGAGATTCTCAGGTGTGGGAAAAATTGCAACCTCTTTTTATTCCCACTTTACATCTGATCCGAGATGTTTTTCTAGAAATGGGAAGGATTCCAAGTTACATTTCCTGAATTTCCCTGATGTTCATAGAAGAAAATGCAGCTTTGCATTGATATGATTGAGATAACGAGTATGATTGGGAAAGTAACATGATTAAGATAAGCAGGAGGAGTCCGGTTGTGTAAAAAGCGAAAAAGGTCTACTTATATAATCTGTAGAAAAAATACTGCTGAGTACAAATATGAGTTGCTTTCAGCTTTTAGACACATGACGTGCAGCTGTAGGACACCATGCAGGTTGAATCATATTTTTCTGAAGAACAACCTGAAGCCTGTTTGCCTCGTAGCTCCCTGGGATTGGCTTGCAGAGCTGTCAATCCACCAACAGTGAGCAAGACAAATGATCAGGGCAGCGATCACACCTGCATCGCTGGGTCTTGAGTGCACTTTCCAATTGTCCCCGCTGACCACTTTTTGACAGTGTGTCCGTCCAAACAGTCCGCCCAGCTCCATCTGACAGTCCGCCCTCTGTGGCTGGACCCAGTCATCGACTTCACAATGCAACACTGAGGCAATTTTACACTGTTGTTGTTGTTGTTGTTATACAACCGTTTCAGGAAATTCCCACCAAAACAACCCAGACCCTGCGGCAGTCACATTAATGGGTTCATGTTTAACACAAGTGGAGAAGTGTGGCAAAGTTATTTTCCAGGGGGACTCACTGGAAATCCACCACATCATTGTGGACATACGGATTCATGCTGGCATGGGGAAACACAGACACGGAGATGTGACAAGGAGCGATTTGCTTCTCTCGCCAACCTCAGATTTGCCAATCGCTGGTCGACACATCGGCTCTTCACAGCGTTTAAGAGCAGAAGCTTCCCCAAAAAAAACAAACAGGAAAGTTGTTCTGACAACCTTGAACGAGACAAAGCCCCGGAGCCCACCTGTGGACTCTGGTGCTGATGTACAGCGTGAGAATCTTTTGTTTTCGAAGCGGTAGAACCAATGAGAACCGGACGACTTGCTCGATGGATTTGATTCTCCGCGTCAGCTATTCCCAAACTGTGGGCAGACAGGAAAAGATTTTGAGGATGTGACCTTAATTGGTTGTTTTCTCTGGAGATCACATGACAAAGTCACTTTAAAAAAGCCACACGACAAGCAATCACCGTCAGAAGTGCCCTGATCTTTTGGTTGCTCTCCCGTGCAGAGCTTCCTCTTTCACCAGGGACTGGAAGCCCCGAAGCAGTGAACCAAATCAAAACCAGAATATCTTCACCACCATGCAGGGAACAATCCTCTGGTTACAAGTTGCCTTTGCTTCAGATGCGTTTATTGCCGTGGTCAACGCTATGAGCTTCTCGTTCCAGGACCACACTGGTGCACAAACAGCTCATCGGTCCAGCACGCGCTCGCACACCGGGGTGGTTTTTCTTCAACCTGAGCCTCCAGGTCAAACTGATTCAATTTGACTGATCATGGACTCGTTTGCAGGTTGCTTCCTTTTTTTCTCCATACACCAGGTCAAATTTGGGCCCCTGACAGACCTTCTTTTCATCTCAGCACTCTGGTCTGTGTCTGAATTGGCTCAGGAGCCTCCGGAGCTGTTTGGCACCAGCACATTTCAGGAGAAATGAAATAAAACTCTTCAAGAATCCATAAAAAGTGCTTTACTCTCACACTGTAAAACAACATATGTCTTTTATCACACGATCTGCATTAAAGTACCGAAAGTGGGGGGAAAGGCAATATAAATGAATGCAGGAAGGGTAGATATGAACACAGCTCAGTGCAAAATATGCGAGAGTATTTTTGCATTACAGCCAATTCGAAGCTTCAGTATCGCAGGTAACCAAGGATACTCTGTCCAGTCTTCCACCACTTGTCTTTAATATACTCGTGTCGTGTTTAATTTAACAATGTGTTGAATATAATAGATTTTTTCCACCATGTTTGTGGGTCCACACGAAGGAAAAACAAAAACAACGTATCTGTTTTTCCTTCTCACTCTGTCCTACAGCAATGTTCCTGTTTGAGGGCTTATTTTATATGCGGCTTGTTTTGCTCGTTTGCCTTGTCATTGCTGCACTCTGATTGGGAAGAAAGGCGCTCTGTGCTTTTGACTTGGCAACAGCAAATCGGTTCGCTCAGCCCCCACCGAGAAACCCCCCCAATTCCCACGCCTGAGGAGACGGGTCGAACACGTCTCACAAAGCCGCTGTGATTGCTCTAAAAAGTTTAACCCTTCATTGTTCGACAGTCACATTCACATGCTGCTGTGTGGCAGGTGGAGGCTGTATCTGTTTCAGGTGTCCGCGTTCATTTACCTGGGTGTTGTGTCACCGTGCATGACTGCTTTTATCTGTCGGTGAAAGTTTCACCAACTGCTGCGCAGTCACCAAGAGTTCAAAGACTCTCCTTGCTGGAGCCGGAACGCCTTCACGTCCCGGCAGGCTAAATCAGCCGACGCCTGCACGGTGGACGGCACGGTCGAAAGGTGTGAGGACTTTTGTAGCTGCCACAGGAAATCAACGCTTTCATCAATTGCTGTATTTGATAAGAGCTTGTTCTTTTGAGACCCGTCACATCGAGTCCTGAGTTGCTCTTTAAACCGTCTTCAAATATATGACAATGACAAGTGGGTGGCTTTCTTTATACATGCACCAAAATAAGTTATTCAGGCCAAAGTTTTCCAATGATGCTTTTTTTTTAAGCGCTCGTGGTCCTGAATTTCATGCCAGTGTGAGTCCATTGAGCTGCTGTTATTTTCAGTGACCTGCTTTATGGTTTATTTTATCTCCTCTGCGCTCGGTCAAACAGCGGTTGCCCACTGTTTGACAGAGCTTTTAAGATTGTAACGTTTCACGATAAGATGGTCTTCCGTCTGAACTCGGGAGATAACGGTGCCTATCCGACGTTCGCCACAAAGTACAACACATCTGCATCCGCTGGTCTTCAGGGGAGCAGGTCCATAATATTTCAACACCTGGGATCTGAATTGCGAGGTGAAGTGGTCCACCAAACATGGAGCCTTATCTTGAAGTTCTCTTCAGTTGAGGAACATTGTGTGCATTTTAATTTGTCTTCTGTAATGCAATAACGTGTATGTTTGGCCTTACTGTGGACTACAGTGTATCATGGTCATTCCATCCATCCATCCATCCATCCATCCATCCGCTTTTGTTATATTTTCACTTTTTTCTGCAAACCTTGATAAAACCCAACAAAACACTTGTTCCACTCGTTCTCTCATCTCGAATTGGCTGGAAGATTCCAACAAAGCTGAACGCTCGTGGACAAAGAGACACCCTAAACCAGTATTTCCCAAACAGAGTGCCGCGATAGATGTTCAGCTGTGTCGTGGGAAATTGTCCAGTATTAATTACGGAGCGTATTAAAACAGGATCGCCAGACCGGTGGTCTGTGTGAGGATCAGCTGCCGTGTGCGATCAATAGCAGTGGTGCGTTTGCGGACAGACGGACGGACGGAAACCCCTTCACGTAGTTCGACGGGAGAACCACAAACACAAGAAACGCAAACACGTCGTGACACTCACTGTGAGAACCACTCAGCTGCTGCCAGAACAGCAGAAGGTCTTAAAACGGGACTTTGCTCTTATTGTCTGATGTTGATGGAGCAAGTCTAAAACTGTAAACACAGTAACGTTCATTCTTTTGGATTTTAACCACATTCATTCATCCATCCATCCGTTCATTCATTCAAATATCGAATAGTTTTTTAAAGATTTCTGTTGGTGGTGTGCCTCCAGATTTGTTCCAACGAAAAAGTGTGCCTTGGATAAAAAAGGTTTGGGAAACACTGCCCTAAACCACTGACAAGGAATGGCATCAAGATGTAATTCATAGTATTGTGTGTGTGTGTGCGTGTGTTGTTTATACAATTAATTGTGTGTTGTGGTGACGCTCGCCTCTGATCGGTTCCGCTGCGCATTAATGGCAGTGTTTTCCATTCATAAATCAGAAACTTGTGGCAACGGCGGACTGGCCGCAGGAGCAGCTTTTCTGCTGTTACTGGTCCTTGTCTGCCCTCTAGTGGTGAACAGCTGCCTCTTCCTCCTCCAGCTGTCGTTTGGAGAGCACGAAACTGAATCTCGAAACTAAACTTCGCAAATCTTTTTTTCCTTGCATGTTTGTCTTTCACGTAGCTGAAAAATGAGAGACGTCTCATAGGTCATTGCTCACCAGGAGCACGTAAATCCTGGCTCAGACTGGAGAAGAACGTTCGACGTTTTTCATTTGTCTTTTATGTCAAAAAACATCACTTCGCACAGATGCTGAAGATGAGTCTTGTTCAAACAATGCTGGATGTGACGTGGTGGTCATCAAAGGTCTCGCTGGTTCAACACACCCGAAGCAGATGAAGGCAGGCCCATTAGGAGCCATTGCTTTCTTTACAGACTCACTTTTGCGATGACAATTGACATTTATAACAGAGAGAGACAAGCTGGTTTCAGATAAAACTGTGCTTGCTCAGCAGCCCAGTTATTGGACCTGAACCGGAGAACAATAATAGAAGGAATCAGCCTGATGGAGAATTGATGCGAGTCCGCTTTCCTGAAACAGACTCGTGGATAAAAAATTGCAGAATGACTGCAGGCTCGCAGCTTAATCTTTTCACTTGGGTCATTGCAACACAGCTGTTTTCCAAAAATCCAGCCCTTCAGTTCATTCCTCAGGATGACTGTCGGCGCAGGAAGACATTAAAAAACAGCAGCAGCTTCACTCAACACAGTTTTTCTGAGCGCATCGGTTCAATGAAACCTTTCTCGAAGAGACGTGGGAATTAAAAAAAAAAGACAAGTCCTAAAAGAGCTGAACGGCTTAAGTTAGAAGCTGAAGCAGGACTCGTGTCTCCGTCCTTCTGTTTTCTTTTTTCACTTCCGCCTTTATAGCGGGAAGCGACTCCACGCGCCGGCTTGTTAGGCGTAATTTGAGAGCGCGAGGCGGATCAGGGGAACTGCCCCCTGCGGGGGTGGAAGGGTGCCGCTCCTCATTGTGTGGCCTTCAAGTGGCGCACGCCGCAGTGAAAAGCCGCTCAACGGTCCTCCAGGTTGCGGTGCAGGTTTTGCTCAACGTTTTCAGTCGCCTTGTCCTGCTCCGACCCCGCGTCTCTCCGAGGTTGAAGGGCTTCGAACCACCGAAGAGCACAACGGAAGCGCGGTCCGACCGAGTCTACGACCAGGTACGTTTCTGATTGGTTCCGTTCGCGGTTTTCGCGGGGAAAACCAGGCAAGCGTTCACGTCGGGACTCGACTCATCCAAAGCTCCTCGCCACTGATTTTCTGAGGTGTTTTGTGTGTGTGTTTGTTGTCAGAGTTGATGATGGTGAAGCAGCCTCGATAAGTGTAACAGTTAATCTGCCTCCATAATATATCAAACATGCCCCCCCCCCAACTTCTGGCAGATAAACAAACGCACCCACATGGGAAGATGGATGCACTGTTTCCGGGAAAAACGGCCTCTGCTTACAATGATCTTGTCGGTTTTTGGATTATCAAAAGGAGGTTTATGCACTTGTAAGAACTTCTGTGTTATCAAGTCACCTGGCTACAGGTGCATTTTTGGTATTTTCATTGGCACCTTTATCATGTGACCAGCTCTAAGTTTTGAGAACAAAGAGTCACGCCACAGTCACTTATAATGATACAATCTAGCAATCATAGGTTTGAATTCACTTATCTATTTTTTGATCCAGTCTTTAGAAAGCAGTTGTCATTGATTTTATACTTTAAAACATGTGTAACTAGCGGAAATGAGCTGTTTTCAGACACAAGCGCTCACATGTTAGCCCAGAAAGACAGTTCATCAGGTCAGTGTTTCACACCCACACACACAACTGGCACGCCAGGTGTCTTCGCTGTTTTGACATGAATCTGGCACCAGGCAGTTCCGACCTGGCACGCAACCTGCTCTCTTGAGCAACTGTCTTCGATCGCAAAGGCTGGTTTTGTCCCTGCATGAGCAACACGTGCTTGAAAGATGTTTTCAAAATCTGGTTTTAAAATGTTGCACCTCCACGAATGCCTAAATCGGCCATTTTCTTGAAGCAGTCCGTGCAGACGTCATACGGTGGCTTGTGTTAGTCTGACTTTGTGTGACTCTTGTGGGGGGGGGGGGGGGGGGGGGGGGGGGGGGGGGGGGGGGGGGGGGGGGGGGGGGGGGGGGGGGGGGGGGG
>JASSRZ010000016.1:15370772-15401534 GCA_032164315.1 Malacoctenus gilli
ATAAAGTCTCCAACCACAGTGTATGAACCCAAAGGGGCATATTGACAATTTTCACATGTTTATTTTAGTAGAACATTAGGTTTATTAAATGTATTGAAATTCTGGAGTTGCTGTCGTGGCAAAATTGTTTGTTTTTATTCTATTATGTTTCATTGTTTTGGAAAGGTGCTCTGGAACAGACTTCGTATCTTCACCAGTCCAATCTCAACGCGTTGGCTGATGCGAAAGAATTACACGTGTGGTGAAGGTCTAAAAATAGAACACACTGAATCTAACAGAGAAAAGGAATGAACATCGAGGGGAAAAGTTGGTCAGCAGTTAAACATCGCTCCGCAGATTCCTGAGTTGTTCATCTTCAAAGTCAGCCAAGCATCTTCTAGATCCAAGTTTGAGCCAATCCCGTGTGGCGATGGTTCAAGGACGCAGTACTTTTATACTGATGCAGGACGAACACAGAGACATTCGATCATTCATCAACAGGTACCGTTTCTGTGAGGTGGAAAGGAGGTGAGCTGTGGTCTCCCAGCAGTGACGCGTTTCAAGTGGGGCAACTCACCAACCAGTCAATACATCCCATCAATAAATATTGGATAACAATGAATGCAGTACATCAGAGAAGAGTGTTTGGGGTATTTGACAAAATGATGAATTGGAAGACACGACCTGTGAGACTAAACCGTGAGGCTGTTTATATTCCTCGCTGCCCTGAGCGCCGACTTCATGGCAGTTTCGATCCAGCCGTGAGGAGTGGCTGTGTGTTCGCCTGCAAAGTGCACGCGGCCCTCACTCTGGAACAGGTCCCTGGCATAGTGTCCCTGCTGGTAAGGTGTGAACAGGGCAAACGCACCAAGGCTGTACGGATCCAAGCCCCACTTCTTCACCAGGCCCCCCGTCCACAGCGGCCTGATGTACTCCCCGTGGATGCTCACCAAGTCCTCCAGAACCGTGGCCATCAGCTCGTCCTCGCTCATCCCCTGGAACAGGGTGGAGTCGTCGGAGCAGGTGTAGGACCCCAGGAGGGCCCCTGCTGCCGTGCCGGGAAAGCTGTGGCTGGGGTAGTAGATGAAGCGGGAGGGTCTGTCCGTGATGCTCTTGCCCCCTCTGATGCCCTCCTGCTCCCAGAAGCGCTCCTTGAAGCTGAGCACCACCTTGGTGGAGCTGGCGTAATGCACCGAGCGCAGGGCCTCCAGTTTGTCCCCAGAGAGAGGGGGCTGGAAGTCTATGAAAAGGGTGGCCTTGGCGGTGGCCGTCACCAGAGCGTAGTCCACCGTGAGATTGGTCACGGGGCCTGAATTCAGCCTGTTCTGGTAGGTCACGGTCACATTGTTGCCGCCTGTTTGGGTGATGAGCCTGACCTTGGAGTTCAGCAGTATGGTGGCATTTAACAGCTGGTAGAAAGCTCTGGGGAGGTGATCGAAGCCGTCCGCCACCTCGAAGTACCTGGAATTAAAACCCAATACAGAGCCCTTTAATCACGGCACACAATTAGTGCTCGGCTAATAGGGTCTATACCCCCCCCCCCCCCCGGTTCAGTCTGGCGTGTTCTTACTCCACATCATCGCTGATGTCCTCCTGGATATACAGAGTCTCTATCAGCGATGTGTAGAAGAGGCTGTTTTCATTCAGAAGGTCTCCGATCATTCTCAGAGCTCCGCGGCTGAGGCTGCCCTCCTTCACCAGGTATTCCTGTCGAAAGGGAGAAAGCTTGTTTGGCAACCGATGAAAACGACACTTGGAGGACAAAACAGCATCACCCACACAAACACTTTCACAGCCTGCAGATTCAGATCCAGAGGACAACCGAACAGTAACTTTGCTTCCACAGCGGCTGCTTTTCAGAGAACATCAACAAGGAGTTTTCTACCTGAAATTTTAGCAGAGCATTTGTGTAAAGCTCAGTGTGAGGCTGAAGAGCATGAGGTTGCTGGTTCAAATCCAGCACGATCTTTGGCTGCCAGGCTCCCACAGTGGAACTCTTTTACAACTGCTCCTGAACCTTTACCCCAATTCAATCTTTTACCCTATGCTAGAAGAGCATTTGTGAGGTCAGGCCTCGAAATGTTTACCTTAACTGTGTAGGAGTCATATTTATCCAGCATAGCGCTGCAGCCGAGAACTTTCAGGTCATTCCTCACCTGTGGAAATGGAGAAACACCAGACGGTTCTAACCATGTCCAAAATAGTCGGAACAGTTCAAGCAGCGAGTGGAGAGTGAGCAAACCTTCCACAGTGTCTCGCTGAAGATCTGAGCGGCCGATTTTCCTCGCTCTTGCTCGGTCAGGTTGTAGTTGAGCACCGCAGGGTTGTTTTCCACGGTGTACGTTTTATGCAGAGCTCCGTTTACAAGATAATAAGTGTTGATGTCGTCCTGGATGAAGCGGTTGAGGGGAAGTTGCAACTTCGAGGCAAAGCTGAGGAGAATCCTGTGAGACAAAAGCAGGCGTAGTCCTTTTCACTTGGCTGTCATGGTGTGGTCGATGCAATTAAAGGTCCCTTTGCTTCAGAGGTGGGACCAAGTCCTTGCTTTGTAAGTCAAAGTCAAGTCCCAAGTCTTTGCGCTCGAGTCCCGAGGCGAGTCCAAGTCAAGTCCAAGTCCTGATGTTTTTCCTCCAAGTCCTAAACGAGTCTTGAACCCCAAGTTCCATTCTGTGCTTTTCGTTGGACTCACTTGTGAAAGCTGGGGATCCTCATGGCGCCCACCTCGGCGTACCACCCTTCTCTTCTGTTCCGGAACGTTTCCACACGGCCCCCAATGCGCCCGCTGGCTTCTATTATAGTCACCTGTTCAGAGAGTGCAGATACTACATAAAAATGCATAAGTATATTAATCCATGTTTAAATGAAGATAAATACAGCCGTTTTAATGTAAAGCCTTTTCTTGTCAAATTTCGTGTTATTTTCCCATTTTTGAGATGTCAAGAGTGAGAGATCACCTCCCTGCTTTGTACTTCTAAGTCCATATGTTAGAAAGAGGAAAACCTTCCAGTTTTAAAGTTCACACTCGTGAATCTTGGCCCAGTTTCAAATTTATATCCAATCTGGAGCAAATTGTCAGTGATCAAAACTTGGAATGACATTTAATCCCAGTAATGCTGAAATGGAGAGGGTGCAGTCAAACTGAAAGCATGGGAACAAGCAGGCGGAGGGAAAGCTTCTCCACACCAGCTTTGTCAGAGGATCACAACCAGAGTGAAGGAGTTTTTCCCATTTGCCGATTTGCCTCCTTCTGCTTCCACACACTTTACAGGCTGTTGTGAAAATGTAAATTCTACCCGAGCTACTATTTGGAAAGCACCGACTGCTGTTAAATGAGGGTTACCGATATGAAACTATTTCACTGTGAATCACCTTATGTCCAGCGTCTTCTAAGAACTTTGCCGCCGTCAGTCCAGCGATGCCCCCTCCGATGATGGCGATGTGTCGGGGGGTCTTGGTCGCAGGCAGCCCTTTATTCACAATGTCCAGCAACTCGCTGTAGTCACTGTCCTGGAGGCAATCGAAGAGCGGGTCGCCGATGATCCCGTTCACGGCAAAGACGACCACCCCCACCACGACCAGAGGAACTGATGGAGGCAGAGCACATTGAGTCAAGTGGCGAGATTAACAGATTGTTATCGGATGAATTCTGGAGTCAGAAAAGCCTCACATTTCAAATCCAATTCGTTCATGACACGCAGAGAGAATATTTATGAATTAAAGACAAAGTCAAGGCCGTCGCTTTTTACAGAGTGGCTTTTAACTCATCAAGCTATATTTTTTATGGTACTCGTTTTAGTGTTTATTGTTTAATGGATACTAACTGGAGCTTTTTTCAAGATATTTCAAATTGCTCCTCTGTCTGTGTGTGAACAAGATGACTCCAAAAAGTTCTCAACTGACTTTTTTCAGTCTTTTCTCCCCAATCTTTGGTGTTTTTTTCACAGCAACGAGTGAGTGTGAGAATAAGTGTGTATATGTCTGTCTCATCGTAATTTCTGATGATTTTGTGCATTTTTGAATTAAGTCACACAATTCTGTCGTGTAACGTTGGGCTTAACTTTGAAACTCCTACTATTTCTTTTTCCAGGTGTCCTGACTTTACCCCATGTGTGTCTCTTTATTGCTGCGCCTCAACTCTGTCCTAACTTGTTGGCTCTTTGTAAACAAGTTGTCTCCCTCTGTCTCTTATCGCCAGTCTGTCAGTGTAGTCTGTCCCAGCCTGTCCCTTGTGTTCTTCTCCCCTTTTCTCCTTTGGACCCCCGACCTGTGCAACCATGCCTCAGTCTGCTCCTTGCAATGCCCAGTTTCCAGCTGTGACCCCCACCTGCACCTTCACCTGCTTGTCCCTGTGTTGCAACCCTCGGTCATGCAATTGAGTTTCGTGCCTGACAATCAATTGCAATTGTTCATAATCATATAATCATAATTATGTAACTGAGCAAATAATTTGAAAAAAATACAACTGTTGATTAAAGGCCTATTTAAAAAAAAAGACGTTTTGCAAAAATTAGAACTAAAAATTGATTGCTGTAAAATTCCCAATTTACAAGTATGATGAGGTCTTTTTTTTTTTTCAAAGATCAGACTGTTTCAGAAGAGTTCTGAGCCTGAAGTACTTACAGAACTTGCATAGTGCCATGTGAGGCATCATCTGGACGATGGAGCCCCACAGCCTCTTCCTCCCACTGCTGAAGCTGGCTCCCTGAGAGGCTGGAGAAGACTGACAAACACAAGCCACATAAGTTTGAATAAACCTGCAGCCGTTCACTTTGAATCCCCATTTTAGGAAACAAAAAAAAGAAAGAAAACCAACACACATCAGTCGCAAAAAAATGGTCGAGGGCTACATTCTCACCTCTGACAGACTTAATGTCTGGTAAGTTGTCAGAGACCTCTGCATGACTGAGAAGAAGTGTCCACGTGCCCCCGAGACCGAAAACTAAAGGGCCAGCTCGGCGACTCTCCTGACCACAGGCTGCCTCAAAAACCTGGAGACGCATTATGTGTGAAATTGCACACAAGGTAATTCTAATGAGGCTCCATCAGGTCGTCCAGAAATATTTTCCCACAGCGGCTCCAGAGTCAACCACACTGAACAAATCAGATTAGCTGGGCTCCACCAGTCCATCAAGCATACCTCCTTTCTTCAATCTTCACTCAATTAGATATGTGAACTCTGAGGCTCACTCGGAGGAATCCCCCCAAAAATGTGATTAATCGGAGCGTTTTACATCTGGAGTTGGAATGCATTTACTCACCCGGCTCCTCTCTGTGTTCTGCTGACTGGAGCTCGGAGACTGAGTGTTTAAGCATCAGGAAATGAAAGCAAAAGCAAGGAGGGAAGATAAAAGCGTCTTCCTGATGAGTTGCTTGTGTTTTTTGTTTCTTCAGAAACAAAACTTAAGACTGAATGACTCAATTGCAGTGACGTGGTTCCCATGACATTAGAAAAAAAACCCTCCAAAACAAACAAAACCCCAAAATCAACCAAGCAAAGAAGCAGAACTCACACTCACAGCAAACCTTGCCAAAATGCTGCTATTTCCAACGGACCTGTGCCTGGTGTGAAGGCTTCAATAGAGGAACAGGTGAGACGCAATTGTAGCTCAGGTGACATTCACAGGTTACTGACCTCTTTGGCAATCTCCACACTGACGAGGAGCTGAACACAGCATTGTTGGAAGTCAAGGGTCAGCTCTTATTTCCCATTTCATTCAGCCAAACATGGCATAACACTAAGGCCACTCGGCTAATGGGGCTTTCAGTGTGAAGTCAGCCATGTTAATGTATAATGTGCCGTTGCGGCCAAGAGGCGAGCTGTCTGTCCGGATCAGAGGTTTCAAACTCGTTTGCTCAAGGGTCCACATCAAGCCAAATTCTGACCCAACGGGTACGAACGTTTAACAGTGTTGCAAAATGGGACAATTTTAAATTGTAACATTCCTTTAGAGCAAAGAAGTATGATTACATTTTGTAAAACATCAACATGTTGCAGAATTTTTTCTTCTTTAGCAATGATCCACGAGCCTCTGATGGTGCTGCTGCCACCCACTGTTAAGTTCTGGATTCCACCCAGATGTGATGTTGAACTCAGCTTCATGGACACAATGCAGGCCAGTCCAAGCTTGGCACCTCTCACTCTTCGAAGTGTCCAACCAGTAAAAGTCAACATCATAACATGTCAGTCAAAAACCATCAGAAATGTTCTTGTCGTGTAACTCGGCATAAAACATCCAAAACAAAACAAGGAATCTGGTAGAATTTCAAGCACGATCACACACTGATGACAATGAAAGCAGGATCCTTCAAAGAGCAATGGAGGGTTATTAAATCTGCTTCACACTCCAGTGGGTTTTATAGGTTTATCAACAGTAAATATATCTATTTTGAAATTGTTGTTAACACAAGATTAAATGTATACATTAGAGTGCCTTTTTTCCGAGTATTCAACCATCTATAAGAACACAGTTTTATTTTCCTTCTATTCTTTCAATTTTTCCTTCATTTTTTAACTTCCTTCCTTTACATTTCTACTGTTTTTCCTTTTAATGGAAACTTTTTCGGGAATATTTCGGGAATTGGTGACGAAATCTTCTCCGGCAAATGTACGTCACCCGAGACCGGAAGTAAACAAACGCAAGCGAAGGGTTGCCATCAAGACGCTCACGAGACCGCTGGTCGAGTCCCATGACAGCGCGTGCAGGTTACATATTTTTCCTCTTTTGATGACCCGACATGTTTGGACACAAATTAACCCGTGAACTCTGAACGCTGGTTTGAACGCCGGACCTTCAGCCTGTACGACCGCCGTCGCTTTACGATTGCGAGCAGAACACCGCTCGTCTGCAAGCGGTTTGATGTAGCTTCGCATGATAACACACGATCATCTCTGTTTTTGAATATAATGCTTTTGTTGTACCAAGATCCACATTCGCGCTGGTATTACTCGTAGTTCCACATCTGTTTAGCCTGTGCGCATTATATATCGACCCCGGGAAGCAGTAACGTGCATTTCGCTTGTATGCATATTACGAGAAAACATTTTGCTGCATGACGACTAAAATGGACGCCGAATAATCAGCTGCTGCCTGTTGTGTGGTGTATTCGCCTCAAAAATCGCGTTTTTCTTCCGAATCTGCATCACGCCGCAGTCAGACCATAAATAATCGTATTTCTGAGCGGTGTCTGGTGTGACGTTTTCTTCCCAAGTGGCTGCCGTGCGCCGGAGCTAACGTGACAGTAGCTCGTAGAGATCATTTACAGTGAAACGAAAGAAGGTGATTATTGCCTGTTTTTGTAGGGAGACAGCTGCTTTGGGATGTTTGCCAGAGTGACCAGAGTGGTCACTCAAAGGTGACCCCCTCATATATATTTTGCTTTGTCAGTGTCAGCGATGCTCTGGCCACAAGTGTGACTTCCATCCCTCCCCTTGACGCTGTGAGGCTCATCATCCCGGCGGCGCCATGGCCGAGGTGCTGGGACAGAGGAGCCTTTTGGGCTTCGGTGTGGTGCTGGTGTGGCTCCTGCTCTTCCACCTGCTGGTCAACATCTGGCTGCTGTGCATGTTCACCAGCCTGCTGGTGGTGCTGGGCGGCTGGCTTGGCTCGCAGGCTGTCCTGGAGTCCAACAGTGTGGTCCATCTGGAGAGATTCATCACGCTGGAACAGGTGCACATGTTTACAGCTTCTTCGTTCGGGTCCTTGTTACGTTTCACTAGAAAAAGCTATAAAAACTTAACGTTAGGTTGGTTAAGAATGGTTTCAATCAGGCTGCATTGAGACCTAGTTGACGGCTCGTATACGATGTGGTCAAAACCAAAGGGGCCCCCGGCTCCGCACGAGTCTGTGTGAGCGCCCTGAGACGGGACAGCAGAGCGCGTCTCGGGGCGCTCATTTTGTGACCACTAACCCTCAGGTTCCACCGTCTGTGGAGGACGAGCGTCAGCTGGACCGGGAGATCAACAACACCGTGAGGAAAATCATCAGGGACTTTGTCACCTCCTGGTACTCCACCGTGTCCTCTGAGAGTGGCTTCGAGACAGAAGTCCAGGAGGCCATGATCTCTATGGCCATGGAGCTGAAACTGCGTGCCAGACAGGTCAACAGGAAGGTACTGATGATGTTTGCGCGATCCGTTCAAGAAGTAGAGAAAAAGAAAAAAAAGACATGGCAAGACCAGTGGCGACTTGAGCAGCAGGGCTAAAACGAGAACTGAGCACTGCCACTGGACACTTCTTTACTCTGTCATGCCCGTCCCACTTATACACTTGTAGTGTACGAGGAAAGAGGAAGGTGAAGACACACCTGGGACAGTGGTCAAGACTCAGAGTGCAAACGAGTAAACAGGTTCTGCTGCACCACCCACTGGCCTGAAGATTCTGAATCAGTCTGTCTGCTTGAAATAACTGAAAGTTGATTGATTGTTCCAAGTTCATCATTCAGTTGCTGTTGAATTGTAATTTTGAAGATTGTCGATCCTTTTCAGTTATTAGTATTAGAATCGACAATTACGGAGCTGAAATAGGACACGTGCTTTGTTCTGAACCTGCCACAGGAGCTGACCCAGAGGATCCTCGACCTGGTTGGTTCCCACTTGCAGGATTCCATCAAAGCCAGGGAAGTGTTGGCGGAGCAGCAAGGCTGCCTGACAGCAAGTCCAAGCAGTGAGAGTGAGCGGCTGTGGAAAGCCTACTCCCGCGCTGCCACGCCTCACCTCGCCATGACCAACGACTTGGTGGAGGTGAACTACGTCAGAGCCATTGTGGATTTGCTGCTGCACGTCCTGGTGCCCTCGCCGCACTTGGAAACCCGCACGGGGCGGTTCGTCGTCGGAGAGCTCATAACCTGCAATGTACTGCTGCCTCTCGTCGCGAAGCTGTCCGACCCCGACTGGTTGAACCTCCTTGTCGTCGAGATATTCAGCGAGACCAGCAAACCGCAAGACACGGATGCACCCGAGCCGCCCAGCCAGTCTGCACCGTCAGAGCAAGCGCCACTCCAGCAGGTGACGCATGCGCCGCAGAAGAACAGTGACGTGCCACCAGAAAGGGCAGAGAAAGAAATGATTATTGACACAGAAAAGGCCGTCTTCGAGCTCGTGCCCTGCGATTCTGCTGATTCAGAGGAAGTGGACTTCCCAGCCAACAACGCAGAAGAAGAAGAACCTTTGCAGCCCTTTTTAAGGCACTACGTGAGAGGAAGCAAGTCGAACCCCTTTTACCAGGAAAACGACTCGGACCTGGATTCCCCTCTGGCAGACTACAAGCCCAGTTCTATGGATTCCTTAGTCACGATCGGCCAAGACGAAAGTCCAGGAGACAGACAGAAGGAACGCGCCACGTCTCTCGAGAGCAACAGCGACGCCACTCTGGAAGACGGTTGCTCCAGTCCAGTGGACAGCTCCTGCCCGAAAGTCATGGTGAACTCCCAAGCTGTCGCGCAGCCAAACCACTGCGGTCCCGCATCAGTTGGCCCGGAGGAGGCCGCTCCGAATGCAGGCAGCCTCCAGGACCTGGAGAGGGAGGGTGCTTCCTCTTCAGTCCCGACCAGGGAGCTTCTGCTGGGTGTGGACCAGACGGGCATGGGCAATCCCAACGAGCTGACAGTCGTCAGCCCCTTACAGGGCTGTTCCCCTGTGGGCACGTTCAGTTTTGAGCCGCTCAGCAGCCCCGAGGGACCGGTCATCATTCAGAACCTCCGCATCACCGGCACCATCACCGCCAAGGAACATCGAGGCACCGGATCCCACCCTTACACACTCTACACTATCAAAGTAAGAATATCCAATTGGTAAAACTTGCGTCATAGATTATTTGTGAGTCATTAACTGGTGTTGCATGGGCATCTTGTGCTGCAGTAGAATCAATTTTTCGGAGATGTTTTTTTAAGCGGAATGAGCTGGATAATGTCACGCTATGACATCTTTCTGTCTTCCTCGCGTGATTGTTTGTGGTTTTGGTTCGTAGTACGAGACTGCAATGGGCTGTGAGAACCCCGGGAGCATCCAGGCAGGCTCTGAAGACGCCGACGCCGTCTCGACGGGGTGCGAGAATCCGTTACCCGTTCAGCCTGTGGCGTACCACACGGTTAACCGAAGATACAGCGAGTTCCTCAACCTGCAGACTCGCCTGGAGGAGAGAACAGAACTGCGGAAACTCGTCAAAGGTTTTACTTGAGATTGAGTCTGATATTATCAAAGCTCCCTCTGGTACAGTTATCCTGTAAAGTCATGTGATTTTCACTTTGGTGAGGGTTGCTGGTCGAGTTCAGCATGCGTTTACGTTTGATTCTGACTTTTCCAGCTGTTAAAGGTCCCAAGAAGATCTTCCCCGACATGCCGTTTGGTAATATGGACAGTGACAAAATAGAGGCCAGGAAAGGACTCCTGGAAACCTTCTTAAAAGTGGGTGGATCATCACCGTTTTTCGTCTTTGCGTTCACTTTGTGTTCGTCAGCCTGATGCCTTTTCCTTTTCCTTCACTTTCCTCACACTCTGCTTTTGAATCGTTTCAGCAACTGTGTTTCATCCCAGAAGTGGCCAACAGTGAGGAGATGCAGGAGTTTCTTGCTCTCAATACAGACGCCAGGATCGCCTTTGTCAAGAAACCCTTCATCGTGTCCCGCATAGACAAGGTTGGCTCCTCATATTTCGTGGCCTTACCGATGACTATATTCTTGAGCATATTTATGACCAGTGATTCATTCTCAGCTACTCTAGTGAGCCCAGATAAAATGTTTGGTCACAAACTTGCAATTTTTGAGTCACTTCAGCTACAGTTGCTTTTTTGGTGAGTCTCCAAACTCTAATCGTTGTGCCTGTGTGTGTTTTTTGGTGTGATGCAGATTGTCGTCAGCGCCATCGTGGACACACTGAAAACAGCATTTCCCCGTTCGGAACCTCAGAGCCCCACGGAGGACGACGGCGAGGTAGACGGAGGAGGGAAATTTGGCGCTGACAAGAAGAGCAAGTATGACAACAGCCAAGACGCCGCGCCTCCTCCTGAGTTTTTTTACTGATACGATGGGAAACTGTTTGAAAACAGGTTTTGTCTCAATCATGTGACGTCATCATGTATCAGTGTGGTTTTTTGTATGTATGCTGGCAGGTCTCGCCTGAAATTCGCCAGTAAAAACGTTCCCTTAATAAACGGCTCGGACATAAGACCTCCAGTTGTCTTCAGCCGGGACCAAACGAACACAGTAAGTACGAGTTGGGCGTTTTTGTCAAACCAGTGTCGTTTCATTGAATGCGACACTTTCCTTGTGTTCTGTGTCCCCTCAGGTCTTCAAGGGAACGCCTCTGGGAGACTTGCTGGTTTTTATTGCCGAACAGGAGAAGCTGTCGGCCGGGGCTGAGGGAGACGGCGAGGTCGTCCTGTCCCAAAGAGAATTGGAAGGCTCTCTGGGTGACGGCGAGGAAGCGATGACAAGTCAAGAGCATGGTAACTCGTGAAGTTGTACTCATATCGTTGTTGCACATCATTTACAGAATGTTACATCTTTTTCGAAGGCTGCTTGAAAGGACCAAACCTTCGGCACTCATTACTTCTGAACTATTTATGGCAAGGACTCTCAATCTTTCGAACTTGTTCCTCTTGGAAGTTTATGTCTTAAAACTGGATCATCCTCCAAAAATGCAAACACAGCAACACAGGTGCTTTAGGAAGGAGTGCAGAACTCCTCTCTGCTCTTTGATCTACATAAACAAAAACCCACACAACCATCAAAAAGCAGAAGCTTCCACGAAACGAGTGCAGTTCGATGTGTTTTGAAACGCCTTTAAGTTTTGCTTTGAGTTGTGCAAGTCAAAGTTCAACGATCTTCAGAGCAGCCCCCCCCCCCCCATCTTTTCTTTTCTCCCAAACTGGTTCCAAACTGTACACAGGCCACCTCCGTCCTACAGCACCGAAAGATTTTTCAGTTGCGTTCAAGCCGATAGAAACAATGCCAAAGTCGAGCGGGGGAGCCTGAAGGGAAATAAAGTGGAGGTTGAAGGTCACCTCCCAGTCTCTCAGTGGTCGTCATGTGTGCGTTCGCTCTGATTCATCTTGGCTCGTCTTCTTGAATTTTCCTGAGTGTCTGACCAGCCGGGTGACTCATTCCTTCGCTTCCACTTTCTGCTCTGTGACTCATCAGAATTACAGTGAGACCACGAGACTGCAAGACGTTTGTTCCATTGTTACGTATTCTTGAAATGTGCACTTACAAGAGATCATGTCTTTTATTGGAAGCGCACGCCGTCCGTGCTGACAGGACAAAAACCAAGCAGGAGTGTGAAAAACTGAGACGAGTGGACAGTGACACTTTGTCATTGAGTTCCACTTCACGGCTCCTGCAGATGACGAAGACTGTTTGACATTCAGATGACGAAGAGTGGATGAAGAAAAACTGGACACCTTCCTTTGGTTTGATCCATTTTTTCACTGCTCTTTCAAAAGCAGGCAAAACACCCGGTCCTGGGCCTCCTTCGGTAGCTGACAGAGGGAAGATGATGGAGGCACTGCTGCATCAGCTTCTGCTGATGGATTCTCTCCTAACTTTCAGTCTTGAGTGTTGCTCAGATTGAGGAAGCTGGAGCAGACATAGGAGCGCACCTCAGAGCATGTAGTATCTCTGCCAAACCTCTTGAGGGCACTATTGGCACATGCAAGAGGCATTCGGCAACCTTCCTTTGGTCATCATGGAATAAATCTCTCTGAAGCATATTGTTTTCGTACACCACACCACTTATCATGTCCATATATGAACCGTCATTTGGCACGTTTTCATCATCTGTTGTAACCTTTGGCTGTTCCACCGTTATTAAGCGTGAATATGCAAAGACAAGTGTTTTGTTTTCACGGCTCGTCCATTGTCTGTGGCAGGCTCAGGCTCGGAGATGGCCCTGGCAGAGGTGGCTCTCAACATCTTGTGTCTGCTGATGAAGGAGCAGTGGAGCTGGCTGTGCACAGAGAATATCCAGAGGACCATCAGGCTGCTGTTTGGGACCCTAATTAACAGGTGACATCACCGCCCACACTGTATGGGTGAGACGTCCACAAGCGCGACCCGACGCACTCTTTGGGTCACTCACAGCCCGGAGACCTCGCCGTGACACGGTCTGAGAGGTCTTCGCGTCTTCTGTGATTCCTAAAGGTATCCACTTTGCATGAACAGCACTTGCGACTGATACTGCGATGTTTAGAAGGGAAGGAATTTCTCCAGCTGACTTCTTGCAACAGTGGCATCCGGTTACAGCTCCAGGATGGAATTCAATCAGCGTGATGGGAGCACACATTCTCCCCCTGACGTTTATAAAAGACGGCTGCGTGCAGAGCTGCTGGACTGTCGCAGACCAACGACAACTCTCCATTGCAAGGCTGTCACTTCGTGGTGGTGTCCTCTTTTGATTCACTGTTGCTTGCCCTTCCGTGGGACCGTGCTGCATGAACAGGCAACGACATCGGCAGGTGGTTTCATTGTTGCGACTGGCAACGACGAGTCTCCGTGCTCATGCACGTGCTGCTTGGCCTGACACCGACTTTGTGAAGTTTGTGGCAGATAGGTGCAGCTCCGGCTGCCAGCGAGCCGAGCACGCAGACAATGTTCTCGGGTTCTAGTGTTTGTGCCGTGACCTCACGCTCCCTGGGGTGTCACTACTAGAATAGTGCGCCTGCCTCATATTGACACTGGCTCCTCTATTTTAAGAGCTCCGAGCGGCTAAGTGTGACTGCCTTGTGCTTTTGTTTGGCCTCAGCTATATCGGGCAGCAGCAGTCTGTCAGCATCGCAGCCACAGCTCCCCGTGGATTGCTTGCAGCCGCCCAGTGAAAGGCAGAGATGCAGTCAAAGTGCAACAGTGACCATCAATCGTTGGGGAAAAAGGTGTTCACCCTACTCGAAAAGAGGCCTCAAAGCTGGTACTTTGTTAACTTGTACTGGATCACATTACCTCGGCGCCCTAATGTGAGTATTTTGTGAACTCCATCGAAGGCTTGAAAACTGATGGAGGCAAACTACTACCGGGGCTCACACGTGACTCCGTCGCAGCCCCCCGACCTCCCGTGTGCAGAAACCTTCTCCGGGCCAGTTTCCCGCCCTCGCTCGTCTGTCCGAGTTGAACGAAGACTTGCGAGTCCATAAAGTCTGTGTTTGTGTGTGAGAGTGACACAGCCAGGAACCAAGAGTCCATATCCGGGCGTGTGCGTAGGCATATGTGCGTCTGTATTAGACTCAGGTCTGGCTGGAAAAGCTGTGTCCCTGCACCTATAAATGGCGTCAAAAGAAGAGGTTCTGGTTTGGGAGATGTCTGATTTTTATGGGCTGGAAAGTCGGACGGTTTAATATGAATATAGTCTCTTTCTGTTCGACAGCGGGCTGGATGGAAAATCCAGCCGGGGCCAGATAGATGTCAGTGTCTCCGTGCAAAATGGATACAGTGGAGTGCAGGCGCTTGGTGACGCTGCCGGACACTCCCGTGTTTTGGATCTCACGTCGCTGTCCAGGTGAAGCTGATCAGCGATTCGTGGGTTATAAAAGTCTGTGTGAGGCTGATGATTTCAAATGGGCTTTTGGTGATTGATGGGACCACTTGAGCACCACAACAGCATATCTGACTGATGACGGCGCACTCTCTGACTGCAGCTTAATGAAACTAGCCGGAGAGCTTCAGATCATCTTGGCAAACTGGCTATAAGTGGAAAGTATCTTACATAAGTCCAGAAAACAAGGAGCATCTGTTGATGTGCTGACATTTTCACCACTTTGCGTTCTGGAGAAATTGCAAAGGTGAAGTCTTTTCTTGGGTTTTTTGTGCTTTTTATTTCAAACTCTCACTCTATGGAAAGCAGCCGTGGGGGGTGTCCACTTGTTTTTCCGGAGGCGTCTGACTCTCTCGGCGCTTCTCAGCACAACTCGGCTCCACTCGGACTTTCCTATTGGTGGCGGGATGTGCTAACTGGAGTTTTGGTGAACCTCCAAACGAGCTGGTCCAGCCAGCTGATGATGTCAAAAGCCCGCAACACACTGTCCAAAGAGGGACTTGAAATGTTGGCACTTGAACTCATACTGTGGCAGAACAAGTGACAGGTATACAGCTGTGTTGGTTTGAGTGAGGCCAACACTGCGGCCGCTCCGTTTTTGTTTCACGCCAATGATGTCGTGCAAGTTTTGAGTCACCTTGTGACGATGAAGACCCCGCCCGTGTCGAGGTGGGATGCAACTATTTTGGAAAACAACAAAAACGGAGCACAGTTGAGCCCGGTCGACGTGCGTCGTGCTAAAATTGCTCGACGGAAAAGGGGCATCAGGGAATTCTGGTGTGAGTTGGGAGTCTGCGGTGTGAAGATTCGTCACCGTCCCAGTGAGTCGTTGGGCCGTTTCTGCTTCGTGACCACAGAGGAAGCTCGTCCAATTTTGTGGCCACCACTGCCCGCAAATTGGTGAATGTGACGATCATGTAAAGTGCGCCGAGACTGCTCCAGCGGTGTAATGTGCCAATAGACTGAGGGTCCGTTTACGATTTGATGACCCTGTTTTGTCGAACTCCCTTCATCTCAACACCTGTGTCGTTTGTGCCGATGCTCAGCAGCCGTTTTCCTGCTGTTCCCGTCATTTCTCAACACATTGAACTTTCATCTCAACTCCAAGCGGCTCCTTGGCTCCGCCTACTTTTTGCTGCACCTGTCATCCAGTGACATGATTCTTTATTTTTATTCGATAAAATGACATATCGATGCTTCCATAAACAATTCAAACCGTACCGCAAGCCCATGGTGACAGCTTGATGGCGGGGGTGAGGATGAAGGGGAGCACGGAGGATTTAGACGCTGTCAACGGTTGTCACCGAAAACGCTCTCGCTCTCCGTCCGTCTGCTGGCTTCCGTGCGGCCGCTGCCAAGCTGTCAATTAATACCCGGGGATCTCAATCTGACATCCAGTGGCCTGCTTTGGTTTCTCCCGCCGCCAACGGCAAGTTGTTTGGCTCGAGTCGAAGCACTTTCTGTCTCAGCGCTTCGCTCTTCGCCTCTGACCGCATTGTGGCATTTGGACGAAACCCTGAAGATGTGGTCGAAGCCTAAACGTTCGAACGTATTACACCGTCTCTTTGGAGCACCCTTGAGGCCACTTGCCTGCTCGTTGCATTCAGTTTTTGCAGCTTGCTTTCGACTTGGACTTGGACAAAATGCGCGCAGGTGGGTTGCTTCACAGCTTGGGAGCACGCTGCATCCAAGGACAACTGTTTCCATCCAGTTTCTTAAGCCATTTAGAGCCATTTGTACGATGCTGTTTTGGAGAGAAGTGAAAAATGTGTCAAGGGCTGCTTTTGTTTGACGAGCTCCAACAACAGGCAGCAGAACTTTCAAGTAACTGAACTTTTTCTACGAATCCAAGGGTCCCGTGCTCACAGCTGGGAGTGGAAGGTTGCCCTTCTGCCGTGTGTGTTTCCATCAGTGCTTGGCTTCTAATATTTTAGCCCACAGGAGAGCTCAAGAGGGGGGTCCAGAGCCTTTCTCCGAAACAATTAGGAGATGGGGGGGCAACAGGAAAAAAAAGGTACCAGCCAGGGAGCCAGGTAAATTCCGGCTGTCTCCAGACTTTGATGAATGAGAAACATCAGGAGGATGCGTAATGAGTGCATGCTCAGCTGTATAATCCTTCTTCTCTGGCCAGGACAACAAACAGTCTGATAGTTAAAGCACTTTCATCTTTGAGAGACATCAAATGCAAGTTGCTCCCAATTCCATTTCTGTATAACGACGTCAACAACAGTTTTTCGTTTCATGTCTTCTAGCTGCTAATGGACATTTACTCAAGATTTGTCAGTGCTTTGCTGCAAGTGGAAAGAGCGCTCTTCTTCTTCTTCTTCTTCCCTCGAGTAACAACGTCTCTCGCTGTACAGTGGAGGACTCCAACCGGCGCCATACTGCTGTCATGTGTTGAGCAGATCCACATGTCAGAGGTTTCCCTTCACCATATGGCCGCCTGACGGTCTGCGGCCGGTTGTCTGGACCACTGAGACAAAGACGTGCTTTGATTAGCTGGCGCAAGTTCTTTCACCTGCAGGTGCGAATATATACGACAAGATATTTATTCTTACCTCCAAGCAGGGAACAACGGTTGTGTGTGCCTATTTTTAGACTTTTATTCTGAGGATTTATTCTTGGTTGCGTTCTGTTTGGCTCGCCTGGCTTTACAAGTGTCCAGTTTTTGTTTTCAACTCATGCACTTTACAGAGGATGTTGCGCCACATTACTGCATGAACACCGGATGACTCTTGATGACACCATTGTGAGGGATGGAGCGACTTCATGCCGATTGGCCCCCCGGCAGAGGTTTCCCTCTGGCTCGTCGACACCGCTGCTTGTTTTCGCAGTGAGGAGACGATATCAGTCCTCTGCTGTTTTCGTTTTTTTCTCCCCCCTTTTCTGATGCTTGACATGTGGTTCCCAGGGAAGCAGCTTCAGAAGCCCCCGAACCTCCTCCGTCAGCAGGAATTGGCTGCCATGCCGAGTGGCTGGTGGTCAGGCGGGTTGTGCCGTACGTGACGGTTTTGGTATTGGTGGGAAAGAGAGGAGGGGAAACGTTGGACGCAAAAGAGGCTCGTTACATAACCAGAGGCTATCTATCAGCCTCGGTGCAGTTGGAGGTGTGAGACATCCCTGGACAGGCTGTTCCTGAGATGAATCCAGACACAAGTCTCAGAGTGGGATCAGGCTGTCTGAGTGGTTTATACCTCACACTGTGTTTCAGTTGGAAGTCTGCCCTGTGTCATGTCAGTGTCACGTTTGCTGCGGGTTTTATTCCCTTTCTACCGGCCTTTGCGAACTATAAATATCCTCCTCTGTTCTTGGCTTATGGCAGTCAGCAGTTGCTTTCCTATTCTGAATAACCCGTGTAATCGTCTCCAGGGGGCGTTATAGGTCAGACACTCATGTCGGTTCTCCTGAGGGCTGCGAAACACACCCTCGTCGCATTCATCCATATTTAGCATTTGAAGGTTGTAACGACACTTGCGTCCTCCCTCAACAGGATACGAGACACTCTCAGGCTCATTGCTATCTGCGCTCTTGATAAAGTTACCATGCAACGAGTGTGCGCATGCTTGAATACTGAAGGGATGTTTGCGAAATCACCCCGATGAGGGACAAACGCATGTCCTAAAAGAGAGCGGCGGCAGGATGAAGTCATGCGAGTCACCCTGTGGCCCCTTCACATCTCCGGTGTCTGTTTTCAACACTCACCTGAGCCCCGGGGGCCCTTGAAGAGACGCCGCTCCAAAGATTTCTGGTTCATCTTCCATCTCCAGAGACATACTTGTGCAATGACATGGTGTCTGTCGAAAACTGACTGCTGGCTTATTTTAGCTCAAACTGGACCCGGTCGGACTTGTCTGTGTTTACCTTAAAAGGAAACTAAAATAAATCCCCGCCGCAGTCCGGCACATGCATAGTTGCGGGCCAGCTCAGCTGATGCTCTCCGCGCGTTTGGACTCTGTTGCTTCAGCCAATATTGATTGGCTTACAAGTATTCCAAGCATCTCGCCTTCGTCTCGCCAGCCAACGGATTTATTCGCTTGATTGCGTCCCTGGACGTTGGGAGCAAATCAACATTAAACAGAAGTCAAATACTTGCAGAAACTGAAGAGGACCAACGACGGGACACTGGAAACATTGAGAATCTTAAACGCTGCAAAGAAAACACCCCAAGGGATGTGATTAGAGAAAATCAGCCTTTGAAAGTGGTTCATGCATTAAATTCTGTTTTGTACTCACTCTCCAAGCACAGAATGCTCATTGGTGCAAAGGGGAAAAAGCTTTTCTTAGTTATGAATGCTTCAATGCATCAGACACGTCAGATCCTTCAGACAACAAGGCCCCCGACGCAGCTCAGCACTGGAGCATCCTGTCGACAAACAGAGTGCATGAAAAAGGCCTCGCTGTCACCTTTTAGCTGAATAGCTGAAGGTATTTCATTTACGTTCCACCTCTGCTCTTGGATTTAGCCATCAACTGAAGATCAGTTTCTCTACTCCCATTTGCATCTGCATCCTCAGTGAAAACAAGTAAAGAGTAGTATAAAGTATGAGAATTGAAGTGAAATGATGCAGTTTGAGAGTCTGTGAGGGGACGGGAAAGTTGAAGTGAGGACAGAAACAAAAGGCTCTCAAAGTGCAATGGAAACAGTGATGCGCACGCACGTGGCAAAAACAACTCTGAAGCTCAAAGAAATGACAGCATGATTGTCACTGAAAGGGAAGAAATGGCTTGTTTGTCATGCTTTCCACATGGCTCTTCATTTCTGCTGTGATTGTCGCTCGAACAACTGCATCATGCCGTTACTCCGAAGCGGTTCGATGACACCAGACTGGAGCCGATGGCCTCAACATGGAAAACTCTGTGTTTCTGACATTTTCTCCATGAAGATGGTCATCGAACAAATATCGATGCATCGAATTAGTGAGCGATCTGGGAGGGTTGAAAGACGGGAATCCAAACATCCGTCCATTATCTTCTGCCTGTGTGTGGCTGGATAATGAGGGGCAACGGTCTGACCAGCGAGGACCCGACTTTGTTTTTTACGATCTGTGAGCAGGATATTTTTTTCAGCTTGATTCAACAAGAAAACAAATTCCCCAAAACCTGCTGTTCACTTTGAATTTTTTGGTCTTGTGGGATTATAATAATGCATTTTCAGTGGAAAAAACGTCATTTTTTTGAAGAAATCTGCAAGAAGCTGACATCAGCCTGACTGAGCTGAGGGTCGATGGCAGTCTGAGCTTAGTCTAATCCAGGGACTTGTATTTAACCTTATTACCAGTCAGGCCAGAGTAAAAATAAACATCCAACATTACGTGTCTGATAGAAAAACAGGAAAAGCGTTGAACATCGGCAACCTCATAGTGGAACCCGAGTCGTGATTTTTGTCAGATGATGGCGTCTTTTTAAGTTGGTGACAGACCACCGAGCAGTCGACAGCATGTCTTCAAACATTGCCAACCCTCAAGTGTCAGTCATCTGCCGTGGGAAACGCTCATGTGAAGTCTCAAGCTTGGATTCTCCCTCTAACAAGGTTTCTCCTCTTGTAAGATGGAAAAACACACACACACGCACGCACACACACACACACACAGAGCGTTGTTATTTCCCACAAGTTCTCCAGAACGTCGCTGAAGACCTGTTATTGCCAGCAGAATCCTGCAGGTTCCTTTCGTCGTACCGCAAACAAAAGGGAGACCACTGTATAGGAACAACGTGCTGCGATATTGACTGCAAAATGGTGAAGTTCCACGATGGAAAGCCCCTCCCTCCCTCCCTCACTCCCTCCCTCTCTGGTCACAGAGTAGCCATAAGCTGTACTCACAACATGCAGCAAGTGTTGTGGCCACTCGCAGGCTTCAGCCTTTGGTATGGCTTTGAACTCAGGGGAAATGTTTTGGAAAGAGTACAGTGAGAGTACATTTCGGGGGGAGGGGGGAGGGGGGGGCTGCTCTCCAGACATCTTGGACTGTTGAAATTTTTTTGCGCTTTCCCGTCACTCAAACTATGTCCGTGCGTCATTGTGTTTTTATCGCAAGGCCTGTGTGGGACGGCGGCGATGCCACCCGGTGGGAATGCAATCCAAATTCTCCACGCTTCACTTGTAAAGAATTGGGGGAGAGAGACAAACAGTCATTGCTTCGGCTGCCTTGGCTTCACTCGCTGTCTGGTGTGGCGCTGAAGAGGTTGAGCCCAGCAGCTTCGTATTGGTTTGGCTCCAACCACATTTACTGCTTTTGCACCATTGAGGGAGAGCTGGAGGAGATTTCTCAGACCCCCCTTCAGCACCTGCACTGTAAACCTGGTGCGCTTCGCTCCCATGCTGCGCTGTGTGTCACTCAGCCGGGCAGCCGTGACGAGCGGCGGCGGGACACAACAGCGCGAGGCACCTCCATGCGTTTCCTTTCCCTCGGCGTTGTCTCCTTCCAGCGGAGCTGGAACAAACATCTGCAAGACGTTTGTAAAGTCAGCAGGCAGATGGAAGAGACCCGAGGTGATCCGCGCTTGTGTATCTGTGTGGCTTGTCGTTACGCTTACATGTTGTGCCTAATGGAAGCCACATTCGGCCCACAGGCGGAGCGGAGAGGAGAACCTCGCCTGGCCGCGCGCTCCTCTTCACTTTTCCCAGCTTGAAAGAAATCCCCCTGCGACACAGTCGAGCTGGAAAACAACCCGCTGGTTTAATGGGAGCAATAATGATGCACAGTCTAAGTCTCTACCCGACCACAATCTCTCATATAGAGTTACTTGGCATTTGTCAGCCCTAATTGGTTGAAAGCACTGGGCTGTGTGTGTGTATACAGGGTCTAAATGTGTGTGCGGCGGTGTGGGCCAAAGGGAAACGTAATCTCTCCGGTGATTGCCGCAAGACCGCCGGGACGATGACAGCGCGGATGAAGTCGGATGGATGTTTTTGTTATACAGACGCTGACCTTGACCCGCATGCGTGCGTGCGTCCGTTGGTGCGCGGTGGCCGACACTCCTGCGCAAACGTACGCGGGCCACGTGTCTGGCGGTCTGGCCCGCGGACTGCCGTGTCACATGTCTGTGTTTTGAGCAGCCGCGCGGACCGAGGCGCCACGGCGGTCCCAATAAAAAGGCGCGAGCACGTATGTGGCGCTCAGACATGACCTGAGACTGCAGGGCGTCGGCCGTCACCAAGGTGCTGACGTGAGGAGACTGGAGACAGAGCCGGACCGAGGCTGCGGCGAGCGGCGAGCCAACGTCCTCGGTGGATCGTCACAGTTGCAAATCAGCTACATTTATCACCAGAATACCGATACTTGACACCATAACTATCAGTTATAGTGTAAATACTCACATTTTTCCATACTAATAACCTGCAGAGGAATACTTCAGTCTGAATTCAAACAAAACAAGTATTTCAAACACTTCATGAACTCTTTCTCACCTCTGGAGCAGCCAGTTTGTCTCTCGAGCCAATGTTGGAACTCATGTTGCGCAACTAAAAGCAAGACCAGCTGATTCTTATCGGACCTGATATATCGCTGCAGTCTGATAAGTTGCGATCAATAAGTGCTTTTATTCCAGTGTTGTCAGCACCCCCTGTGTTTGACACCCAAACGCACCGTCCGTGCCAGCGACACCATGTTTCCATGCTGGGTTTTCCTAAATCCACAGAGCCTGCTATCGTAGATGTGTACAGCGCCGGCTTTTCTTGGGATCGAGTTGGCTGTTAACGCCACGCAATTAACACTTCATCGTATAGGCCGAGCTCTAATTTTATCGCAGCGTCCCATTTTGAGTGGAACTGCTTTCGGTGACCACCTGCCGCTGGTGGTATTTCTGGCCCACAGAGTTGTCTTTTGAAACAAACAATGGAATGTCCTTTAATTTCAGAGTTGGATTATTGACACTGAAGATCTTTATCTTTGGGGGGGGGGGGGCTGCCTGTATTAAAATATGCTGGGTGAGCCCTTGTTCTGGTGCTCAGTCCCCCGGGGCTTCGCTCTGGAAGTCGTTCTCTTGTCCGAACAGGGCTCCAGGGAGCGATCCCGTCGCAGGAATGAAGCCATCTTGGAAGGATGTCTTCCTGAAAGGTGGATTGGCTCATTTAAAATGCCATTTCAGATCTGTGAGGGATTGCCTTGGGCTCATCACATCAACAAATGATTGTTTTCATGAGGTTCCTTGTGTTGCTTTTTGCAGAATGCCTCGAATTACTAACTTCTAACAACGTTACCATGCGCAGTACCCAATAAGTCAATGAAAGACAAGTACCAGAAAGAGTACCACTTGAGCAAACACGATTGCCTCACTGTCTGTAAGGAATGAGACGCTCCTTCTATCAATCAGTAGCAGTTTATTCACAGAAACAGAGCGGAGGCCTGTACTACAACGCGGGCGTAACTTACTCCCTGTTATCTGGCTTCACTTTGCTGGACATCTGCAGTTACCGGAAGGCGGCTGTCAACCGGGTTACATAACCGAGTGCTTTCCGATGGACCTCTCTATTGGTGAAATGAGTGATGTTCGCTGGAAACAACCAATCACGGGCATGGAGAAATGAGTCGAGCGCTCCAAGGAACAGCAGATGAAGTGATACTAGCGAAACACAAGGAACACAAAGTCATAACTCAAGACGCAAGAAAGGCAACTGTGAAGGACGACGCGAAAGAACAATAGCAGTCAATATGCTGAGCAAAATATGTGAGGTAACTCGTTGGATCCTGCAACGTCTGTAACACACGGCGGCTTTTCTTCAGCCGCTTCAATGTTTTTCGCCGTCTCTGGTAAAGGAAAACTCGGATTGTTTCTCTCCATTGACGGAATTCTTGCTCTCCAAAGCACGTTCAGCATTCACGCACGGCATCCCTCCCACGAAGTGGACAGGCTGTTTTTCCCAAGACATCTGATTAATCAGTAGCTGGTGTTTCTTCCAGCTGAGCTCTCATCCCAAACACGAAACCTGATCCCGCAGCAGGTGAGATGATCCACGGAAGCGACTGCGTTGCCTTCGTGGTGCAGAAAAGGGGAAGCTCGCTCGTTAAGACCCTTTTTTCGTGGGGCAGGCCTCTGGTCCTCATTAGAGACAACAGCTCCGGATAATGCTATTGCACGTTTTTTTATTCGGTAAAAACATCTGCGAGAACATTTTGTCTGTAACCCGATGCACTCAAACTGCTTTCAGCTCACACATCACCAGTGTGGCTTTCATACTTTAATCGTTTGGTTACCTTGCGTGGCCAGTTTTCCAATTATATTTATTGCCTTATTATTGAAGATATAAACATCTATGACACATTAGTTTTGTTTTCTCTCTTTATGGTAACAGTTTGCACATGCACAGACAAGCATTCAATTCATATTCATGAGCACAACGTCAGAAAAGTCCTACTTTTTCACTCACGTGGTGTATCTGTTGCTTTCCAGCTTCCAGATACGACCAGCAGTCAATTGAAGTAGCAGCATGTGGTCATTGGCAGAGCTGTGGACTCTATATGCTGTACACAATGTACTTGTTCTTTGTGCTTGGAGTGGAAAACAAAGAGGCCGTCATGAAATCACGGAGGGGCAGCGGGTCATTTGCGATGAAGAATCTCCACGGGGGGGCTTCAAGCAGAACCTGCTCGAACTGTCCTTAAAACTCCGGGTTTTTCAACAGGCTTGAAACTTCACAGGCTTTTCGCATCGGTCCCAAACGTCTCTCAGCGGTTGCTGCTGCTATGAGGAGACGTGTTCGTAGATAAGTCACCCAGCAGTGCCCCTTTATTTGGGTCATGGTTTGGTACCAAAATGTCTTCTCCCCACGAATCCCGTCTGCAAGCGGCCACACATAAGTGATGTCATCTTTCGCAGTTGTAAACTGTTTTCCTGACATCTGGGCTCTCTGGATGTCGGTCCAGTCCACTGACAATGGAACTGTATATGCGGACGAGCTTAACAGTACCGTTTCACAGCCGTCACGGTTCAGTGGGTTTCGAGTGCAGCAGAAAAACTCGAAATATAACTTTTGTGGTTGCATTTCGCTGCCAAGCAGTGAAGTAGCACAGTCTGTCCAGACAGTTTAACACAGTGTTTCCTACTGGACGGGGTGCAAATCTGGTGGATGAACTCTGCTTGGACCCTCCTTTTGCCTCCATAGATTCCCTGGTAAATACATCAATCTGAAACTTGACATGAGTGGTTTCACAGCACAGTATGCGAGATTTTTTGTGATGCCTCTTCTGTTGTCTGGG
The DNA here is from genome assembly GCA_032164315.1 of Malacoctenus gilli. Classification (NCBI taxonomy): domain Eukaryota; kingdom Metazoa; phylum Chordata; class Actinopteri; order Blenniiformes; family Labrisomidae; genus Malacoctenus; species Malacoctenus gilli. The sequence continues at coordinate 15,395,465 of JASSRZ010000016.1, forward strand.
TGGCTGCACGTAGAACTCGAGCACTCGCCGTGCATCCAGCGCGTTCCTCTTGTGTTCTTTCGGTGAGGTGGTCGTAAAACGCCGCGAGAAGTCCACTCGCTTCAGCGTCTTGCGAGACGATGATTTGGCTTCTTCTTTGGGAAACTTTAAACACCAAAGCCAGTTAACTTCGCCTTTAATAACTCACACGTGTATCTGGAGTCAATGGTGGTGCGTTTTCTGGACATAAAGGGCACCGAGCATCCAAACACCTCCAAGTGATGCTCCTCAGGCTCGTACAGCCTGTGTGGCAAAGCGAGCAGCAGATAACTGTTGATCTTATTTACACAGTCTATGATGTGGAGTTGTCGTTTCCTTTTTATACACTGTTACCCCCACTAAGCTGTAAGATCGTAACGAATGTCATTTCAAAGTGCGTCACTTTTAATTCCAGGCCCTCTTATGCAACTCTGGAAAGTCTGAAAATACCAATTGGAAATCAGTTGGTGTAAATCAAATCAACGTGCCAAAAACGTTGGAAAAGTATCCGTTTTCCAATGACTGAATATTTTCATCACACGTTCGCTGAAGCGCCAAAGGAACCGGAGACCACCGGCAGGCAGAGCCAGCGATGGCAGCGGCGCTCGCGGCGGTGATGGTTGGGCGTGTTGGTTCTGTTTATTGTCTCCCGCGTTCACGTGTTTCGCTCTGCGGAGGAGGCTCGGCGGGGCAGGACCGCACCGCTCACAACAGGCTCCTGCCTTTGGGCGAAGACATGTGGAGGTGATTTACGATCGCAGACGGACTCTGTGTCCGCGAGTGGTGATGCGCCGAGCTCCGCCGCACGTTACCGACGTGTTTATTTGCGGGTTTTGTCTGGTCCCAGCGCACGCACGCCAGTCACTTTGAAATCTGGAGCTGTTTGTGGGGAAACTTGAGTCAGTAACATGGACTTCATAAAAGCTGTTGCTAAATTACACTGAGATTAAACAGGCCGCGTGGAAGGTGGCCTTTTCTCTTTTGAATGGTTGCAAAACTTTTTGAAAGTCACAGCTTTTGCTGCCTTGATCTGACGAACTGAGAACATTTTATTGATTGTTTTGAAGTGATTAGTTCAAAGAGACTTTTGGACTTGTGGATCAAACCTGAAAATTTTGCATGAGAAGGAATCGTGAAACACAAAGCAGCACAACTCCAGGAAAGTGAAAGCTCGAAGGAATTCCGTCGACGAGCACATAGCTTAAAGAATGTTGTAGGAATCAATAACCGAGTTTTCCGTGCCTCCTACTTGCTGTGATGTGGTGGGCAGTTCCAACAAAGTGTCGGAAGTTTGAACACAATTCCAGAAAAAAGCGAAAAGGACGATTTTTGGATGCAGAGGTCACAACACATATTCAGTGACTGAACACAAACACAAAAGGCAACAAAACCTGGCCTGGTCCTGCGAAGGGAGCCAAGCGCACACGTGCGGCCTTTTAATGAGGACGCTCGGCAGATCCATTATTATTAGAACGGGTATTTCCTGCTTGGCCTTGATCAGTTGTTGCCAGGAATCATTTGCCGTCTTCAAAATGTTGCTCGCTGATTATAGATATCCGATTTCGATCAGAATGGAACCACGGACCACTTTCTGAAAGCTTTTTCTAAAAAAGAAAACGCTTTGACCCACGAAGGCTTCGTCCGGTATTTTCACGGTGCTAATCTGCATTGGTAGGTTCAGCTTTTTTCTTTTTTAGAAGTGTGGCTTTGGGGGGGCCCTTGCAGGAGGGGGATTGTGGGATCAAATGAGTGCATTTGGAACTAATGGTGGGCATCGTGGGAAGCATTGAGGCATTTACGACCAGATTATCTGGATAAACCCGAACTATAATAGCATTAGTTAGTGTCTGTTTCTCTTTTGGAGCTGTTAATGGCACTTTGATAGCGTCCCAAATAGCTTCCACAAAGGCTCCTTTTGTTTGAGTTTATTTTAACTTTCAAAGCCAATCGAGGTCACGCGACTTTCCCGTCGACAGTGCGGCTCAGGGAGCCTGAGTTTGAGATTCAAGGCAGACTGATGTAGCCCAACAGTTTCCACCTATCCTTTAACAGACACATCATGTGTCAGTCACAAGCAAGCGTTCAAAGAATGCTGATCCTTCAGCTTCAGCAGCAGCAGTCTGCAAAGCACGGGCAGATCGAGAGGGTTTCATGCATTCACACCCGTGGCACTCAAGCGAACGTGGTATCCGGGACACACTGTAAATTAGTCCGAACAATGTCGAACACCGACAGCGTGCTATTGAGTCTGGCTGTCAGAGCCCGGTGCGCTCACATGTTTGGCTCCCTGTTTAACGTGATTTAGTGAGCCGGTCCCCGAACAGGACGAAATGTTCGAGACAAACATCGCTGTCCACCTGCCCCGACCAGAATACGTGCCTGTTACCAGGGATGAGGGCGGGGGCGTGGGGGCGGGGGGGTTCTCTATGCATCCAGACTATTTCGAATGAGATCCACGTTGAGAATCTGTTTCCTTTCGATCAGGGTTTCAGGCTCGTCAGTGTAAACACGCCTGAAGAGCTATTAAACAGCTCAGATCGTGTCCTTCGAGTCTCTCTGTGACCGCAACCATCTGCTGGCTTCGACAGCATGTTGCCGAATGCGGTCCGGCTCTTTATCCCTTACTTTGGCACTTCAAATGATACATTATTAAAGTGCGTCAACGGTACATATTCACAAAGGTCTAATTCTTGACAGTAATTCAGCGCTACAGAACCTCTTTGCTTGTTTTTCGAACTTGAAGGAACGAAAATGCATTTGGACTTCACTTTCGGGATCCTCCTCGGCTGTGGAGACGCACGAAGGGCTAAAAGTGTGTAAAACAGTGGAAACTGAAACTGGTGGCTGGGACAACACACATCCAGCCATCCCTTGTCTAAGTGCAGCTCAGCAATGTGGTAACTGGCCAAGCCCAGCTAATGAAATAACTTCATTTGGGGCCACATGAAGTGAGCAACAGAAGCAGAACATTGGGCCCAGAGGGAGGTCCCCCCGCTTCATTTTTAACGCTGCGCTGAGGTTTCGAACCATGTTGCATAACAACATCTGTGCGGCGTTAAACGTTTTCAGGGTGTCAGCAAATCCTGGGAAACCTCTCGCCGGGTGTGAAATTATGTTAAGACTTTAAACGATGTCGACGACCGAGAGTTTGCGTGGAGCTCAGAGGCGTCGAAGGCCGCTTCGAGCATCGGCCGACAGCTCAGCTGTTTGGCTCCAGACAATGGACCGAGTCGCGAATGTCCGACAGCCCGGAGCGACTCGGAGCTGGCTGTTTTTAGCTTTTATTTCGGGCTTTAAATAACCCGGGTTCCAGTGTGGCCGGCGACTGTCTGCGTCTCCGGACGCCAGGTTGTAAATGCTGGTGTGAAAAAGGGACAGGTGAGAAGCGACGAGCGCGCTCAGAGTCTCCTCGGGGGGGGAGGGGGGCTCGTCACAAGACTGCGCACGAAGGCTTCCGGGGACCGGTACGCTCCGAGAGCCACGTCCCGGGGCCGAGCCGGTGCCACGATCAGCTGCGTCTGGTGGTCTCCAAAGTTCCAAGTATGTGTGGGAAAGCAGCGAGACGTCGGCATGGATTTTCGCCGGTTACGAGAGTCTTACGAACGCGTCGGGTCAAGCATGACGACAAGGTCGCCGCCGATCGAACCCAACGGCGTCACGGGGTTAACCAACTGTTGGCAAGGGCGTCCGACCGTGACAGAGATGCAGCTTTGCGTCGCCCCAAATTATAAGCATAAAGCCCAAAGATCCTGAAAGGTGATTAGGCGCACCGCTGCTTTCAGGGGGTCTTTGTCTTTCAGTGACTTGGATTTCTCCTCCGAAGACACGAATGCGCCTGTTTTTCAACCAAATTTGAGGAGGTGGCGTCGAAGGTTTCTCTCAATTTCTGTGTTTTCACTTTCGGTGGCCGTCTGAGAAGGATGCAAAGTGTTGCGCTGTCATAGCTGAGGACCAATCCTCTGTTCTGAAGCCGCTGTCACTGTTTGGGTTGGAAACATTTCAGGTGGCTCGACGTGAGCGTGGCCAACCTGATGTCCACCGGGTACTGGGTGGTGTACCTGCAGGTCATCCAGGAGGCCGTGTGGCCCGGGGGGGCCCTGCCCACCGACCCCCTGCTCCCCCGGACTGAGCGCGAGAAGGACGGCACCAAGCAGCAGGCCTTACGCTGCCTGATGAGGCTCCTGCCAGGTCCGTGCACGTCACCATGAGACACTGGAGGGGTCCCAAAGTTTTGGACTCCAGTTCTGTTGTCCATCATGGCAAATGATGGGATCGTTCAATGCTCTCTGTGCCTTTTTGCCTGCAGATCTGGTCTCGGATATGTTGGGCTCGGACAAGTACAAACTCAGCTGGCAGACTGCGCTGGACTCCTTCCAAGACCCCGTCGTCAACAGGTGAAAGGAAGCACGCTGTTGATCTTGGGAAGGCCCCTGGTGCTGCCTTTGTTGTTGAGGAAACAACGTGGGGGACAAATATGAAGGATGTGTGTGCTCACTGATTACGACCCCACAAGATTACGACATCACAAGTGACACCAGACACTGAAGCGCTTCAGTCGAAGGCGCTGAAAAGTTGTGTGCTCCAAACAGTTTTGCGTTGCATGTGCAAGTGTGAGCATTCGTTGGTTTTCTCCTTTTAGTTTTTCCTTATTTTCTAAGTAGAACAAAGTCTTTGCCTGAAGATGAACAGACGGAGGAGCAGTTTGTTCCCCTGCCGGTGTAAACAGTGAGATTTCCGTTCTTGCTTCAGGCACCTGGTCTACTGCATCTTTGACCTGCTGCTGGAGTTCCTGGTCCCTGAAATCCCCGAGAAGGACTTCCAGAGAGCCGTGCTGCAGACCTTCTCCAAAACCCCAGAAAAGCTCCTGCCATAAAAGACGTACCCAGTGAGCCCCCCTCCTGCGCCGCCCCTCCCTTCACACGCTGTGACGAGACGCGAGTGAGCCGGGTGCTCCGACCCCGCCTGTCCTCACGTTGACCCTCCAAGGTCACTCCGGCTCCGTCTCCCGTCGTGCGCCGACGTCAAAAAACGACGACGTGCCGTCTTGTGTACGTTCTTACAAGCGCTTGATTTGAAACAGCTTTTATTCCACGGGAGCACTTGAGCTGCCTGAGGTCAGACGCAAACACGGGTCAAAGCCTCGTCCGCTCTGTACTTCAGGCTCCCCGCTGCCTCACCTTTGGCCAAACCTTCCCCAGATGGTCCTCGCACCTGCTGCTCTCAGCTGTCCGAGCGCGACTCCAGTCACGTTTCGAGTCTCGCAACCCGCCGTCAGGATTTTGCATCAGCGCCGCCGCTGCGAGCCGGCCCATCGTTTACCATCCCTCTGGCTCCGTATAGAAGCAGGCATGCCGTTCTGACATAACGTGAGCTGCGCATCCCTACATCTGAGCCTTCCTCAGGGATCGCCGCAAGCGTCTCTGGTAGTGATTTAACCTGCGAGTGTCCAGGTGCAGCGGCACCAACAGGAGGTGCAGCCGAGGAGCCGGCCAGGAGACGTTTTACTGGCTTCCCGCGTTGTGCGTCACAAGTCTTTTAACAGGCCCCTCGGAGGATAGGCTACACAGTTCATGTCTGCACAACACAAGCTGTGCACTCTGCAGAAGCAGATACATGACGGAGGGATGGAGGGGTGGTCCTGGCAGAGGACCATCTGATTTGATTGTAAACCATCAGTCTGTTCATACGAAACATCAGCTGCGGCACTGGACGCGTCGCTTGTCTGATTCTGGACGCAGATATGAATCATGGAGGGTTTTCAGCCTCTGATTTATTCGGAGCGCCTTCAAATCGTTCCAAAGAAGAGCTTCGGACCACCTCTCCGATCTTAGATCCCCGAAGACAACAAACAACGGCAGAAACACACACATCCTGACCAACTCTGCGAAAGCAGCAACTTTCAAAATAAAAGCATCGGTAGTTTCCTTGCTCTGTTGTGCTACGGCAGCAGCCTCGCTATTGCGCTGAGTCAGTGAGCCTTCCTGCGTCCCTCACGTTCACTCTCGCCGCCCGAAGCCACGACGTCACATCCTGCGTCCAATGTCAAAGGTCG
>JASSRZ010000016.1:15401634-15437842 GCA_032164315.1 Malacoctenus gilli
CGTTGTGTGAGAGGAACACGCTCTCCAATGACCAGCTTGTCCTCCAACTGATTCCATGAAGGCCAGCCAGGCCTCTGCTGAACATTCTGACCAACATTCAGCTCAGAAACCACTTGGAAGGAGATTTTCCTACATGATGAAGTCGAAGGAAGACAAACGTCTTTATTCTCTAACGTCTGTTTTTTTTTAAGGAGTTTTTTCATTCTATAATTTTATATCATGTCATAAAACTTTTTCATCATCTTAGCATTCGAATCTGTCAACCAAGTTGATGATATTTCATTCCTTTCATCATTGACGGTTATGAAGGTAGTAATGCAGTAATGTTCGACATTTTCAGTGATCGGATCACGTCGTTTCTGCAATTGTGCTTGTTCGCTGTTCTTTGAGCAACTGTCCACACGTGTGCCAAAAGATGCTTGATATAAACCCGACACAGAAACCGAAGCCTCATTCACAACCGGTTAGTGTTGTTGTTGTTTTTTTCTTTGTGAAGATGTCATTTTTCTGTATTTTACAGGAACACAAATAGAAACAACCAAAACCTGAGTGTGAGAAGTCCAGATGCTTGTTGACATCCTCGCAGAGTCTCAGCTGAGTGAGTGGCCAGGCAAGGTTTGATCTTACGCAATCGGACTTTTGAGTGACGAAGGCGATGAACAGCCGCGAACTGAAACTGTCTGCTGCGAACTGAGCGGGACTCGTTTGTCATTTCTGGGACTCGTCACCTTCGTACAGCGACTGTTGCAGTGAGTTCAGATTCCGTTGCTGCTGCCTGAATTCTGGGGGCTTCGTCAGGTCTCTAAAGTTGGCATCTGCAGCACCGCGAGTCTCCACAAACCAGTCTGCGACCACACTTTGTTGCCAGATTATCAACCGCGGCAGCACGAGTGGCGGGTTTTGAGGGAGGCTTCGTCTTTTCTTTCTGGGTGATTCGGTTTGATGTTTCATCTTCTTCTTCTTCTTCTTCTCTCTCTGCATATCAGCTCTTCTCTCTGACTTGTGAACACGCGGTCGGTGTTGTGCGTCCTGAGCACATTGGCGAAAAGAAAAAGAGCGAAAGAAAGGAAAAAAATAACACAATAAAGTTACCAAACATGAGTTATTAAATCTTCAACTGTTGTTCACGCTCATTATTTTCTTGGCAGGCGGTTGGCGATACGTTTTACAAGAGGCTGGTGAGCGTTATCTTTTATGAGCTTTTGCCTTAAATTCATCCCATGCCTGCTACGACTGTCTGGAGGCTCACCAGAAACCTGGCGGGCCCCTTCAGGATCAGACGTGCGTTTCATCTAATCTCTACTCAGCCAGTGTAGAAGTGCCTTGCAAACAGGGGGCTCAGTCCTATCAGCGCCGCACTAATTGGCTCAAGCCCGGAGACTCGTCGCTCGCAGTCCAAGTTCGCAAGTTTTGTGGACGAGGATGTTGAAAAAACCAAACACACACACACAACATAATAAGGATCAGAACCAGTTCTTGGAGGAGTTCCTGTAAAGCTTCACTTCTCCAACAGCAGAGACAGACGGACGGGTGGGGGTGGGACTGGGGTGGGTGCGGGTTGCTGAGAGTCACTTTCCACTGCTGAGGAATCCTCTGAAATTGGATTTGGAGATAAAACTGTAAGGAACACTCAGGATTAGACGAGCACTGAGCCGTGGAACGGATAACCTTCATCAAATATTCACGTTCAGTCGTACCTCTCCTCTCTAACATCAAGCGTTGCATAAAAAGTGTCAGTTTTTGTTTGAAAAAGTGATTCCATGTCCACGAGTTACCCAGATATCGGATTCTGAAGACCGATCTCATTCGAGTTTGATTTGAAATGTTCTTTAAACTTGGACAATTCAGGATCACTGTGAGAACCGTTTCTTACACACCAGGTCAGTCGGTGTTTTTCAAGATCGTGGATGAAGGAACTCAAGCCTTTCACTGTTTGTGTGGACGACAAACTGCGTCGCACCACGTGTTCTGACACCCTTCTTTTTTCTTATCCGAAGCAGCGTTCACTCCTCCGGTTTGAGCCGGTCGTTCGTCCGATGGTTCGGACCACACGGACCGGCCTTCGCTCCCCTCTTGGATTAATGGGCCTTCCGTGGCTGCCCAGTTTGAATTTGATTCGTTTATTAACTCGACCGAGACGAAGTCAAACACCTTTTTGTTCTCTGCTGGTCGGAGCAGAGTTTGAGCCATGCAACGCCTCCGACAAACATAACCTCATTGAACCGCGAGCGTTTATTTTTCTCTTCGCCTCGCTTCCAGCACTTGGGCATTATCAGGTCTTAGCGAGTCTTAATGGTTTCGGGAACTGGGGGCCGAGCGCGGCGACGGTGCCAGTAAAAGTTTTTCTGGTTGATTCTTGGAAGTCTATTCGGGGCGTCTGGGTCACGGGGTCCGCAAGCGAGATGTGACTGACGGGGAAACGGCGACGGACGAGAAATCGCTGAGCCGCATCCCAAAATATAATGCCGCTTGGTCGGTGTGGCGGGTCACGCGGCAGCGGAGGTCGAAGCTTTTTCCATGAAGTGATCCCCGAGAACTTCACCTAAATCGATGAAAGCCACGCCCACAACTGCAACCACGGCTTTTTTGCATTTCATGTGAGTTTTTTTCACCAGCGCGATGCCATTTGTGGCTGCTGTTTGCGTCGCCGTGGACGACAAAAACAGCAAGGTCAGAAGTATCCCGCTCTGCCGCGATGCCGGTGGGAGGCCGGCGTATCCTCGCGTGCGTTTGCCGGGAGCTGCCACATGAGCAGACTGACTCACGGTGTCGCCGTAGCAACACCGACGCATAGAAGAGGGAGGAGGCGGCGGGAGGTCCGAGCCGGCCCACTTCCTGCTGGTACAGACGGAATAGTCTGAAGGAGGTGACGGGTCGCCACGGTAACAACCCAAGCCTTCAATTGTTTCATGGTGAAAAAAAACCCTCACACACAAACCGTAATATTTTGCAGCCGTTAACTGAAGAAACATTTTTCATTCTTTTTATTTAGATGTACGAGTTACTGTTACTGTCTTAAGTCATAAAGTTATTCAGTCAAAGTTACTTGAGCTCCACTCATTGGAACATGGTTCATGTTGGTGTGTGATTTTGAGCACGATCATTTTAAAGCTAATTGGCTTTCAACTGCGATTTTATACGAAGGTAAGATATTAGGAGTTTTGCCACTTAATTGGAGTGACCACAATTTGGTCTGGGGTCGTCCGACTTTGGGTTTTCTCTTCACATGAACAAATCAAACTTCAACAACCCCAAAGCAAAGCAATGGGGGGCCTGGGGACCACCCTGGTGACCCCTCTGGCCCTCTGAAGGCATCCCAGGCCTCAAGTTGCAAACGTGTCCAAGCTAATGAAAACACACACACACACACACACACACACACACACACACACACATCAGACAAAAACAGGAGGTGTTGGAGAGTGCAGCAGTAAAATCAAAACTCCCCAAACACACTCTGTTCCTGTCAGATCAGGACACCTGTAATTGTTTCTGGCGGCTCCGGCTGCTCGCCTGCTCTCCAGAATCATCTCTGTGGAAGGTATTTGAGTTTGGAAATGGAGTCCACAACATTTACTCACCTACTTTAGCAGTACGCACACTAAAGTAAAGATTAAAAAAAGTCTAGAACGGGCCTTTGGGGGCACTGAGGTGAAGGGATTTACTTTTTGACGTTGTGCAGGACCACACAGGTGTCACGAGGCTGCACTACAGCGCCCTCTACCGGCTCACAGACGAAAGAACAGAGTTCGGTTTCGTGAAGCAGTCATGTAAATGTGCCTTTGGTGGTTGTGGAGCACAACGAATCTCCACCTTATTCAAACTCACAGCGGCTCACATTGCACTTCGAGTCAGTGTGGGACACAAGCTGAGAAGGACCTTTGAATTAGTCTCCAGGCAAATCAACGGAGTTCATCCCACATGCTGCCGGTTCCACCCTGAACCAAACTCTGTGCGAGATGCGTGTGTGGCCTGTAGATGGCAACAAAACCCAGCTGGACTCTTGCAGTGAAGTTTTTCAAGCCGCCACATCGAGTCACTGTAAGTTCAACCAACGTTATTCCACCTGTGCTGAACAAATGGACGAGAAGAGGACGAAGCAGAGAGAGAGAGCAGCCCTCCTTTTGTTACATAGTTGGTGGATATTTGTGCTTGTCACCAAATTCACTCCCATGAAGAAGTTTTTTCTGCTAAAGAGGCAGCAGGAATATGGAAGTTTATTCAACTGTGGAAACCAACAAAACCACTTCAAGTATAGAATGTGTCTGGAAATTAAACAGAGGAACTAACTACTTCAGCACACAATCATTTTTCAAGGTTAAATCAAAATTAACTCCTGACACGGTGAACAAAATGTTGCAAGCAACAGTTTTAATATTGGAATCTGAAGCAGGTTCGCATTTGAAGGATCAGTGACACTTGTCTGGAGTGTCGGTGGAGGAGGCAAAGTGACTGAGCAAGACTGCCGTCAAATGGGACGCCCCCCGAAGTCAGGTCCACATCAGCCAACACACAGAGCTCCATTCATCTCGTACACATCAGAACAGAAACGCAGGAGGCAGAGCCAAGGCTTTTCACCCACCGGTACTCATAGCAAAGACATGCGCCCGCAGGGAGAACATGCAAACTCACTGAAAAGGGGAGACACAAACTCTGGACCTTACCTGCATAAACGTTCCTCCAACGTCACTCCGAGATGTCATCAGTTCATTCGTTTCCAAACTTGCTTGTAACGAAGCATTTTCAACACCTTACAGTTGAACCAGCAGTTTCTGCACCGTGTGTTCTCGTCAGTGACAAAAGTGTCTGAAACGTGAGGCATGGCGGGGGAGGGGGGGGCTCTTCGGGGAGAAAAAGTGCCAAAATGAATGTGTTCCTAAGAATGTAAGTGATATATTTGGCAGGTCGGCCGGTGATGCGTGCCGACAAGAGGTCATCGTTTCTCCGCCTTTTTCTCTCGCCATGACCTCACCGTCTGCAACGGAGCCGCGGCGGCGAGTCGGGCCGCCAACGAGAGGGGGAGTTTGGTGTGGCTCCGACGAGTGCGGGCCTGCTTTCCCCCGGACTCACCCTTCGCCAGCGCGGCTCCGTGGTGAGGCAATAACAAACACAGAGCGAGTCAATTACCCGGGCAGGGAGCAGTTAATTAGACTGACGAGGACCCTGGATACAAATACAGCTGCGCCGGAGCTCACTGGACCACTCGCTGGTTTTGGCTGCGTCATGGCAACGCGGGGGCGGCCGCGGAGGTCGCTCGACCTTAGCTGTAACCTGGCCGAGTCCCAAAGGTTCACTGACAAGCTGTTACATCTGCATTTCTTCCGTCATTTCTATTCACACCCCTCATGTTTATGCAAATGCGGCTCCTCTAAAGTCACGGCAACAACAAAGTCTTTCATACGAAATGCGCGCAGGCGAGAACACGGCAGGCGCGAGGAGTGTTTGTGCGGCACCGGGTTCGCATGTTTGGTTTGTTAACCAAGCCCAGTCTCACCACCATTCTCCTCCAAACAAACACGGATTTGCATGTTGCAACGCATCGTCCTGGTGCACATGAGCTCACTCTCATTAAGCGCACCAGAATCCATCCAAGTCAAGCAAACACCGGCGTGGCCTCATCGGAGGTGAAAACATGAAAGTACAAGTGCGACGAGCAAATGAGACTCTGGAAATTCGGTCTTGCGAAATCTCTCCTTGGTCCCAATGTGGAAGGAAGGATTCCTGAGCTCCAGCCTGTTTGTTTCCTGTCTTGTTCTTGTCATTGAAACCCGTCGGTGTAGCTTTCGGTGGGTCGCAGCTCTTGTTCATGTCTTCTGTGGCGCATTCACACTAGCAGACCTCGGGGGTCTCAGTGGGGCAAGTGGGACAGTCCTGGTTTGAAAGCGCACTACAGGATCCTACTTTCTCTCCGATCCGCGTCCCTGTGCTGAGAATCCAAGAGGCGCACGAGCGCCCCTTTCAAAGGTTAACCCAGAGGTGAGGTTCATCACGTTACACATAAGCCACATCGAGTGAGAACTCACCGTGCAGTAATGTTAGAAATGTGAGAGAAAATCGAACAGCGCAGAACAGGGTTTTCTTTCGGTCTTGGCAATATTTCAGTCCCTTTTTTGCTTCACTTTTCTATCATCGTGCCTGTATCACATTTAACGGTTAATGCACAGCTGTCCTCAGCAGCAGGACTGCGGTTTCACTCCACGCGAAAGCGCTCACCGCGTTCCATCGTTGTTACAGTGGACGATTTTCTCGAGTGGTTTCGAAATCAGCCGATGCTGCTGCTGCTATAAAAGGATCGTGACCGGTCGGAGCCATTCCAAAGGCTTCTAATCAATGCTGGCGATGAAAACACGCACGCACGCACGCACGACGCACGCACAATGCACTCCCTCTCTGCATGCTGAGCGAACTTTAGACAAACACGGTTGGCTTCTTCTGCACAGCTGGAGAGAGAGATGCACACATACAGACACACACATGCACACAAATGCTCAATTTATTAACGGTATTCCACAAGCTGCTGAAAATTAGTTTTCTTTTGCACTTTCTGTTATAGGATTGCAACTTGGCTGTCGCCACGATCAAATTCATTCACGCACGCACGCACGCACGCACGCCTTCAGGGGATGTCCCAGTCCGAAAAGCCACTGGTTTCCCATCAGTTGATGGAAGTTTATGGTGGAGGCGAACTGGAGGTCAGCTGCCAGTCGGTCCCCGTCGGGGGCCGTGAAGCGATCCCGGCGCAGCCCCGAGGGGCCGACAGCTCAGGACTGAGGTTCACTCCCATTCACCTCAGCTGCTGAAATCGGGCCTCTGACCTGGAAGCAGCTTCCTTCCTGAATCGGAGGCAAATGTATCCGTGTCATCTTCATCAGCACCTTCATCGTGAGCTCCTGAGTCTCAGTGAAAGGTTTTGCTCCCTCACAAGTCAGTTTGCGTTCACTCTCATGTTTCCATCATTGTGCTAAAACGTGTTGGAAGGTGAACTCAAAGGATTTTTGGGGTGAGCTTATTCACATAGGAAGAGCTCATAAACTCTCGATGATAGTTTCTTTCCAGTGCACAACAAACTTAGTCAAACTCTTCCAGTGGTCTCGATGGCTCACCTTTGAAATGAAAGCAATGGGGACTTTCAATTCTATGGAATTTGAAGAGAGTCTTCCTCTGATATTGGCGCTCTCTCAATACGTGAGGCCCTAATCAGCAGACATTGAAAAGGATCAGTGAAAGTTGATGGTCTGAGAGTCTGTTGCCTGTTAAACATGTAAAGAAAGAGTCGTGAGCTCAACTATGTCGTTCAAGCACCGCTGCTCGATACACGTTCCTGCATTTCACGCGTCATTAGCGAGAATCTATTGCTGGACGGCCTTCTGACTCTGGCGATTGCCATTTGATGGCTCGTTAGCAGTGTAATGATTGGGAATGTAACGATGTGATGATGATAGGTGCTGAACCGCGGCGCAGCAGTCCCACCGGTTGGACGCAGCCATCGGCAGGAACGGAGCGGCCCTGCAACGAGCCGTCCCTTTGCTTTCCGCCGCCCGTTCTTTTGCATTTTAATAGCTCATCTCTGCGGCTCATCATACCTCCCTTTTTTCTCTCCCTCGCTATATATCTGCTCGAACGCTCGCTTTCCAGGCCGCCTACACGACCCGCTGCTCAGGCCTCAGCTGGTCGCGGGGATCTAATCACTCGAGAGGGAACATGCCGGGGTCCTCATTGGAAATGTGCAGATTAGATAATGAAGGGCTGCTTTTCGGAGGCACAGCAGACCACCCGTCCTCCGGCGTATCCATCCGTCCCTCCGTCGATCGCCACGCGGTCGAAGGGGGCAGCGGGCGTGAATAGAAGCAGCTGCTTTCATCCCCGTACCGATTGCAATCACGGACACTTTGAAAGAGTGAGCAGGAGAGGGTCTCTGCGGAGGTGATTCATTCCCTTTTTATTCCCCTATACAGCTGCCCATCTGTTTTTTTCCGCGCACTGTTTTTATGATGAAGCGAGGCCTTGTTTCAGTGCATCCAAAGCGTGAAGCGTGGAAGTTCGTCTGCTTCTGTGAGAAAACTTTTCGCCCTGATGGAAAGCGAAGGGGGCGACTCCAACGCGCCGGCCACCGCGTCCTCTGCTCTCGTGCCAACTTCCTTCGAACATCCTCCTGTCTCTCATCCATTCATCCTCACACTGCAGAAGTTCACTTCCCAACCAACCTTTTCATCTTTCTCTCTCTTTTTCATCAACCGCAGGCATCTTGGTGAATAAACAAGGACCGCAGCAGCCTAATCAGACAAGCTCACCGTCACTCTCATTCATCGCTTCATCCTTCTTTTAATCTCATTAATCTCATGTTGATTCATGCTCAGGAAACCTGTGCGGAGTTCCTGCTCTTTGTCATCCGTTTGGAACTTTCGAGCGGCGCAGATGGGAAATAAGGAAGAAAATACAAGCGAGATAGAACCTTGCGATGTCTTTTCAGCAGAGCGCAATGCGGGATCGGTCCGCACACAGTGCTGACAGCACACCGTCTCCGAGCCACGCTACGTGGTTGCACATCCGAGAGGTGTCAGAAGCCGCTTTGGAGGATGGAAGCAGTGGGCGTAATTGTCTGTTTGTCAGTTTCAGACGGCTACAGAACCTGCCGGATGCAGCCTTCCCCCTTCTGTCTGAGAATCCGGCCGTGCCAACTCGTCTGGGACCGAGTTCACGAAGCTTCTGCTAGACGCATAATCGTCTTGGTTTTCCATAGCAGGGAAGCCAGACGGACGCAGGTACACAAGCTTATGGAGAACATCGATAAACGGGCGACACAAACAAAGCTACAACTTCAAACTTCTTTCGCTTTCTTTCCGCTGTTGCAAAGAAACGACTCTTGACAGACTTTAATGTGGAAACAGAAGGAGAGTCGGCGCTTGATCCCTTTTGCAGTGGCTCATCAATTCGAAGCCGCCTCCAGACCCTGACGTTGGGTCGTACAGGACTGCAACACAGTTTACAGCCCAGCAGACCGAACGGGCGCTTCACATCAGGCTTTTATACAACCACTGAGGGTTCCCGGCATCCACATCACACCTCGCCAGGTGGTGGATTGTTGTCTGTCTGCGGTTTGTCTCCCCACATCCCCAAAACAACACAAACACACACAGCTTTTTCTGTTTTCACAGCGAAACTGTGGAGGTGAGAGACTGATGCTCACACCAAATATTCTTTTCCATCGCAGGGAAGTCAACAACCTTTCGATACAAATCGATGGGCTGGAGATATTTTAGCGGCGACTGCGGCTCCCTCGTTTTCCACTCCCCCTCTTTTCGGAACTCTGTTTTTATGCTCTTCGCAGATACTGTAAAGCCATCTCGCATTCCTGAGTCCAGCTGAAGGACTTGGAGGCAGACGCTGAGGTCATGAAAACAAAACAACCGCCTGACCTTTAAAACAATGGCGGCGCAAACTGGAGGTGCCTCGCCACTTCCAAAACACTGCGTCCTCTATACATATTCTGCATGTATTGCTTTGGTTTGCATGCAAAAATAAGTAACGACCCTGTTGAATGAGGGAAAGTCGAGTTGAGGAATCGTCTCTGCTAAATGCAGTCGAAGACGGAGAGTCCAGGATGTCCTCATAAGAAAACCATACTCGGAAATATCTCCTAACATCCGCAGCATGTGTGCAGCTAAAATAATGCAAGGCAACACTCGAGCAGAAAAGCAGATGAACGATAATAAAAAGGAAAAAAAGCGCATCGAAATTGAGACGGGGCTTCAAAAACCAAATGCATGTTTCCAGTCCCAGCGTTGTTGTCTTTCCTCTGTCTGTAAGGTGGAAGCTGCTTGCAGGCACAAGAGCGCGTCCTGAGCAGCGAAAAGAGAAAAGAGCGGATCAGTCGCACCATTGAGTCTTGTGTTGTGTCTTCAAACGGATGCCGATGAAAACGGACTTCGGGCATTACGTTTGGCGCTGCCAAAGGAACCGAGAAACTAGAGAGGAACGGTCTTTTTTTTAAGTCTTACACCGAGGAACCGCACCCACGCGACGGAGCAGTTGCTGCTGAGCTCCGTTTACACAAGCAGGAAGATCGCTGGATGTTGTGGGTCAACTTGGAAACACACAACCTCTTGAGGACCATTTAGGACACATTCAGCACTGGACTTCAGCTGGTGCTTCTCGTGCTCAGTCTCCATTGTGATGCAGACCGAACAGACATGGCTGATGCGAGCACATCAAGGAGTGTGCTCTTCGTTCCTGTTGCTGCTGACCACTGAGCGTCTTCTCCAAAACTCTCCCAATGACCCCGCCGTGCTTTTCAGAGCACAGATAATGCACAATGGAGTCTTACTCCATCTGAGGCGTTTACTCAGCATGATGGGAATTCCTCTGGCTCACTTCCTGTTGGCTCTGCGTCCACATGAATAGAATAAAACAACAAGATCATATCAGATTATTATCAGACTATGTTGAGGGATCAACGAATCCCAACCTGACCAAACAAAGGGGGGAGGGAACTTTGTTTGACAGTTGTTACAATCCTATTATGTTGGAAAATGTTTCCTGGGCCCAAAGCGCGTCGTTTAAAGAGCCAAGAAATTGTGGAAGTAAGTCGAAAAAAGCAATTGGGGGTTTGTGCTTTTGATCAGGGATCACATACGATCGAAAGGAATCTTGTGGTGCGAAAATCCACATGCATTGGTTGAGTCCTGTTACTGTCGTGTTCATTCAGTGAGTCTTTGCTGGTCCCCGACATGTCCTCATGTTGCCATCTGCAGTTCACGTCTGGCTTTCAGTGTTGTGCGATAGACGGCACAGCAAATGTGCAATTCCGCAGGCAAACACTCCAATAAAGTGTTTTCCACGTGCGTGCGTGCGTGCGTGCGTGTGTGCGTGTGTGTGCTTGGTGAAAGCCAGGTCCCACCTTATCAGCAGAGTCATTCATTAGCCCCGATATCATGCTATCGTGGTGCTGAAGTTGTTTTCTTCTTAAAGCAGCACTCGGTTATCTGGTCTGTGTGTGTCCGACACAAGTGGATGAATCTGACTTGTTGATTCCTCTCGTTTGCTCCTTATCACCGGCTGTGACGCACTGACTCAACATTGTTTTCCTGCCCAGACACTTTTTGTTTGATTGGACTCGATCAAATGTTTGACTGTAACAACAAACACTCTCACTTCGTTGCGCACTCCAGCTTTCAGTAACCGTGGCTTGATCGATAAGACGAAGCGGCCAACTTTAGTGGCATTCAGTTTCATGTGACGATGAGGCGCTTCTCTCTTCACAACTTTGTTCATCACGGATCCCTGTGGAGTCGTAGAAGCAGGTGGAGCAGAAGTCTGAAGTGCCGCAGCCCGACTTGCTGAGTGATACTCGTATTGACTTCGACAGACCAAACCAGTGACAACACGGACTTTCATGGTGTTTGTGAGCACATACAAATCGGCTACAAACATGAACTCACGGCAGTAATATTGAATATTATCAGGAAAAAGCTCAAATGTGGCGTCCGCCCGCACGCACTGTGACAAATGAATTGCATTACTCCAAGAGCGTCACGGAGCCGCAGCCTGTCGGGCGACGTAATGCTCAGCTTTCCTGGAAAGCTTTGATATCTGTCGGAGTGACGAGCACACTTAAACCAATTACGGCGCTCAGCTTTGAGCTCGCAGTGGTGGAGCTTGATGGATGAGGAGCGTCTATCCCGCGAGCAGCTGAGATTTCTCTATTCTATCTGGAGCACGGCCAAACGGACGAAAAGCAAATGTTCCCACTGGGAGCCGAGCGGAGCCCGCTTTTTCCTCTCGCAAAATTCCTCCACGAGAGAGGGGGATTAGTTAATCAGCCGCACCTGTTGCCGGCTCTGGGACCGCTCGGTGGGAACACACACAGGAGAAGGGCTCCGCGCGCACACACATGTATGACCAAACACTCGCGGAGACGTCGGTGGGAACATTGCCTGCGTGATCCCCCCCCCCCACCCCCACCCCGGAGGCAGCTCAGGTCAGAGGCGAGCGCCGTGCCGAGTGTTGCGATCGCCGCTTTCACGTCTCACCAGAAACGGAGGGACTTTCCGCTCGCTCGCTCGCTCGCTCCCAGCGCAAAAAATGGTTTATGCATCCATGATGTCATCTTTTCTTCGGTGTGTCACAGCACATTTGGAAGACGTTAACACATGCATGACAGTTGAGGAATTGCGCGGAGAAAAGTGGCCCCGCTCGATGGAGGAAGATGCCTGCTCGGGGCAAATGCCCCGGCCCGGTTCGAATGCTTTGCTTGGGCTGCAGCCACATGACAACAAGCCAGGGGAGGAACAGGAGAGCCATATGATTTGGACGATAACGTCTCCAAACAGTTGTGCGTTTGTTCATGCTCAGAACGAGGGGGTAATGCGGGGCAGCACTCTCCTGCCCCCCATTAATCCGATTATCTGATTGGTCATTGTTGTATTTCTCTCATGAGATTAACATTCCTCTTCTGTTTGACTTGATTGTCACCATCAATTCCGGTCAATACGTCGGGCGAAGTGCGCTGAGAAATTTCTCACAACGACCCTGAAACGTTCAAGGCCGCAGCCTCGGACGTCGGCTCGGATCCTTTCCACCGTGTCAATGAAATGTATACGAATATTCGCGTTACGTAACGGCAGCTTTGTATGTAAAGTCACATTTAGCGTGGGTTAAAATGGAGCCCGAGGCCACACACATGCTCATTTCATGCCACGCTGGCCTTTATGGTCATGATTTAATTACAAACCAAATCGAAGTTACATAATACTCTACATGCACAGTATATATTCATTCTACTCTACATATAGACACAGGATGGCTCAAAATGTGAAGCGGGCAACCACGCAAGAGGAAACCCACCTTTTAGAGCACTTTGTGAATTGGGTGAAGCCGTTAGACGAGAGGTGCCTCAGGAGTCCGGTCGCTGCTCTCTCTGAAGTTATTATTTGTGAGGTGTTGTGGACAAAAACACTTGATCATTGAAAGGAAACGTCTTCTGATCACCATGAATTCTTTCTGCGTACCTTAGATAAGACGGTTCGCTTTCAGGGCCTCCTTGGCGGAGATGTGTGAGCCGAGGGGCTGCGAGGTTGTTGGCGTACTCGCGCTGACAACACGCAACAGATTCGCACGGCTTAGCCTTCTCCGTTAGCATCGCAGCTAACCCACATCACGCTGTATAATCACACAGCTTCCGTGGCAGGAGGTTACGTCAGGCGAACTCAGCTCGCTTTCACTGGCAGGGATACGAATGATGCTCCAGACATGCTCTGACTCCACCTGTCGCTTCATCCTGCTTTCATATCATGTTTTTCTTGTCTTGTTGCACGAAGCATCACCTCGACTGAGTTCGTGCAAATCGCCTGCGTCTCTGGCTACCATCTCTGCATTGCATCCTCACTCCAGTTGCTGAGCGTGTGACCCCGTGACTCCCAAAGAAAGTTAGAGCCGATCGCTGGCCACGCCGTGCATAAAAGGTAAACCTCTGAACGGAGGACTGAGTCACTGTTTGTGTCCCGCAAACCCAAAGAACAAACCTGTTGTGTTTCCTTCGCAGTGTGGGACTGTGTGGGCCCTTGGAAGCAGGATCTTTCCATCCACTGGGAGTGCTCGCAAGCACAGATGGTAATGCGCAACATCTGGTCCTGCCTTTGGCCCACACTTTATTGGAAGCAACATTGCAGTGATGTCACTGACTTGAGCAGGACGAAGCATGCAAATGTGGTGCGAGCGTTGCGTCTATATTTGGAGGGTTGGAGCTCAAAGCTGTCAGGGTGAATGTGGCTGATGCACTAAGTGAGCGGTGCGTGTGTGCGTGCGTGCGTGCGTGCGTGCGTGCGTGTGTGTGTGTGTCCTGGCGGAGGCCATATTTACATGCAGGTAAGGGGGGGGGGGGTAGGGGGTATGGCTGTTGTTGATTGGATGATGGTGTCTAACTGAGCAATAAACTCACTGAGGCGTTTCAGCTGTTAGTGTTGGCCAACATGCTGTGTGGTTACAAACTCATGCGGTGGGTTAGGTTAGGCCTTCAGGGGAGGTTTTCCCCTCTCTCTCTCTCTCTCTCTCTCTCTCTCTCTCTCTCTCTCTCTCACTGTATCCAAATACCAATCACATGCTTTCACTGATGTGCATCTGATTGTTGGCTAAAAAGTTGTTTTGGACATCCAATAAGTGTCTCTTTCCAATCTAATTATTTACAAATATATTGTCAACTATAGTTTTAGGCAGGAATCTTGTGTTCAAAAGAAATTAACGAAAGGCAAAAAACAAATAAAACACCATAAGTCAGAAACCTTGCAAACGAAACTGCAGCCACCAAACATAAATCTCTCCTTTGCCTGCTGCTCTCCCTTCTGCTAACATCCCTCCCTCCCTCCCTCCCCCCCCCCCCCCACACACACACACACTGCACCTGGGCTGTGATTGACGGGCCGGCGGTGGGTGACTCCTGGTGACAGCAGCGCTGACCTCAGCCCCGGGTGACGTCGCCCGAACGGCTGGTGTTGCCAGATGAGGCTGCTGCAGGTTTTCGCAGCTGTGCGGGGACAGAGGCGTGGAGGGCGTCCAGTAACAACCTGCTGTGCTCCCCGGGGACTCGTGTCTATGTGGAAAGATGTTTTCTGGAGGCTGAACGCAGGGAAATTACTCAACAGCACACGAGAGTCAGTATGGTGTCGCTTTTCACAGAATTTAAAGAGGAAAGCAGCAAAACGTGAGCGTTCTCCGTAAGCAGTCGGGGAGAGAGGTTCGAAAGGAGCCTGAAAAATCACGGAACGTTGTATTTTGAAGCAACCAGTGAGGCTGCAGCCCGTCCATCAGCTCTGTTCTGCAAGTTTTCGCTCACATCAAGGTTTATTTCAGGCCATTCTGAGTTTCAGACGGGGAATTCTTGCCCCGTTCACTTCAGTTTTCCCCTTAACAAAGTTCCAGTTCCAGTTGAAGGCAATGGAACATTCATTGTGCAGTTGAATTTAGTCACACTGATTGTAATGTAAATACTTGAAACTATGGCTCCTTCCCAGTGTGAACACTCAATAATTAGGTGTCCTTTTGTGCAGTTCCAAGAAAGTCAGTTGAAAGCAGCAGAGTGTGTTTGTGTGTGTGTGTGTGTGTGTGTGTGTGTGTGTGTGTGTGTATGTGTGTGTGTGCGTCTCGTAAGCAGCTTCGATGTGTTTTTAATAGAGGGTGGTGTAAAAGGCTCCTATTTCGCATGGAGAATATTTAGACAGCTGACTTAATTTAGACACCTCTTCTGACTTCACATGACATCATGTGATCGATGTCCTCAGAACGCTGCTGCTCTGCTGTGCACGTTCTTTTCGACTCAACACAACATACCGCGTGGACCCTTTGACTTACCAAATCTAACGCACATCAATGTGTTTGGTTGACATTTTGTGCTTTGGCTCATGACACGTAACAACAGGTTCCCCATGCTTCACTCCTAACCCAATATACATTCATTCATTATTATTTGGCTTGATGAGATGTTGCAAACAGGAAGAACAATAACAAAGTCGCCACCTTACCAACGGCAAACTACTAAACTTTGGAAAATAGAGATGTTCTCAAGAAGTAAACATACTTGTTGGAAGACAAACAAATGAAGCGATGGTCAGCAAAGGTATTCAGATTGAAGTTATGGGTCTGATGCTCCTCAGTCAGATTATAATGGATCACAGGAACTCTCAGGCAGTTCATACGTCTAAAGTCAAACAATATGTTGAGAGGCGACAATCAACAAGAGAGGTTTTTGTTAAACTGACACACCCGCATCAGTGAAAGGAGACGATACAGTCCTTGTTGAGGGAAAAAACTTTGAATGGCAACACATGATGTGTAGTTACAGTCAGCAGTGAGCATGTGCTCCGGACCGAAGAACTTTCTTTCGTATTAGGTTTTGATGACCTACTGGCCTGGTGAGTAATGGCCAGTGTAACATTACACACATAATGTAGAACACACAGCACACTGTGTTCGTATGCCTTCGCGTCCTTCCCGTCAATCGCAGCCTAATACGTCCCAAATGACAGAACAGTATTAGTATTATATTGTGTCCCCCCGGGGACCAGTTAGCCCCCCGGCTAACATCTCTGAAAAACATTTACACAATGTTTCAGGGGGTATCGAGTGACGACAGGACTTCAGTCATCTGTTGAGTCAAGGTGGGATCCAAAGGTATCCATCTAATTAAAAAACAACAACATAGCATAGCTGTAAAGTCAGAGATTGCATGAGGTCATTCCAGCTTTACCTTCTTTTGCAGTTTCATCATTGAGCTCCATTGAATCAGCCATTGTTTTCAACCTGGGATGACAGACTCCTGGTGGGGGTGGGGGGGTTGGTTTGTAAGTAGTGTATAGATTGCTTTAATTTTGAAGGCTCTCGTAGTTGTATGTTGATGAGCGTGTTTGTCTCCACCACTGCCAAGTCTTGGCCAATCAAACACGAAAGAAACGGCTCACCGGCTCAAAATCTTCACTGCTTGCTGGTGCAGTTAGCAGTTGGAGTGCTTTCACTGTTTAACTGTGTAGCTGTGCCTCTTGACTGAACAGTGACCTTTGAGACCTGAACGACAGAGAATGTGCCGGATGAACTGGGACGGACCTCTCCGTACAGACCAGACAGCCGTCCAAACATGTCGAGGCCCACCTTGCCTCTCGCTCACAGAGCAGGGCGCCCTGTGGGCAAACCACTGAGTTCCAGTTGTGTGCTGTTGTCATGTTGTAATCCGTGCAAGTCTCAGGTACCCTCAGGTAACCTTGAAGATTAACAAAACCAACACAGCTCACAGGCGGATTTGTTGCGTGTGCCTTTGTTGATGTAAGATCTCTGACTTTATCTTCTCAGTCTGCTCTGTAACGAAGCCGCCGCTCTGCTCGCGATCGGCCACTCGAACACAACCGAACACCAGTCGCGCGAGATGCTGTTAACGCAGTGCAAATGACAAGAGCATCTACCAGCAGGCGCCGGATATCAGCGGTGGAGCTGCATCCTGTGTGCACCGCAAACAGCAACAGAAAGGGACGTGTGGAAAGATCTTGACATCACAAAATGTAACTTTCCTCAAGTGAGACATCAGACGTTCTCCCTTCGGAAGATGTGCCTGAGTGAGTGAGTGAGCAGGTGAACGCATGCATCAGAGTGATTGGATGGTGTCCTGCGTGTCCTGCACCCCTCCCCCGTCTCCTGAGCCTGACAGGATCCGTCAGCGGACAAAGCCCCGTTCTTTGCCAGGGCCGCAGTCATCGGTACCCTCATGGCGTGTTACCATGGGACTGCGATACACTGAGGAGAAACACTGCTGTCATCCACACAAGCGCTTGTGCCACCGGAGTGTTTGCGCATTCCAAACAGGACTCCATCTTTGGCTCCGGGTATTAACTGAGTCAATACTGACGAGAAGCAAAAGACAAACTGAGTGTCACATCTTGTTCTCGCTGGGCTTCGTTCGGTTTAAGTTTCCACCTCCAGTCGCTGCTCTGCTCACAATGCCTCTTTTACAACTTTGCTGCCGGTAAGTGAAGGTGGAAATTGTGCAGGACCTCGAATGTGGCTCTGGGGACATATTTGCAGCCCCCCCCCCCACCAAACTTGATTGCAAACTTCAGGTTGACCAAACAGTTGCCAAAATAAAAGTCAATGTTCAGGATTTAAAGCTCATGGTTGTGTGTCAAAATAAAGGTGTGGTGAGATGATCTGTGGCTTTCGAGTGTGTGTGGAGGGCTTCTGATTTGTATTTGTGTGACATGCACGTGGTAATTGTCTTGCATCTTGTCTCGCAGAGGAGTTTCACCCAATTTTTTTCACATTAGATCACTCGAAGGATCATGGAAACTTTGCTGTGGTGGCATTAAAAAGTAAATGTCAGCCTGTTTTCCCAGGACCAGCATGACATGTGAGGCAGCTGTTAAGCTGGCCTTCACTTCCGAGGTGAGCGTGTGGGCTCCACCAGGAAGGAGCCTCCGCCCTCCCTTGTGCCTGCAGAAAAACCATGTTTGCACAATTATTTGTTACAACTGTCAACACTTTCTCAGCTCCGTCCATCTGGGATTCATTTCAGCCCCATGCTGGTTTTATCTGTTCATGTCCAAAACAAGTAAATAATATTATCTGGGCCTCATGCGCAGCTCCTCAAGAGGCCGTTGCTGTAGGTATCGAGTGAAGACGTGTACTTGCGCGAACAGCTACCGAGAATGCAGTCAACTCAGCGTTTGAGGCCTCGATGACCGAGAGCATCTCTGACAGTGCAGCTCTCGTGAGGTATTAGCAGCCTGCGGAGGTCGCTCGGTGCAAACTTCATCGATCTGGAAGTCGATATCTTCCGACCAGATTCTGCTTCCGAACATCCTTCAGCTTCACAGTGCCCTCAGTTCTCACTGACGCTTTTTCAGACTGAAAAGTTACATCCATCAGACTGAGCAATGCGGTCTCACCTCTCTCCTCTTGTTAAAGTGCCTCTGTGCTTTTCCACTGACAGGTCTCTGTTGTCACTTGGCAGAGACGTCTTCAGTTCTTGGGTTTCATAAAGAATGGTACATTTTGGGGTTTAGAGTGATATGTTTTCACAAGTGTAGAGCAGAGTGCTTCATTTTACTCTCTAAAGATGAGTAGTTTGGCTCTTTGTCTCAGTTCTCATTCTGAAGATTTTCTTCATTGTGGAACTTTGTGTTTCTGCGCAGTGACCAGCTGAAAATGATTCAAATTTATTGGTAACGTTCAGCGTGCCAAATGCCAAATACAACACCACATTCCCAAGAGATCTTGTACATGATCTTCTTTCTTGTCTAATGGGGCCTGCATGCAAGTGGACCCACCCATGTAAAGAGCAATGTGAACGCTGCCCACAGTAAACTGGGGCGGTAAAAGATGGGTTACATCTGGCAGTTCGTCGAAAACTGAGAGCTCCTTCAAGTTTACTTCAGTCAACTCATATTAAGTCGATAGAGGGAATGTTGAGCAGGCCGCCAGCGGAGCAGCGGAGTGAAGGGGCAGCCCATCGGTCCACTGGAGTCCAACTCTACAGAAGAGTTGTTCATCAAGTGGAAAATGGCTTCAGGGTTAATCAATAGGTAGGACGCAGTTAACTCATGAGGTGTTTGGTCACCCACCTTCTCGCAGAAGAGGAGGCCAGTAACTGCTGACGCCAAAGCACTTTCCTTGAAACGGTTTGATCTTTACCTCCGACGTATTCAGCTGACTCGGCCATTTTCCACGAGGTTGCGCAAGTACACGACTCGACTGCTTTGTTTTGCGAAATTCAGCTGAGGAAACACAGCTGCCGACCTTCTTGCAGTTCATTGCCGCGGAAATTTTCGGAGACGTCTGGTTAGTTGTAATCTATGGAGTTGATCACTTGGCTGAGGTAGAAAAATTGTAAACACAGATGACAGATGAAAGTATATTGATTGAGGTTTAATGAACTGGAGTTTTGTACATTTTCTTGCTTTATTTCGTGGATCGACTGATGATTGTGAATTTTTATCTTGGCGGACAAAGAAAGCCACTTGGATTTCCTGCCGTTGCGCTCCGAAAGCAAACAACCTGGAAACCTTTAGCATGCAAAACAACGCTCATCACGTGGTCCATATGTCCGTTCCAATGAGCTTCGACACCTGTCCAAACTAAGTAGACTTCGTGTGCACTCTTGCAAACGCTGTTGTGAGAGCGGCATTGTCCGCAAAGCAGGATGTGCGTTTTACAAGCAATTCAAGTCTTGGATTTTTAGGGCACATGTGTTTGTCAAGTCGGGGGAAGAAGCTCTAATGTGTAACATCATACAGTATGTTGACTCTCAGACCACGGGTTATGCAATTGCTGTTCCAGTGACTCACTGCTGCTGGCAGGAGATGATGTTAGGGACTTTTCGAAATGGAAGTCGTCCCACTAGCTCAGAGAATTGTTGAGGGAATTCTAAGTAACTTTTACTTGAAGGCATAGACTGGCGGCGTCCTCCGTGTTTCGGGGTTGTTATGCACTCTCAATAGTCCATCTGAGAACATCCATAAAGCTGAGCTGAGCAGCTGCCAACTGTATCCAGTTTAAATTAGCAGCAGATGTCTCATTCGCAGTGATCTGATAACAGATACAAACAGGGGCCGCGCTACGGAGGTATGTGTAGGTAATGCGCCTGGCCGGGGTGGAACTTCGGGGGTTTACACGTGTGAATTAGGGGATGCGGAACATGTGTGTGTAAATGTATAAAGTAGCGTGCCACCACACAAGCGCACTCGCTCATTTCTCCCATTTATGGAGGAATTTCAAATGCCTGGCTTGGCAGCACGGAGCCATCATGGGATGCAGCTGCGGCGGCCTGTGCCAGTGGCTCTGCTCGCCATCAGTCATGCAGCTGGAGCGGGCCAACAGCTGACCGTGCACCACCAAGCCTGTTCTCAGCAACACACACACGCACACACACACACACACGGTCAACAAAAAAAAGTAAAAAACCTGACACAACAGTGATGTCATTGTACTTGACAGGACATAACAGCAGAGCTGGCTGGGCCTTCCTCTGTGGTTTGTGGAAAATAATCCCAGCTATAACCCTATTCACGAGCAGCCCCTCCCCTGCGGCGCCGGCCCCCCAAAACACGGCCTCCTTCTGCAGCATGTTTGCCGGCTGGATTTGAACTCGGTGTTGATCTGAGTCGTAAGACGGCAGAGAAACAAAAGGAAGCAGAACAGTGAAGAAGTGCCGCACAGAACAGGCTCCTTTTAATAACTTTTTAAGACAAAATCACATTAACGTCTCGACTACTGATGGACTCATAATTCAAATTGAAACACTATTAGATTATTTCATCATGAGGAATAATCAATGATGTGGTTTGAGGTTGTTTTTTCTCTTGAAACAATCTGGTAAAACTCTGTCATGCCAAAGCGCAAACAGACTTTTACAACGTGGTGTCGGCGATTATTAATCTCAAGTGGAAAACAAGCAATCGAACAGGCTTTTTTCTCCCCTTGCCGCAATCACAGCTTTGGGTCAGTGTGGACAGAGCTGGAGGAGTCTTGCACATCTGGACGCTGCAGTTTGACTCCTCTTTGTAAAACTCTTCAACCTCAGTCGGGTTACACAAGGTTTGGGCGTGGGGAGATGTTTTCAAGTCCAGCAACAAATCTTCAATTGGACCGAAGCCGCAGCCACTCAAGAATCTTCTCCCTGTTGTGTTCAACCTGTTTCTCTGCGTTTCTGAGTTTTGCTGTATTTGATTGATGCTCAAGTCAGAGGATAAAATGTGCTCTTGGTTATCTCTGATATTTCAGGCTTTGAACAGATATTTATTGGGTTTATTTGTCCAGGTATCGCAGTTAAAACATTTTTTGTTTTGTTTTAAAACCATCCAACAATAAAGGAGCTCGACCAGACCCCCCTCCACCAGACACGAATCAACACGACTTGACAGGAACTGGAAAAAGATCAGCCAAACAATGTCG
This sequence comes from Malacoctenus gilli, assembly GCA_032164315.1. Taxonomy (NCBI): domain Eukaryota; kingdom Metazoa; phylum Chordata; class Actinopteri; order Blenniiformes; family Labrisomidae; genus Malacoctenus; species Malacoctenus gilli. The sequence goes on from JASSRZ010000016.1 coordinate 15,423,058, forward strand.
TTTCTGGAGCGTTCACAAGAAAATCTCCAAGAACATGGGGCTGAAATGCAATGACTGCAGATCTACAGTCCCCCTGACTTCTCTCCAGGAGCTACAATGAGAAACAGCTCTGTTGCTATTTTACCAAACTCCTGTGTAATTGAGGATTGCGCCTCAATAATCTTGAATAACTCAAGCCACAACAAAGGAAATTAGGGAGGAAGGTTGAAGGTTCCTCCTTTGGACCGGCGTCGTATTGGACACGTCGCTCAGCTTCTCGCCCGATAAGTCTCAGACACAGTAACAAGGACCGAAGCACCGACTCCATCATTAAAGCTGTAAAACCACAGCAGCAACGTTCAGGGTAATAATACATTTGGCTTCAGTGCACCTGATTTCTGTTGTGTGTCACTGTAACTGCAGCTGACAGTTTTATAGCTTGTAGGGAGGCAAAACTACAACAATGACTCTCTCCAAGGTTATAAAATGGTGAGGGTGTGAAATTAGTCGTATTAGATGTTTCTTGCGCAATGAGACGGGGAGTTCGAGCTTAAAGCATATAAATGGCTGATTTGAAGCTGGCATTTTTCCCATTCGCAGAAGTCACTGGAGCCGAAAGACCAAGTGAGAAAAGAGCCACAGTGTGCTTCGTTTCACTCGATCCATCTTTCCATCCGGCGGTGTTGCTGGAGGAGATGCCAGTGGACATGAGGTAAAGGCAGGGTCCACCCAGGACAGATAGCCAGCGCATCGCCAAGCAGAAAGACATCTGCATTCGCAACCAAGGACAACTCATCAGTTGACCTCATCGTCAGTTTTTGGGAAGAGGCCGGAATACCCAGAGAAGCCCTGGCGTGCCTGAGGTGCGGACACGGGACCTCCCTGTTGTCAGGCAGAAGTGCGAACCACCACCTCGCTGTGTGTCCTCACTCCATCGAAGGTCTACTCATCAAGTAACGGAACAGTATCCGCAGCCATGTTTGTCATGTGACGTGTTCCTGCGCGCTCTCAGCCGCACACTTTCTGCAAGTAGCGATCCAGCAGCTCGAGGAAAGCGCAGGCACATGTGGGTTTTACGGCTTTATCGTTTCCCTGGCAGATTGTGTAACTTAGAAGCATGTTGTGCTGGAAGAAGCGGGCAGGAAATGTAAAAGACTGTACGTGCGCACTGGCAACATGCGTGCCCTGTGAAGTCCAAATAAACAAGGTCTGTTCACCACATGAAGACCCTCACAGGGGCAACGGCGGCCCCCTGCCTGCACACCTCGCTGCTGGTGCAGCTACAGCTGATGCATTCCAGCGCTGATGAACACATCTTGATAGAAGCTCAGAGCACGTTTGCGACACTCGAGGGGGAAAAAAAGGCCAGTCAGATATCTCGAGGAATGACTTTTCCAGGTCGGCGATGGTGAAGGTTCGAGGCAGCCCGCTCGTCTCTCTCTCCGAGGCTCCGAGGACATTGTCAACGCGCCCGACTGGCCGGCGTTCACTGACGTCAGTGTTTTCCACTGTTGTTCCCCCTCTGCGCACTGACCTCTCATCAATTTAACCACCAGAGAGGACGTAAGAGCGGAAGGTGCCGACAGCCTGAGCCTCACCTTACCTGCAGAGCGCATCCCTCCAGGACATCATCCCTCATCCCCACCTGTCATTTAGCGAGCTGCTAGTTGCAGGTTTTCAGGGTGACAAAGTGAGGTGTTGTGTCGTGGCTTTGACAGTACCCTCTTACTCAGATAATAAATGGACATGCTTTGCCAAAAGCCCTCATGTAAAGTGAGTTTGTTGTTGCCAAATACCTTCAATTTATCTTTATCTCATTGACAAAGAATCTAACACATCATTACCTTTTTTTTTTTAAACTGGGTACTCGAAGCGCTTCAAAACAGTCCAAGGATGGATCAAACACATTTATACAGCTTGAAAGAGATCTATCAGATTTTGCTTCTTGTGTTGAATGCAGATGTATAATGCAATTGACTTGCGACTGCAAATATAACATCTCATCGCATTCATTTTCTATTCGAAACAGTGAGAGCAACAACAGCTGGACACTTGAGGGGAAGCTGGTGAAGCTCCTTTGTACAGAGAGTCTGACTGTGACTGGAGTTAAACGCAACAGTAGCTTCACTGTTTAGTGGCAAGCGATGAAGACAGTGAAAGAAAAGCATTGCTGGAGGCAAAGCAATTATTAAACTTAACAGAACTGACAATTAGAGTGGGGGGGAGAAGGGGGGGTGGCTGTTGAGTGTGTGGTGATATCCTGCTGACATTCCTTTATTAGTCAACTGCCAGGTTTTAAGTTACGGAGCCAAGAGACAAAATAACTTTGTGAAGAAGCCAGAATGCTGGAAAAGCTTGGATGTCTGTCTGCCTGTCACCGCTGAGACAGCTGGAAACGGTCCGCCTGATTGAGCGGCTGTTCATAATGGATAGAAACTTAGTAAAAGCCAAGTGAGCGTCCACTCAGACATGTAGAGGCCCAGTATGTCAGCGGGAAAGCCTCAGGTAAATCCTGAGCATGAGGCCTCCTTCTTACTCCTGTCTGTAAAGCGGGAGCTTCACATCTTTGAGATGGTTTGCGTTTTTTTTGTTTTTGGACAGTTGGGCAATTTGGGGGTCTCTGGAAGAAGAACACTTCAATCGAGCCTTCTTGGACAATTTTATATTGTTTGTCGAGTGGACAACTTCAAAGTTTGGCCGTTTCACACGGACACTTTTGGGTCATGGGGCGCTTAAGTTGCTCGACACACACATGAACTCCGCACAGAAGAGTCCCACCCGAGAACAAACCAAGTGAATTCCTTCTCACTGTGATGTTTGGGGTATTTGCTGGGAAGAAAGACTTTTATTTGCGTGGCATGACACCAACGTTTTGATGTTTTCTTTGCATGCTTCACTTTTTCAATGTGGCTTGGTCAAAGCACTGAATGCTTCACATGAGCACCGTTGTTCCCTCCTTCCTTCCCCGTCGTTTAAAAGTGAAAATTGATAGTTAGATGAGAGCCAAGTCAGCGCAGCGGCATGTGTGGGCCGAAAACTCGGCATCGATAAATTTGGAGAATGGTCCGATGTTGACGACGCTGCCGGGCGTCCGTATTATTGTTGCAGTTCGTGGATGCGATCATTTGGAGAAGAGAAACTATTTGTTGTTCCTGTGTGCCAAACAAGCGATGCGTTTCCCCCCCGCCCGCCTGTGATCAATCTGTTGTCGGGATACAATAAGCAGCTTGGCTGTTGCTGGATGAGAACTATTCTGGTTGGCGGCCAATTAAATGACTGTGGGCCACAAAAACAGTGATGAGATGGATCAGATGAATGGAGGTCCAAAAGAAAGACCTCAGTCTTCCAGGCAAACGCTTGAACTGTCAGTAAACCACAACGCATGAACAAATAAGTCGGCAGCTCACCCTCATGTAAACGACAAATTACAATTACTGACAAACGTAAAGAGCAAACACAAAGGCTCACATTAAGATTACAACATCTCCCAAATAAGGAATGATTGTCTGCCTGATCCTGGAATGTTCCGGAAAGGTGAAAGATGAATGATGGACGACTGGTGGTGGCAGAACACTTGAGGCCTCCTAAAAAGGCTAATGGAGCGGCTGTCGACCCCTCTACCGCTGGCCTGTGAGGGGCAGGTGTTGGTTGTAAAGTCCAACTGCTAAAACTCCCCCCTGCTGTTTACTAGCACAGCAGGCCAAGCTGAGCGTGAGCCTGGCGCTAATTGAACATCATCGCTCAGCTGCACGACAGGTAATCTCTACCAGGTGCTGTCATCCACGTGCACAGAGCCACCGACTGCGTGCAACAAATACATGCTGTAATGTGTGCACACACACAGACACAGACACACACACAGACACGCACAGACACACACACATACACCCCTACGCAAGCCAAGCCAGGCACAAAGAGCTTCTTTAAGTCTGAGCTGTTTTAAGGAAGTTTCACACACAGACACTAATTGTTCGAGATTTACAAGACGCTGTATAATTAATTGACTTCATTTTACACAGTGTGAACGGTCACCACTTGCACACGGCAGTAAAAGGTTGCTCCGGGTGGGTCAGGTGGCAGCCCCATCCCCGGGGTCCCGTTGGAGCGGACGTGGACACGCACCATGAACTGAAACAAGATTCACATTATATCAGGCAGCAGCCGAGGCCTTTTTTCCACAAGTTTTACTCTGAGCGCACAAGATTGCCTCTCAAAAAGACTGTGTGCGGCTTCACTAATCTCTGATTTACCTGAATGTTCTGGTGAAGCCAACCCGGAGGGTCGGCCACTCTCATGTCTCCAAGGTCAAACTCTGAGGTCACAGTGTATGGTTACAAATACTGCGCGATGCTGACTCTGTGTGCCATTGTTACAGGTGGAATTTTCACCCAGGAGAGATTTCGTCTGATCAAATATGTGCTGTTGTCCGGCTCGAGTTCTCGCGTATTGTGTTCCTGACCGGCACGGGACGAGGACCAGCTGGCCTCTCGACGACCACGGCCTCGCTGGTCAATTCCTGCAGGGTGACTCAACGACCATAAACCAGAAAATAACAGACAGAAACGGGGGATAAGGGAGGAGAGTGTTGATAATGGAGGAGTTTAGATGGAAAAGAGAAAAAGTAGGGCGGGGCTAAAAAGGAACAGACGCTGTAAAATAAAGAAAAGAGCCACAACAGTGTATACGTCAGCGCATGCTTATTGTTCCCAGAAAAAAGGTGAAGGGCTGACGCAACACAGACAGCCACATTTTATTGCTGTTTTTTTCTATTGTACTGACTCACGCTGAATGACAGTGGCAACAAGCTGAGAGGAGATTCAACCCTTGAAAAAAAAACAAAGACTTTCTTCAGGTCGGCAAGGAAAGGAGCAGCAGGAAATGACAACGCAACGGTACGTCGCACTTTAACTGAGGATGAAGTCCTGCAGTGCTTCAGTGGCGGGGGCTCCCAGCTTGGTTGGTAACTGATTACCGTTATGCTGCCTCCACCAAGTGAGAACCATCTAAATCGGATCCACTCTAAAGCCACATTCAGCTTACTCAGTTATTGCAAAAATTAATGGTTAGTGGCTGGAGTAAAGAAACACAAGGGAACAGAAAGCATCAGCTTGTGGTCAACTTCCTCTTCATCAGAACACACTTTGACATATTTGAGCTTCATCAGTTGAAGTAAATTCTCCCTTGTTTAATGCACCACCCTAATTCCTCCAACTAAAAAAAAAAAACGAGATTAGAATTGTTTTATCGAATGACAAACGAGTCAGTCGGTCGTTTTTTTCTCTCCCTGATCATCTACAATTGCACTCATATAGCAATTTGTGGCCAAACATTCCTATGCGTGAAAGTCACTTCCAGACTTGCTCGTTCTTAAATCTGTCCAAAAAAAAAAGAGAGAGAGAACAACAAGTAATTGGCACGAGCGAGAGGTTTGTGTTTGTGGATCGAGAGCCAGTATTGGACTATAAAAGAGATTTATGGAACAGTTGATGGCTTTATCGCATTTTAAAGGGACATGCCTTCAGATATCCACACAGTAAAGTTGCACGTCCTTCTGAATACCAGCAAGCAGCTGATAGCAATCGAAAACAGACTTGGACTCAACTGACGTTCCTCCAGAGAAAATCGATGGCCGTTGTTATTCCAACGTCAGACTTTGCCCGAACATACTTCTACTCTCACGAGAGATTTCTTTTTACCTCACTGACGGAGACGTCCTTGTGTTAATGCTTTTAGAGGTAGGAAAAAAAAGGCGCGAGACACCTGTAATTTTTTTTCCCTACGAGTCGATTTCATTAAAAATGTCGAAGGTATGCGGGCCATCCGTCAGCGGCTGTCGGGGCCGAGCCTCCCTTCGCTCTCCTCCCTGCAGCGAACACATCTTACCCGTGGAATCTGAGAATGATAGATGGAGCTGGAGCTGTGAGGCAGCCGGACGCCCTCCTGTCACACCCACACGTCTTAATCTCGACAGAGCATGCTCGCTACTCCTGCACTCCGTCTTTCAGCCGAGTGTCAGGGAAGCTTTTCAAATGGGACGACGCTTCCCCCTTTCTTTCCTTTTTTTGTCCCACATGAACTCGTTCAGGAATGTTTGGATGATATTTGGAAACTGATGGCAGCAAGTCAACAAAAACCAAAACTTCTCGACTGTGACGCCCGGTCGTTTCAACACAACTGGGCGTGAGGATTACTCAGAGGTCAGATATTCATTTGGAGGCAAGTGCCTCCACATTTTTTATCCGCAAGCATCCCTAAGTCAGCATCTAAACCCATCTCGGTTTGTACAAAGAAATAAGAGTAAACCGAGGTTCTAAAATGTATAAAATTGTGATTTTGAAGCGCTTGGAACGCTGCTGATTAATTTGACAGCAGGAGTCCATAGACATCTAATAGCTCAAATGTATGATTGATGCGAGGGCAATGGATCAGCTGTGGGCTGAACGGATCAGTCTGCATGTGGTCCCCGGTTCGGGGAAGATCCTCCTCATGCTTTGCTATCATTGCATCGGGAGGGCTTACGTAATATTATGCTGCTTTCAGACAGGCTTTACTGTGATAATATAAAAGCGGCGTCTCGGCGACCTCCTCCAGCCTGAGCTGAATCATCGCTCCTGTCACAGGCGCCCAAGAGGAGTCTGACAAACTGCTCCCGAGCGGCTCTCCTGGAGGTATTTCCACAGTACAGTCGATGGGGCTGATGAATTGGAGGTTAGTGCCTGTCAATGAGAGCCCGTGATGAATGTTCGCCTCAGCCACAAGTGTTTCCTCAGCGAGGTCCCAGTCTGGTTAATGTACGTTGGCCAGCCAACCTAATGTTATTTGCCCGGGTCAATAGTGACTGGTGATGTGCATCTGTGGTTCTGTCGCTTTGACTGCATTGCGAGTGAGCAGCTCCGGCCATTAGAGCCTCCGTCCTCTGGATGGAAACGAGGTCTTCTGATGAAGGTGCTTGGGGCAAATTACATTCTTCTAAACATCTACTGGGACAGACTGATGTTGGGTGATGTTGCATTGACTTCTCATGTATTCTCACCAATCTCAAAATGTACTGGCAGCTTGTCTGGGGTGTTGCCTTTCGTTCACTTCAGACTGATGGCGTTTGAGACTCTGATCGACCCTGTATGGCAATTACATTGGAAACCCCCAAACGGCCTCCTGGAGACCTGAAGACCTCCTCCCTGAGCCTTCAAAGTAAAAGAAAGTCCACAAGCTCAGGAAAGAAAAAGTCAGACCCCCAAACTCCGTGACCCCTCGTCTCCGCAGCCAGACTTGGTGTCTATGATTACCAGACATCAAATTTAAAATAGCTCCGATAAACCCAGGAGGATGACTTCAAATTGCATTATTGATCTTTTTCAAATGGAGCTTTGCGGATTTAACTGGATTATCTCGACGATCATTCAACTAATGCCCTTTAATTGTGTTGGGACGTTTATCTGATTACTTGTTTAAGGACTGAAGTCGTTAAAGGAAAAAAAGAAAGGCTTCACTCACTGTGATTCATGAGCCAATAAACTGCAGGCAAAACTTTAAGCCATTTCTTCGATATCATGGCATTTTTAATTGGTTATATCAGATTGGATACCGAATGGCTTCCAACAGGTTCACCCCAGCAGCTCCTGCAACTTCTGGCACGAATGTGAGGTCTGGTGAATGAAGGACTTGCGTCTGTAAGCACAGTCTGCTCAGGAACATCGTCGTCATTTCAATCTCAATTGTGGATCAGATTCACCAGTTGCACATTGAAGAAACAACCTTATAGCAACACTGGACTGTTGCAATATGTTTGTCCGATAAGGCTGCCTCGCCACTTCGAACAACTCACATGGATGGCTGTTGGATGACATCATGAAAGCGGGCCACGCCAGATGTTCAGCCTGGCATCCGCACGAGCTTTTCTGGGGCTCTACCTCACCCAGGACAAATAAGCGTCCAGGTCTGGCTTTCCTCTCCAGCGGAGCGGCGGGTGAGACGCGATTGCAATTTCTTCCAGGTTCCTTTTGCAGACACACATCCTGTGTTCATTTCACTGTTCACCTCCAAGCGCTGGTTCCTCACGCCCCAAAGTCAAAGTATCCTCTCAGCTCTTCACTCTCTCGTTCATTCTGCTCAGATATTTGGAGCACTCCGTCACCATTCTCACGCGAAAAAGGGTGTTTCATTTGTCCGGGCAGCACCGCTTCTAAGGAAAAATGCACTGAAGGGTTTGTCATGGATTTTGGATGAAAGCCACAATGAAAAACTTCGTGCTTATAATGATGACGATCACTTGGTTTTGTTTCTCTGGCAAAGGAACACAAAATTGACACATATTTATTCTCTGCTTATCCACCATTGAAAGGATCACTCATGGAACAAGTTTTTCACACGAGTGAACAATAAATAGTGATAACTGAAATCTAAATAACAGACCTAGGGTGGTTCTTTATTCTTGACAGCTTTCTCCCCTTTTTTGCCATAAAATCATTTCAACCTGATTTTTAGGGTTTTGTCCAAAAAGCCTTTTCATCTCTGAGAGGCGAAGAAGGGTTAAAAACTAAACCCAAGATTGATGCAGAGCGGTTGAATTTGGAGAAAACTTGAGGGTGACACTTTTGCCAACTCCTCCGTGAAATGACACACGGTGACATCATCAAATTGACATTATTGGCAATTTGGGAGGGCAGGATCAGCAGCTTTGCTCGCGAATCGCCAGCAATCTGGTCGCCAAGTGGTCTCGATCCCAGATCGGGTGTGCTGCATGCTGGTCATTTGGAGAGGTGAGCAGTGACGGAGAACAGAACGTGACGCTTTCACATCAGAGTCTCCAAAACATCAGAAAAAAGTTGCTGAGTTTGTCACTTGTCACAAAAAAGAGCCATGAGTTCACAGAAAGTCACCAACACTTTGGCTGGCAAAGGAACTCAAAATAAAAAGAGGATCGAAAATGGCCGACGGAGTGACTGTTGCCTCACCACCAGCCAATAGCAGGACAGGATTGTGACATGTGACCAGAATTCCAATATAAAAATAAAGCCATGGCTCTAATGCAGAATGCGATTTGATATTCTCTCAGAATTCTTTTTACAGTGTCATAAACTGCAGCTTCACAGTGACAAAAAAACTCATTTATGTGACTCCCACATGTGTTGTGGCAATAAAACTATCAGACACAGTCAACAATGAGACCATAACGAGGAAGAGAGCGAAGAAACGTCACATACGATGATATCGTCTTTGAGGAATGATTGAAATTTAAAGGGGTCAATGTCTGTAATCAACACCAGTTTTTCAACAACTGACACAACACTGACGGTGACAGAATGGGCCAAACCAAAAACCTCAGTCACCACATTCAGAGTGTGTGTCATGTTTCATACATGTTTTAGTTTAAGGTTGTGTTCAACAAACTGTAACTTTCTCTGGCTTGTATTTGTGCTGCACTCGCTCATCTAAAGCACAATAATCATTCTTGGGCGCGTTCACATTCTTTTTTTGCAAATGTAGCTTTGTGTGCACAGCTCTATACATGAATGGTACAAAGCTGTGATCGATTGAACTGTTGTGTCTGAAACATATGTCGGGAATTCTAAGTCCAGTCCAAATATACGCCCAGCTTTTGCAAATAAACGGACGACGTGCCATCCACACATTTCAGCCAGGCTGCTCACACTGTGGCTCTCTTTGGGGCGCTGCAAACGGGTCCGTGCCATTAGGTTCAAGAGGGTCCTGTCAGAGTAAACTGTTTGGGACGCGGCCGCGTTTGCACTGACAGTGATGTATTGCAGAAAGCAGTTGAAGGATGAGGGAAGGTAACCTGAGATTTCCCCACTCACTTCAGACGCACATCAGGACTAATGTATAATCACGTGTGCGCGTTTTGCCTGAGCGGACATGCATCAACATACAGATCGCCTCGCCGCTTCCACGGAAAGACACTGAACCCCAGGTTGTTCCAAAAGGTGTTCGAGCACCTTGCGTGGCAGCCGTCACCATGTGAGCGTGACGACGAATGTAAAGCCCACCCGCCAAGTATAAAGGTAAACATGAGCGAAACCAAAAATCTTCCCAAGTCCGAGGAAATTAGGCCAAACGATGAGGTGAAAATTAAATGACAAAGAACAGCAAACACAATGAGCCCCGACACAAGGAAAGCTCAGACTTAAACACGCATGGGAGAATAACAAGACACAGATGGAGCACATTATGGGCGGTGACTTTGTCAAGACTCACACGGTGACACACAGAGAGGGCAGACAATGACTGCACGAGTACGTCGTGCACCAAGAACGAACAGGACGATGAAATAGAGCACAACAACGTTCATGATGAAACACCTGCCGGTGAGCACCATGGCAACGGAAGGGTGGGAGGACTCGGGGGACACGAAACGACCCGAGACAAAGTCGAGCAAAGACATCGGACTTGTAACAAGGTACTTATTGCTGAATAACCTCGGCTCCGACCTGGAGAACCACCATAATGACACAATCACACTGAGTTCTTTGGTTTTCATTCGTTTATTTTCTTTACTACTTAAGTCGCTACAAGTCAAACGTGTTCCATATCACCACAGCAGTGACTTGTCAGGGATCTCTGCCCTCTACAACCTGATATTCTGCCACACTTGCCAAAACGATCCAGTGTGAATGAAACCCAGGTCCTGTTGTGGCCACAGCATTAGTTTCCAGTCACTTGGACACCCCCCCCCCCTTTTACGCTCTTTCTTTTGAGCCAGAACCAGTATTTTCTTGTGTTCGCTGCTGCTCCAGAAGTTATGTTTGCGGTGTACCATAATCCCCCTCCACTAATCCCAGCCCAGCCAACAAACTACTGCTGAAATGTATCTACGGTCTGTTAAAATATTAGAGGTGACGCGATCTTTCCCGTGTCGGAACTTGTCTCAGTGCCACACGTCCTCATTTTCTCTCACGACATCAGAGTCACTGTGTGATTCTTCAGCTTTGATCAGTCACTTGTTCGTGATTCTGGAGTGGATCCAGATGCCTGCAATCTCCTCCTCACGTGAACGTGCGTTTCGCACACCCCGTTGATTCCGTTCGGCAGTTCCTGTGCGATATGCTCGGAAATGCCGGATAGATTCCCAAGAGCTGGAAAACAGGGACCCCCTGACACAAAAGGAGCCCCCTGCTCATTGGTTCCAGTGCCTGTGAAGGCCACGCACAGTTCACGGCTTACAAGGTCTTCATGTTCCCCAAAGTGTTTCCACATTTCACACAAAATGGCCCATAAAGACCCTCTGAAGAGTTTTTGCCCAGCGACAGCAAACAATTTTGCGACAGTGATGGGGTCGAGAGAGGAATGGAACAAAACTGGACTGAAGCCAGAGATTCAACCAAAAGTCTGTTTGGTTGATGGTCTGTGTCATTACTAAATGACTTCTCTGCATCAGCAAATGTGGTGTTCGTGGTTTAAATATGGTTAAGCTTTGGTTTTTGCCACATTGACACCCAACAAAGGGTGAAAAGAGACCGAAGGGAGGTGGAGTTTGATGACCTCCGAGGTGGTGTCAGATCTCATCCAAACCTCTGTGGCCGACCAAAGCAGCCCGCTTTACTCCAACTGTAAACATGAGCCTCGTGGGCTTTTGTTTACCATGTGAATAGCAACAAATTGTCCAGAAGGAAGTGGAACTGAGGCAGGAAGTTGCTCAGGTCAGCTCAGGACCCCCTGAATAAAATGCGGGGGTTTTTTTCTGCAGCTCGAGTCCCTCTGGATCGTCCGATGGGTTGGCCAAACTTGTAATTGCTGCCATGAGCCCATGTGGCTCGAGTGTTGAAGGCGATGGGTGGATCTGCTGGTTTCTCACCAAAATGGAAACAAAAAAGACCAAAGCTCCCTTTGTTTAACCGTCCTCCTACCGCACGACGCATTTGAAATCAGTCTAAATATATAACGCTGTCCTGTTTCGACACGTGTCGGCTCCCCGACTAATACTTCGCTTCAGCTCAAAGTTTTGCTCACACCTGACCAAACAAAAAGCAGAGAAAAATCCCGTACCTGCCGGACAGTTTCTGTATGGTTTCGCTCCGCTCCGTCCGAAACAATCCGGCTCGCGGCATCGAGCCGCTTTGAAGCCATCGGTGATTAATGGTCGGCATGCAAGTCGTCTGCTGGTGCTGCTGACATCACTCTCCCCCCTCAACATGAGACCCGATAGCCTGTCAAACCAAAGGGATGGTGTCACCGGCATCGCAGGCTCATGTTTCATATGTTTTAGTAAGGTGCTCTTTGGTCCGTCACATTGAAAACAGACCGGCTGGATCGCATGAGAACCGCAGCTGTAAACTGAGCTCTCTCTTTCTCCTCCTTTACGTAGGTTTGACCACATGTTTTCATCAGCCCACCGTGTTGTTAAAATACTATGACACATACACACTCAGTTTTATGGCATGAGCACGGCTGCGCTGTACGTACACAGCGAGGAAACACAACGCATTATGTAATGCGACAGGAACCTGTGATTTAGACGGAGTTGCTCAACTGAGAGGTCAAACAGTTGTTCGTGTGAGAGTGTTGTCAGTAAAACGCGGGAGTGCAAGCAACTCGTATCACCAAGAGAATGTTCTGGAGATCAATGGGCAATTTGGGGGGGGGGGGGGTCCAGGCATCACATACTGTCTATATTCAGCACCCTCCTCCACACCAGCACTCGGTCGTATTCCTTCACACACTGGAGTCATGTTAGCTGATGTGTCATACTTTTATAATACCTCCTTACGGGAGACAGATGTTGGCGGCTGGCATGCTGTTCTGGGGGGTCTGTCTTGACTGCATGTATTTCAAGCACACTTCCTGTTTGTTTTTCAATGTTGGCACCGACATCGTCACTCGGAACAGCATCCGATGATTTGATGAGACCCATAAACTAACACATTGTACACAAATGAATGTGAACTCATCAAAATTGGAATAACAACCCTACAATGATAGATTATATTCTTATAATCAGATACGTTGAAGTCAAGCATGTACAGATCGTTACAATGCTGCCGGTAAGCCGTTAATGAGTGTTTGTGTGTTTTGTTTCAAGGTTTGTTTCTTCAAAGTTTGTGCGATTTTCCACAAAGACAACCTCGATCGAATCTTCTGAACTCTTCTGGTGTGAGAGAAAGGCAATATGTACACACTATTACTTTGTTTTGGTGTGTGTGTGTATGCGTGTGTGTGTGTGTGCGTGTGTGTGTGTGTGTGTTCCGTGTCCTCCAGATTGCTTGTCCCCCGCCTGACTGCCTCACTGTGAGACGCTCTTGTTGAACCGTCGCCCTTCCTCAGAGAGGCTCATCAGCAGAGCGCTCCAGTGTAAACTTGTAAAGCAAACACAGCATGTTGTGATTAAAACCACGCTGTCTGACTGCACACCTTCGCTCCGCCGCCGCTGCTCCGGGTCTCTTCATCGCCTCCTCCCGCTGCCCCCTCTCCCTCTTTAACCCCTCGCTTTGTCTAACGTCTCGCAGTCTTTCGCTCTCCCCTTTTATTTCGCTTCTTTCCGACGCATTCCCTGTGGTCAGTCCACCTTCTGATTGGAAAACGTGGCGGCAGGCCAGAGGCTTCCGAGTGGGATCAAAGCCTGCTGGCATCTTCAGCAGATTCCTCTTCTCCACCGGTTCCATCTCCTTCGCACGACAAAAGCCTGTTTTGTTGTACGGGAGCAAGCAAGTGTATTAATGCGCAGAGTTTGGCACAACAGACGAAAGGTTCCTGCTCATAAAAATTCAATGCAAACTCAATATTTTACGCAGTGGAAGCTGGTCTTCGCAGGACAGGGCCTGAGAGGCGTGGACGACGTCACACTCCGCCCACTTACGTCCCTGCCTTGATGAAGACGGACATTTCAACCTGTTGTCCAGAATCCTTTAGGGAGTAAATGATGACAATTTATTGACCATGCAAAAAGCGATGAACAAAGGCAGGAAGTGTTTGTTTCGCAGTAAAACGCAGCTTTATTTACTGTGTCTCAACAGGACGTGCACCTCCGTTACTATAGATACTGCTGTTAGGCTGAGAGTGGTCCATCAGCCGGCCCCCCACCAACAAGGCGTTTCATGCACGTCTGCTTTGGCCTCTCCGTCATTTCTCCTCTTGTTATCCCCCCTGTGGTGAAGATTGTTGTGGAAAACTGAGGAGCAGAAGTGGGGAACAGTCAGAGTCGTTGGAAGCTGCGTGTATCTCAAAGAGAAGTTTGTTGAAGTCACTACGAGCTCAGAGAAGAAACGTGGCTTGCGAATGAAGACCTGTGAAGTCAACATCGACTCAGAGGACCGTCCTCTTATTCCAGAATCCTCTTTGATACGAATGCCAAACGTGACTATCGCCGTTGTACAAATGACTGGAAAATCTTGTTAAACCCAGACTTTTGCAGTCTTTGTACGTGGCAAAGAGTAAACATGTTTGTTGAGCTGTTATTACAGTCATGAAAACCATGAAATGACGCTAACAGGCAGCGTAAAGACCTGCTGACATTGTGAGGTTTTGTTTCTTTCTGGAGCTTGCTGCTTTTCATTAAAGCCGAGATGATTGTTGAAACATTAGTGGAGCAGTAAACTCACCCAGCCCTTATTTTGCAGGGTCTCCATGGCAACCTAAATCTATGTAGGGCCTGGAAACCCCCCAATTTAGTCCTCATGAAGGTTTTTTTTCTTTTGGGGAGAAAAGAGGATGAACAAGTGAGAGGCGAAGCTCTCTTTTTAAAACCATGAAGCTGGGCTTTTACAAACTCTGATACAGTGTTGATTTTGTGTGTGTGTGTGTGTGTGTGTGTGTGTGTGTGTGTGTGTGTGTGTGTGTGTGTGTGTGTGTGTGTGTG
>JASSRZ010000016.1:15437942-15452830 GCA_032164315.1 Malacoctenus gilli
TGTGTGTGTGTGTGTGTGTGTGTGTGTGTGTGTGTGTGTGTGTGTGTGTGTGTGTGTGTGTGTGTGTGAGAAAGAGAGAGCTTTTTTTCCCAGCTGTCACTTGTGATTAGCACTGCCACACAGTCAGAGACATGTGAAAGCAGCCACATCATGTATATCTGATTCTCCTCACTGTGTTTAAGCACATTCGGTCCATAATGAAATGATGGACAAGAGATTAAAGTGTCAGATTCGTTCTAAGTGTCTTTGCGTTAATAGCAAAAGAATTACGTGCTGTTTTTATACCACATCCTTGGCTGCTTGAGCCTTTGGGTGCGTTAAAATCCACTTTTGCTGCGTTATCAACAGAAAATCTGCCGGCTCAAGGTTCCAGTGTGACCAATCAGAACGTCGTATCTCATTTTTTCTCTCAGAACTCAGGTGCTCGGTTACTCACATTGCGACTGACATTAATTCAAGTGGATTTGCGAAACAATAAAAATATGAAACTTTGCTGACAGATTCTTCAAGTTCAAAGTGAAGAATGTCCTTCTTGTAAGGATGCACAAACCAGTGTTAGATCTCTGTTCTGGAAACAGAAGCAATGCAACAGTCCACAGGCAACACTGCCAAACAATTCACCTTGGGTGTGTCAAAGTTCCTCCCAATGGTTTGCAGCCACCTCGCTTTACAGTCATCGCCTCAAATGTGTGTGTGTGTGTGTGTGTGTGTGTGTGTGTGTGTGTGTGTGTGTGTGTGTGTGTGTGTGTGTGTGTGTGTGAGGGATCCAGGTCGGTCTTCAAGGGGATTCCTAACAACATCTGATTAGAACCACACTAAACACACAAGGTTGTGGTTTGCTGTAATTTACGGTAATTGATTTCTGGGAGAAAAACCGCCAATATTTCACCTCTGATTGGTGCAGTAGACAAGACACCACCAATAAATTCTTGTGGCAAACGACTTCCCTGTTAACCCAACGCTTGAAACCCGAGGCCCTCCAGATTTATTGATTCAAGCCACAGACTGTGGTCTCGATGTGCGAAGGGCTTTCGTCTAACCCCGCGCCAAGATTCAGGAAGGACGAGCCAGGCGCCAGTAAAATGAACTAAAGCTGTTTGTGTTGACGCTGAAGCCACAGTTCCTATGCGGGACCCACCAGGGAAGGTAATGAAGAGCCGTTGCTCTTTGCTGGGCGACTTTTTCAAGGAGAACTTCAATTAAACGAATCCTCTCAATGGACAGCTGCTGCGCCAGTGTCTTACTTAACTGCCTTCCAAAAGAACCAGCTTTGTAATGTTCAAAGCCAACAAACAGCAGACTGCTGGGTGAACTGGTTTGGTCATCGGGGCTCTTTGTCTGTTGAAAAAAAAAGTTCCACCGATTCTGTCAGGTCGGAGATAGATTTCTTTCATCCCACTTTTATGGTTGGTGACCACGATGCTTTGATGACGTCAGTGTTTCAAGTCAGACGAGGTCAGTAACTCAGAGTGTTTCCTGTTTATGTTAAGAAGCATTTCATGTTCAAACCCTTCAAGTTTGAGAACGTATTGGTTTTTTTGAGTCACTCACCGGGATGAACTGAAGTCATTTCAGTCAGTTCAGTTCCACTGAGGAGTTTTTATTGCACTTTGCTGCTTTTCGTGCTTTTACAGTATCTTTCTCTCTGCTTGTGTTCAGGGACAAATTCACGTCCCCCTGACTTCCCTGCCTGCAGGCCTCTGCAGGCATGCGTGTGTGTGTGTGTGTGCGTGTGCATGTGCTTGTGTGTGAGTGTGTGCATGCGTGTCCAGTCCATTCATGAATCTGCCCGTGAGTTCACATTCCTCGTTGCTACATGCTGCTTTGTTAACAGCATGTCGACACCTTTCGGTTCGATCGTGTTGATGTTTGGCGCCACTCTGGGAACCTGTGAAGACGTTGAGTTTGTTTCAGTGTTTCAGTGCTCGTTGTCCATGTGAGTTTAGCTGTGAGCTACTCAGTCAGAGTCTCGCTGAGCTGGACGAGACGCAAACCAAATGTAATGCGGACTCTGTTCGAGTCAGAGTGGCCCGATACCCGAGACTCTCGCTTTTCATATCCAGCACTCATTGACTCAGAGCAGCACATTATCAGGAGAAGTCTGAGCCCCTGAAAGCAGAGAGTGTCAAACAAATTCCCACATGTGTCCCACTGCTTGCGATGGAACATCTGTGAGACAGAAAGACACTAACAGGAGCTGTACGTCCTGCATCATTCGTCACCTCGGCATCTAATAAAAGAGCCCAGCCATCGCAGCGCAGCCTAAAATGGTGCTGTTACACAGGGTGGCTCAAGTGCAAACTTTGCGCAGAGAAGGTGAGCTTCGATGGAGAAAAATGCATGTTTGAAATGAACTCACTGGAAACAGGCAAAGCTTCACTCCCTCAGTGATCTCACTTAGTCCCTCACGAGCGCTCTGGCCACGAGAGCTTTGGACCACTGCTGGTAACTGAATGTATCATTATTCCAAGAAACTGTGTGACTCTGGAGTAACGTCAGGGGTCCATCTGATCATCGTGCTCCTAAAGATGCAGAGAGACTTTCAGTTGTCAAGTTCTTTGTGTCGAGAAACAGAGATATGAGCAACACGAAGCACACTAATATGTTTCAGCTATTATCTGCAGCACGTTAACAGTGAGGATCTGACCTGTACATGTTCTTCTTTTGTTGTTTGCATGTCAAAGGAAATGCTGCAGTTTTGAAAGCACTAAGTGTGTTTATACATTGAGCTGAATATGAAAAAAAACACCCACACTGGAGTTCTTCACATGCTGAGTGAGGCAGAAAAGCATTGTCCCAAGGTAAACACTGGGAATTTGTTTGTGCAATATTTACTGTGTATCATTTATCAGACTCGTCACTGAGTGTATTCCGTCCACTACTTTGGAGGCTTTCAACGGACTGGAATGTGAGCGCTGCTCGAAAACACCTTTGGGCGATGAACTATAACTTTTTGGTCTGCTAACTCTGGAAGTACAACTGCCAGAAAGAGTGACTGCACATCCCCTTACTGAACATTACAGTGAAGCCAAATATTGCACCAACATGCAAAAACGGAAGTTTCCAGTATGAAAGCAGAACTATCTTTTGACTCATGACTGACAAAATGGATCAAGCGTCTTTACAGCCAGTCTGCTGGCGCTGAACATGTTTACGTGTCGCACCAATCTCAGGCACGGCTTTGCCCTTTTTTTCTCATTATTGCTGTATATTTTTTCGCGAGCTGACTAACGTTACTTTTTCATAATGACACCAGAAAAAGTCTCTTCCAAACTGAGCATAACTTTCAGTAAAGATATTGGATTTTTTTACTCAAAAACTTCCTAAACAAATGTCTCCTAAACATGCAGACTGGACTAATGTTAAAATCACAACAGGCTCAAACTCTCAGTGACAACCTGAATGCCGTGTATTTGCGCCTTTGTCTGCTTTACAGGGGTCCCGACCTCCTTGTACGTCCCTGACGCCTTGGCTTACCACACGGGCTTCACGGCCAGTTGTTTACAGCCTTCCACATGCATTTAATTCTGCAACGCTGGTCATTGTGACTTTGCGCCTCAGTCAATGTAAAGAAAGGCCACTCAAAGCCTCGGCGGTTCCCATGGACTGGGGAACCTTAACCCTTCATGCTCATTAGCCACGTGAGCAGGGTGTGAATGAGCAGACAGGCCTCCGATTGGGAGCGACCTGGGGGGAGAATCCCTTAAAGTCTGCTCGCTTCTTGGCAGCGTCCGGCTGTCGACTGCTGAGTTCTTGTGTGAAGCAGATAATGTGATTTCCGGAGAGGGGGCTCCCTTCGCAGCGCTCCGTAGCATCCGGCTGCCGGGAGGTAAAACTGCTTTAGACCATCGTGAAGAGGGTGTCTTTCCAGATGCCTCGGGCTGAAACTCTCAAAAGGGCCCCGATCCATTCAGGATGCTTCAAATGACGGCGAGGGACAGTGAAGACGCTGAAGGCTCATGCTCCTTTATTTCTCAACACAGGCGGAGTGACAAAGGTGTCACGAGTGAGGGTTCGTCTGCGTTGGCCGCGCACACAAAAGAGCAACGACTGTTCCACTGAATTCACCTCGGATCCAATATTGTCTCAACAGGTGTGACACAACCGTGAATTCCTGTGTGAGCTGTGACCCAAGATGGAACCGGAGTGAGAGCTGGAAAGAGGTTTGAGATGAAGCTTCGATCGCCCGCAGCACCTCCAGTACTGACAGTCGAACAGACAACTCGAGTGTCCCCGTCTGAGAGACGTCTGCCACCGCGGCGCTCTGGGCTCAGTGGGCAGACGGAGGCCGAGCCGGGTGTGTTATTACAGGAGAGCCGAGACAACAGAGATTGACTCAGCAGAATCGCAAAGAGGATGAATGAGGGTGTTTTCATCCGCCGTCATGCCTCAGGAGAGGTCGAGCTTATATATCAGGAGCGTCTCATGTGATAACAGACTGCTTGGCCGAGCAGAAAGCTGATGGAAGGGACGGTGGCTGCGCGTGCAGGCAGACTCCAGTCCCAATGGAGGCAATATGCGCATGCTTGAAATGCGCAATCACAACTCAAGCCAACGCAAACTCCGATATACTTTATTTTATACAGGTAGATGACTGTATACATAGTATACAAAAACAAGTGAGAAGAATAACATCTGTACATGATGTGAAAAAAATACCACATATCAGATGGCACGATGTCAAGAGAACTCTCGTCGGAGAACAGCGTGCGACTGCGTCCATCAAGGATAACGTCGGCTTCAAATACAAGAGTACTTGAACCCCCATTAAACAACTCTTGACTGAATTTGAGCGCCAACAACCCAGTTCTACTTCTGTGAACCCTTTGCTTCCTAAATCTACTTAAATCAACAGCCGGAGAGAATCCAGTGGAAGCATAACGACGGTGAAGCAGATTGTAGGTTTTTCATCAGAAAACAGCTCTGCTTGTACATTGTTTAGCAGGAAGCAAAGCAACAAAGCAATCGTATATTTGGAGGAATGATTCAGCATTTTTTGTTCTTTTACATTTGGACTTCTTGGCTTTTACAACGATAGACAGAAGCGACGCAGAAGCCAAGTGTGCGTGTGTTCAAGGCGAGCGGTGACGGTGCAGCAATGCAGACACGAGACAGAAGCAGCTGAAAAAGACCCCACGAGTCAACAACCCACGGTAACAACTGAAAACTAACTCCAGTAACAGGAAGAGGTTGCTCCAACACCCCCTGTACTGAATGAGCTTTGAGGACGGTCAGAGTCAAATTGTATAAACCGGCCAAAAACCAGCCAAAACCATCAGGACGTGATGTTTCTGAACAGCCTTTGGTTCCGTCTGTTGAACTAATAATGCAGAAACCCAAACTGACCCAATGCAGCGGGATTACCTGAAGGCAGCCATGCTTCTGTCCGGCTCCTGCAGGGAGAGTCTGCCTCTCGGGCTCTGTGGGGGGCTTTGAACTCTTTGGTGGCACATTACAAACCGCTGAGTGACAGTCACATTTAAGACACTTACACATCAACACGACTGTGAAAAATGTGTTGAAAGCACTGAAGAAAAACATGTGGAGGTTTTTGGTCAACAAGTAGGGATTCTTTCGCTTCGTATTGTTGGAGTTCCACTGCAAGTATAACTGGATTTTTCCACTGCATGAATTTTGCTCTGCGACATCAGTGGAAGCTGACGCACTGGCAGGGTGCACTGAGGTTCGGCATCCGACAGCTGTACAAAATTGCACACACTGTCTGTTCAGCATGTTTGTCTTCATGAGTATGAAAGCAACACACACACATATGCAGTGTGTGTTTTTAGCAGATTGCACCGAATATTGAGAGGAGTTCGGGTGATAATCTATTCACCACACACCATGTGATTTTAGCACCTGAGACGTTTGCTCTGTTCAAATTTCACCCACAATCATGATATTTCAAAAGGAAGTTCAAACAGACGGCCTTTATTGGAGACGGCGACTATAGTTTCTCTTTTAACGCCTCCCTCCTGCTCTTTTTTTCAGGACTTTTTCTGTTGTCATTTTTCCCACAGTGCAACTCATGAAACACCGTGTTTGTCTTGTTTCCAATTTCACTTATTTTCCTCGTAAAGCTGCGATTGTTTGTTCACTTCCTTTACTGACACTTCCAACCGTTTAATCACATTGCAGTCTGTGCTTGCGAGCACTCTCGGCTCCATCAAGTTTTGTTTTGTAACAGGAGCTGAAACATCAGCAAAATCCTGCCTTTTAGGGTATTTGTGTGTGTTGTTACTCGACTTCTTCTCATTTGATCGTTCACAAAACGACCTGTCGTGTGTCCGTGCGAGTTAGAACACACTACAGAGAGCTCTTCGTGGATTGCCCCCAATCTTTCCAGCAAATGTGTTTATAATCATGACAAATCCTTTGCAATTGGTAGAAAATCAGCTGCATATTTGGTATCTGCACAAAAGCTAAAACTGCACCATGAACAAACACTGAGTGATTGCTGGACGATAAAAAAAACTCTTCCACAGTTTGGCTGTACTGACTGGCACAAACCATCGGTCAACATCTGTCACCTAAACACTTTCACGAGAACAGTTTGGATTTTCTGAGCTCTTCTCCAAAAACTGAATCTCATTTGTGCCTCCACTTCTTGAATTATTTTAGACTGAGTGTCCGTTGGACGTCACAGCCTCAGCTGGAATGGTTCAGAGTGTGGAAACATGATCGGGCTTCTGACTATGCAAAGACAATCTGATTTGGGTTACACACTCAACTCCACACAGACTGAGGGAACCATGAGTGGAACAAGGCCACCTTTTTTCCAGGGATCGGGCTCGTTCCTGTGACAGAGAATCAGAAAGGTGAAAGAAAGCAAGAAGCAATCAGACTCTGAATGCGGCAGGTACAGCACCGTGTTTCACATTTTCATTTGTTCCTCACTGAAACGAGAAGTTCACCAGTTCAGAGGGGAGATTTCAGCCCAGCCCGGCAGGTGCAGTGAGGCCAACTCTCACACACCCACGCAGCATCTCACCTGCTGCAACGATGATACGATAATCCCCTTTTCTACCAACAAAAGGAATTTATTCACCATTGTAAAATTCTTGCCATCTCTGTAGTTTTTGTAGGTATTTTTTGCAGATAAAGCATGTAGCCAATTGAAAGTGTTGCAAGTAACTTGTGAAGTGTTCGAAGGATGTTTTTTAAATTCCTTGTAAGAAACAAAAGTTCCTTTCATGGAAATGGGGACTACAGCTCGGGCAGACAGGGACTGTCTAAGTGCTCCCGGTCCTAAACAGAACAGAGCCATAGGTCATGTGTTTTTGGCTGAGCATCATTGGGCGTTGGGCTTGTGGATGTGCCCAGGCTTTGTGTCAC
Source organism: Malacoctenus gilli (assembly GCA_032164315.1). NCBI lineage: Eukaryota > Metazoa > Chordata > Actinopteri > Blenniiformes > Labrisomidae > Malacoctenus > Malacoctenus gilli. Next base: position 15,445,278 of record JASSRZ010000016.1, read on the forward strand.
CCGTCCTGGTCGAGGTAGCATCACCGTGAGGCAAATCTGCCACAGCTGTTCTCAAAGTCCACGAGAAGACGGCCTCTCGTCTTTTGACGTATTTACAGAGTACAGTACAGTCCGTCCTGTCAGGCAACGGAGGGAGATCCTCCTCGTTTCCACCGGCTTTCACGAATCGCTGCTCCGCACGCAGCTGGGCGACGTCTGAGTTGCTCAGAAGCTGGTCACTGTCAGGGCCTCTGTGGGCCAAAGTTGAACTCAGATGTTCCCTCCGACCGCGTGGAACACGTTCACACGTGCCCAGACTGGATCCAGCCTCCTCTAACACGGCTTCAAGTTGCACAGGTCCAGTTCCTGGGGCTTCCTCCTCCCTGAGCAGTGGTCTCTGGGCAGATGCAGACCATTGTCAGTCATGCAGCGCACCGGCCGCCTCTTGAAGCCCCTTCCGCAGGATTTGGAGCAGTGGGACCAGGTGCCCACATCCCACACGGGACACGGGTCCCCGCACACTCTGACCACGACAGGTTTGTCTGCGCCGTCGCAGTCCGCGGCGGGCCGGCCCTCGACGCTCTGGCACTGCACCAGCCTCTTCTGCAGGCCGTTGCCGCAGGTGACCGAGCACGTCTCCCACCCGCCCGTCACCCAGTGACTCACGGGCCTCTTGCCCATCATCTGCTTCTTTGACGCAATTTTGTTGCTGTCCGCCAGGACGCTGTTGTGGGCTTTGTGGCTCTTCTCTTCTTTGCGCAGCGTCTTTTCCTCCTTGCTCTCTTTGGAGATGTAGAAGGAGTAGCGCACTCGGGGAGGGGTCATCTTGCCCACGGACAGCACCTCCACCGTCAGCGGCTCTTGCAGGGGTCTGGTCGCCTGGAGGATCTCCACGGACGTGGAGGTCCCGCTGTAGCGCAGCAGACTGCCCTTCACCAGCAGGTCGCGCTCCACTGCGGACACCACATAGTTGCCGTTGAGGAGGTATTTGCCGTAGCGGTTCTTCACAGCCAGGTAGTTCTCGTCGCCGACCATCCCTCGGTAGCCGCGCTGCCGAATGTCGATGTTGGAGGCCCCCGCCGGCAGCAGGACCACAAAGTTGTAGCCGTGACTGAGGAGGAGAGCAGAGGTGTCACGTGTCAAGGACGTTGAACTCGGGTGTGGTTCACGTCAAGTCAAAATGCAGCGCAGGCGTCCGAACCGACCGGACGCAACAGCAAATCGTCTGATGGCCTCCACTCGTGAATCATTAGGAAAAACATCTTCACAAATTGAAAAGTAATGAACATAGATCACTGGTTTAATTGTCGGGCACGTTTTCTTTTCCCCCGAAGCCGATGATGACCTGAGACGTGGCCGTGTCTGGCCACGTCTGGCCTGAAGGCTGACAGCTGGGGGAGTGGAAGCAGCGAGTTCTCCGAGGTCAAAGGGGGACTGACCAGTGATTTATGGACTGGCTGTCTGCCGCATTTGTTTCAGTGGTTTGTTACCTGTTTAGTTCAATGTAACGCATTTCATCATAACGTTCAGTTAGACTGACTGCAGGGAACATCGGCACACGGCTCCTCTGAATGCTTGTTGGGAGACCAGCCGGGACGTTCACGCGTCTCTTCAGGACCTCTTAAACCTGTTGATGCATATTACTCACATGGGCTTGGTGAACATTCCCGAGACCTTCCTGCAGCCCTGATTGTCGCCGCCGCACACGCCGCACTTGTCGAACTTCTTGTTGGAGTCCAGCTTGCCGTCGCAGCCCGCTTTGATGCACTTCCCCTGGACACACACGGCTGAGGTGTCGGGCGAACAGGGAGTCCCGTCCACGACCTGACGCGGGCAAATCACACATACGTGAATTGGACTGTATTGCAAGCACATACAGTCGTTTACCTTCAAACCTTGACAGTATTCTGTGCCTGTTAACTTGGAACTGAGCTCCAACGATAACTCGAGTTCCTTTCCAACTGGAACACCTTCTTCACTCTCATGCTCACGATTACTCAGGTGTTGCATAAGCGTTTCAAACACAGAGAAGAGAGGCAGTGTGGGGATCACTGGACAGTGTGTTTTGTGTATATGAAGTGGTGGCTTGTATTGCGGCTACAAGCTTGTTTTCATACTGACTGCATAAATAGTTGCTGACAGGCCACAGCTGTGAGTTGATGACGTCTTTGCGTCCTTTTTCTTCCTGTTGCATGAAACCGTCCACTGGTTCTTTGGCTGAACTACTCTGAACAGTTAAAAGCCTCAGTGTGCAGAAGGTTTCTGCGTTTCCCAGCCCGGAGCTTCAGCTGCACCCCGACATGAACCTGACTCACAATGAAAAGGTGCTCGGGTTACAATAAGAAGCCATTTAGTTCAGGATATTAAGAGAATAGGCTTTGATTTTTATGCGCAGCAGCATAATGAAGGCTGACAGCGCTGCCCTCCGCATAGACGGCTGTATCATTAGCACAGCAGCTGGTAATTATCACGAAAAACCAGCATCCAGATGGCTGGGAGATCACGCTTTGCCAGCACTGTAAAAGAAGTCCAAATTTCCTCAGTTTGGACTTCTCAGAAATCTTTGGTGCTTCACCAGGTAGTCAATTCATCAGGCTGTCCAATAAATGCGCTCTATTTTTGCGAGCTTCCTCCTCTTCGTCAGTAATGAGAAATCGTCGCCGTAAAGCAGATGGACTCAGACAGAGAGTGTTTGTCTGAGAGCAGTAGTTCGGTTAACTACCTTTGGAGCGAGGACGTAGAAGTATCCAGTCCCGTTGGCTCGGCAGATGAGCTTGCATTTGTCCTTCGGCGAAATCCCCGAATACTTTGGAACCCAAACGACGGAAGAGCCCAACCTGTTGGTGTTCAGGTTCAGGCCGTTGAAGGCTTCGCACTGCTCCTCTCGGAAGGTTTTAGCTGAAAGGATGAACGACAAAATAGAATCCTGATGTCCAGATGCGACACAAACACACACAGAAGTGCAGTCTGCAGCTGGACATGTGTCTGACAAAGGTATAATGATGCGTTTCCGCCTTTCGATGGGCTCACCTGCTTCGGGACAAGCGTTGAGGTTACAGGAGCGATATTTGATGCGCAGGCCATAACAGTACTTGCCGCCGTTCTCCGGGACGGGGTTGTCACAGGCCCTTTTGGCAAGCTGAACTCCACCACCGCAACTCCTGGAACAGTCTCCGAACGCACCCCACTTCCCCCAGCGTCCGTCCACCTGAAAACCCCCCAGAAAGAAACAACAGGGCCAGCGTGTTGATCAGTCCGTGTCGGCTGTGGCCAAACAGAGCGGTGCTTGGTGGCCACGCGCCCCCACCTTCGACTGCAAGGTGCTGTTCTTCTCGGCGCAGGCCCCTCGGTAGCACACTTTGCCGTTGCCACAAGCCGTGCCATCTGCCCAGGGGAAGTGTCGGGTCTGGCAGACCAGCTGTCCGCGAGCCTTCCCCGTGCACCACAGCTTAGAGCAGGGCTGCATGTAAGGGCAGGGCTTGGAGCCTTGGCCAAAGGCGAGCTCGCACTGGCGGTGGAGGCTGTAGCTTGAGCCAGGCAGGTGGTCTGGGAGGGATAGCGGCTTCTGAGGCTGGTCCAGCAGACAGTCCCCTGAAACAATACACCAACCGGGCCACGAACACTCAGTGCGGAGCCGGGGAATTCAGCTTGGCTGCAGCCTTCCGCGTCGCTGTGTTTGCAGCACTGACAGGCATTTGTTGTCATAAACCGAGCAGAGATGAACTTTCTGACATCAGCACTGAGGCAAAGTTGCAACTAACATGAAAACTGCAGCAGGTTCCCAAACTCCGGTGGGGGTCCAATGGAGGGGTTTTGTTTGCACTTTGGAGGTGTTGAAACAATGATAATATCTGTTTGGGAGTCATTTAGCAAAACATTTTCTCCAAACAAAGGAGTTTAACTTTGAAAAAATAAAAAACGTCAGTCAGAACATTGACAGAGACGAAAGTAAATCAAGCCTTGGGTCTGTTTTCGTTGCAGCAATTTGATTGCTTCCAGCTGAGAGCTGGACGATAAAGCCTGGACAAAATTAGAGGAGGTCTGAAGTGTTTACTAACCATGACCTCTGTCCAGGAATTCTGTAATGATGGCGGCGCTGCACACGGACCACGGCCGGCTCCTGTCAATCTGAATCAGCGTGGGAGACATCATGTGGTTGTCCTTCAGCTTCCCGAATACCTCCTCGCATGCTTTCACATTGTCGTGGGGCATGTTGAACACGTGGCCTGGAGAGGGAGAGAGCCGAGAGAGAGAGAGAGACAGAGAGAGGGAGAGAGACAGAGACAGAGAGAGACAGACAGAGACAGAGAGACAGAAAGACAAAGGAGAGACAGAGAGAGAGAGAACAAGAGAGAGAGAGAAAGAGAAAGAAAGAGAGAGACAGAGAGAGGGAGAGACAGAGAGAGAGAGAGAGAGAGGAAAGACAATTCCCTGTTAATGTCCACTCGGACACCCCCCCCCCCCGCCCCCCCCCCAGCCCCCCAATAAGCCGGGATCAGTGGGAGGTCCTTGTTAGACAAGGTGACAACCTGATGATGACAGACAAATACGAAAATATTAACGCAAAAATAAACTTTGCCCCATATGTCACAACACGCAGAGAGCAAAATAAGCGCAGCTCAGACGGTTCTGGAGGTGATGTCACTGCAGACAGGAATGCAGCTGCGCATGGGAACGCCGAGCGTGGCGCGGGTCCATGAGCAAAAGCGGGCCTTGCAGGGGAATTCACGGAGTTCCCAAGGAAATCATTTCATCCCCTAAATACGCTCGAGTCCTTCCAAAAGAAGAAACAACACGAAGCGCGGCTCGAACATGTTCACTCATCAGACTGGCTTGTTTTGCGGGGGAAATTGTGTAATTACTTAACTTATATGGGGGACGGTGTAAACCAATGCTTCCCTCGAGACCTCGGGGATTGTTCATCTGGTTTCAGGCACAAGTCCCAGGTTTGTTTAACAGTCCTCTCAACCGCTCATTATCAGGGGCCTCCCAGGGGCCCTCCAAAATGTCTTCTAACATCTGTCTCTCCATCCATCACCTCCGTCCACCTTATCCAAGTAGGGATTGCGGGCGGCTGTTGCCAATTCCAGCCAACGCAGGCCGACGTGCACGACACGCCCTCGGCACTTGGCCAGTCCGGCACAGGGCGAACGCTGCAAGTCACCTCTTAGGTTAACAATGATGTCTTTGCACATGGAAGCGAGTCGGATCGTCTTGCAAAAACTCGCGCGGACAAATGGAGAACATGCGAATTCCGCCGAGGGAGACGAGAACTTCTCTGAAAAGTACAGACGAAAACAATCCAAACAAATCAAGAATATTTTCTTTGCTTCTCTCCACATTTTCCCGCAATGATCTATATTTTGGATGAGATACGGGCAACAACCACCACTGTGGGTCACTGAGTGAGTGATACAATGCAGCAATCCCACTGTTCCTGTGTGTACGAATGGTTAAATGCAGAGAAACTATTCCCATTAGACGCAAACTTTGAGATTATCATCATTCCACGTTTCATGTGTACCTTCGTGATAGTATGAATCTACAAAACACCCCAGAGCTGGACTCTCTGTACAGTTCGTCTTTGGTGTCACAGGAAATACTTTGGATGTTTTCAAGCTGTTATCTCTGACTTGATGTGAGCAACCGCATGTACGTGAGTACACGGCGCAGCTGTTCTGCTGACGATCGCGGCTCCCGGCCGACGAGACCCAGAGAGCTGCGGGCTTTCGATCTGCCCACCTCCAGTAATTGGGAGGCTGATTTCAGACAGAACTTCAGGTGGAGGCAATTAAAAGCCTGGCAGGGTGGAAAGGCCGCCGTCCTTAAGGACCAATCGACCCGTCGACAGATGTACGGACGGATCGGTGTGGAAGTTGCAAAGCCTTTGGGCCTTCAGGCACATACGGAGTGCGGACGAGAGCCCGACTCCAGGCTTCCTTTGGCCTTTCAAGACGAGCATATCAACAGCTCGGGCTTCGGGCACAGTTCAGCCTCCAGCCTCATGTGCGTTCATGGAAATCAGAAAAAAGGCAACGTGAGCGCAGACTCACCAAGTTCATGAGCGGTGGTGAAAGCAGAGGGCAAGCCGTCATCTTCGATGACAGAGCAGCTCCGCTTCGGGTCGCACATGGTGCCGACGTCGGCCATCCCCAGGGTGTCGCAGGTGGTGGCCCCGCAAAGATCCTGGTGGCACAGAGACGCTCGTGTGAAGACAACACTTCTTGAGTCCCACTGCAAACCTGTAGAATCACACCGAGCCGGAGCGCAAAACGAGCTTTGCACGGCTGAGCCTTGAGCTGCAGAATGACCCGACCGTGAAAAACACAAATTCGAAGCATGTGGTGGGATTGTGGTTTGCTTATATTGTGTTTCTCAAATACAGCAAGTTCCAGGCCCGCCACTGATTTCCTGCGGGTGTTTCAGGAAGGAGGGAGGAAGAACATACCTGCAGAACACGGCTCGGATGAAAACAAATGTTGCTCCACTGCAGTCGCTTCCTACAATACTACTGACTCTTTTTTTGCTTGTTTGGTTTGAGTTCTCTTGGAGCCACAGAGTGTTGCTTTCATGTAAACGCTGACATGTGATTAAAATGAGAATAATTGTGATTAATAGGAAGCTCCACATCAGTTGGGTTAATTCAACGAGGTTCAGACAGTTGGTTCATCAGTCTGTGCTCGTGGTCTGGCGCTCCTTCTGTGTTATATGGTTGCTTTAAATGTGGGAGCTGTGGGAGCATAAACAACTCGCATGGGTTGACCCATCCTGGCTTTACCGCTTACAAGGTTGTGACGAAAACACTGAATTGTGGTCACAGTTTCTCATCTTTGTGTCTCCGACAGATCAAGTTCTGACCAGGCGTCGCGTTCCGTCTGCTGTTGCCTTCAGATTGACCACGACAACACGGTGGCTGATGAACCCGTTAACCCAGAATTACAGCGAAGCCGAGCCGTGCCAGGCGCACTCTCCTGCCAACCACGTGTCCTCCACACCACTTGGTCTCCAGAACCTTCAGGATTCCTTTTTGTTCGGAAGTTTTTTCCAAGGCAGCAGCTGCGCTCGCTGTGTCCCCGAAAGGACGATCACATGGGAGCCGTGGATTTTCCAATATGTAAGAGCCTACAGGGTAAAGAAGGGGTTTTTCCCGGCACACGGCTGATTTTTCTCTCATTTTAAACCTTGGGATTGTTTTCCTTTGTTGCTATGTAGTGTAATTGAGAGGCTCGGTATCAGATGGTCCCTCACAACCAAGACTGGGCTTAATGGAAAGCAGGGAGCCGTGATAAGCAGGCATCAGAGGGGTGGGGACGGCTCTGGAGAAAGATTTACTCCCAGTGTTTTTACAGCCCTACGAGGACCAGGAGGGGAAGAGCGGACAGCTGTGACAAGCCGAATTCCTTAGACGGTGTCGCTGAACAACGGCAGCAACAAATGAGGAAGTCGCAGGATTTCCACCTGGATTCTATGAAGCTTTGCCCAAAAATGACAGGTATGGGTGTCAGGTACACACACACACACACACACACACACACACACACACACACACACACACACACACACACACACACACA
>JASSRZ010000016.1:15461486-15498721 GCA_032164315.1 Malacoctenus gilli
GAGCGTTCACAAGAAAATCTCCGCAGACACCCAGTTTCACTGGAAACCCGCTTGGACGTGCCTGAACATGTCACTTTGTGTTACGATTGTTTATATGTTTATGAAATGATTCATAAATCCGAACCTAATTTACATTGTTGAGGTTTACCAGCCATTGTTTTTCACTCTAATATGCCAACACTTGAGTCTTCCATTTGGGCTCGTTGCAGAGGTGAAACTTGTTTTCTGTGTCTCCACGCTGACTGCTTTTGGTCTGCGGGTTGTAGAAAAGAGTTTGTGAAGATCGCAAATTCCAAACAAATCATCATTCGTGTTTTGAAACTCCCCACAGAAGTGGTTACACCCGCTGACAATTTCAGATGTTTTCCATCTTTCCTCTCGTGCAAAACTGGCCAAAATTTGTACTTTTAGAGTTTTTCGACACTAATAAGATGCTTTCGGTTGTCAAATCGTGTTCCAACCAAAGAAGCGAGGATCAGCACGAGAAGACATGTAGCAGCATTGGAAATGTTTTCTGTCGGGCTTTCGAAATCCCCCAGCCTGTTAGCTGAGTTTTGCCAATGAAATAAGGCTAAAACCTCACGTCCTTGTTTCACCGTGCGTGCAATTTTAAGTGCAGATGCTTTTGTGAACCAGTGTAGGACCTTGAAAGGACCCTAAAGAGGTCTCCCTTTTAAACCAGCGGCTCGACTTTCTAACCCTCGACTCGCGGTCTTCCCTTGCAGCACTACATCCTCACCCTCATGTCCATGGCCACCCAGCTTTACAAGCACCCCAGCATCAAGAACTCTGTGAATATCGTGGTGGTGAAGATGCTGGTGGTGGAGGATGAGGAAGTGGGCCCGGAGGTCTCCAGCAATGGCGGCATGGCCCTGCGCAACTTCTGCTCCTGGCAGCAGCACTTCAACCCCCCGAGCCAGAGGCATCCAGAGCACTACGACACGGCCATGCTGTTCACAAGAGAGGTGAGGCCCGAGCGCAGATTTTCCATCAAAACGTTGGGAATTTCCGTCGTCAGTCGCTCGCGAAGGTGCGATCTTTACCTCGGAAAGGCCTTCAACTTCACTCCCAAACTCTCTTTTGTGTTATTCGAGGCGAATTCTGGTGAAAAACTCAGTAAAGCTGCATTTAGACTTCTGTTGTTGTGTTCAGCACCATAGACAGCCACAGACACGGAAAACAGACAGCACACACGCTCACTTCTTCCAGACTTTGGACAAAAAATGTACTTGACGGCTTTTTCAGCATGAAATAAGTTCCCAAGTCTTCTGGTTTGGCTCGCCCTGCTTCATTTGGCACCCAACATCTGGTATGTGCACAACTGACAAGGTGCGAGCAGACAATACATTAGGCGTGAAACTTCCCTGTTATTAAAATTTTAGAGCTAAGCGCCCTGGTTTGTGGGGAGACTTGATGACAGGTTTCGGAGCTGCCTACCGGTTGACGTGAGTGCGTAAATCTGACCTCAGGTAGGAGAATAATGACTCGAACATGTGGGCTTCTGCAGTCTTGTTGGATCTGTTGAGACATCTTTCGATTAAAGGAAGCCATCAATCAAGCACGCCCGCTTTGTGTTTGTTTTCCATTTCCGCGGAGATGTGCTTTGAAACGGAGAGGACGGAAGGCTCCTCGTGGATGAGCGAACTTTAGTGCCGCCACAAATCAGCCCTGACATGATGAAGCCGCGACAATCGGCCGGGGCCGGACTTGCGGCCAGAGTCGGGGTGGAGAAATGAATGCCTTGCATCCCGTGGTCATAAGAGAAGGCCCGCTGCTGCCGCTGCCGCCGCTGGCTGTTGTGAAACCCAAGACTGAAACTCCAGTGCCTGTAGTGGAAACATTTGTGCGGTCTCACATGGAGCCTTTGCTGGTCTACCAACCTCGGAGCCGTGGTCCATACATCTCACCCTGCATTTACACAGGAGGGGGAGAGGCGGGGGGGGGGGCAGTTGCTGTTGTGGAACAAGGTGTACAAACACAGGTTGAGCCCCGTTCAAAATTGGAGTCCAGATGTCTTTGCAATCACAGAGCGTTTCTGACCTCAGACTCTCCTTTCTTAAAGGGTGGCGGCTGAGGAGAGGCTGCAGCTCTCTGTTCTCCATCGTGAGCGAGGTGCTTCCAAGTCAAGACAGCTTCCCGATGCAGCACTCTTAATTTTTACAGATCACATCTGTGCATCATTCTCACGGATACCATGAGGAGTAAAATGCTGGATTTTCCCCCCTACGCGATTCATGCGATGTTCAGTGTCGTAGCAGTGCGATGTGGTCTTGTTTGCACATGAGTCTGACGCAGTTCTGCACGTTGTGTTCACGTGGCACTGGATCACTAATTTATCCTACACGATTCCCGTTTCATTCTGAAAGTCAGTGCTGGTCTGTTGCGACATCCCCACCTGTTTAGCCTTGGAGAGCGAAGTCTGTTTTGGGTGAAGAAGGCATTTCTCAACACCAAACAGACTGTTCATGACAGCAAGTTAATCCGTTGTGAATGAAATAGTTTGGGTCCCACACAAGTATGCGTTTTAGTTCGCATGCAGGGGGAAGTTTTCCATTGCAGTGGAGGAGTTGTAGCACAGGCGCTGAGGTCAAATCGGAGCAGCTGCTGTGCAGCTCTTCTTCTCGTAGCCTGCGTCGATTTTTCGGCAGCGCGTCACTGTTGCTCCGCAGGGCTGCTGCCGTTGCACTGACGGTTGTCAACGACATGCCACCGATGTTGTCCATGACGCTTCCTGCTGGTCAACAACGATATGTTCTGGCTCAGGATGCGCTCGGGCCACTTACTTGGTGACACAACACTTCTTTGTTGTGGATGTCTGTGCCAACATTCACATGCATCTGCTGAAGGATTACCACAGTTTACATGACATTTATCAGCAGTTTTGATGATGGTATATGTTAATTTTTTTCTTTGCAGGCAGTGTTAAAATACATCATCTATCCAGCTATTTTTTGGTCTCTCGGGTTGAATTCTTGATTCAACTACTGACGTGCAAATGTCTGCTGATGCAGACAGAAAACACATCGTACAGTTCAACTCTCAGAAGATTACAGGAAATAATGGAAAGCAACAGTCGCAATGATTCGCATTTCCATCCTGTGCGTTTGTGCCTCAGAACATCTGTGGACAGAAGAGCTGCGACACGCTGGGCGTGGCCGACGTCGGCACGATGTGTGACCCGAAGAGAAGCTGCTCGGTCATCGAAGACAGCGGCCTGCAGGCCGCCTTCACAGCTGCGCACGAGCTCGGTGAGGTCCCACTCGCTTTGACAGCGGGGGGTGGGCTGCAGTGGTGGGCGACGGCCAAACCGGTCAATGCGGGATACCGATGTTGTTTCGTCCTGCAGGTCATGTGCAGAGCATGCCCCACGACGACTCCAAGACATGTGAGAGGCTGTTTGGGGATCTGGGAGGAAACCACCTGATGGCGCCGCTGTTTGTCAACCTCAACAAGACGGCGCCGTGGTCTCCCTGCAGCGCCCTCTACATCACTGAGTTCTTTGACAACGGGCACGGTAGGGAGTGTTTTCGGGCCCCCAGAGGCAAACACAAATGTAACACAGCATGCATGTCTGCTCGAACACTCTTCTTCGTTGTAGTACTTGGCAATATTGGGAGGAATAAAACACAGTGTAACTCTCTGTTGAGCCAAGGCTTCCTGCCGAAACACGTCGTTCCCGTCAAATTAAAGGTTGTCGGGCTCGGTTGCTTCAATCCAGATTCCCTCATCCTCTGTGCCCGGCCATTTGTGTCTCTGCATTCGCCTCCGTTGCTCCTTCTTGCCCCGAATATATTGTTGCATCTTGTAGTGTTCGAGTCAGAACTATCCGTGAACCTTCTTTTCCACTGAGTCATACTATGGACTTCTTCCTGTTCTCCGCCTCCACAGCCAAAAGCAACAGCTGGTGTCAGCAAAATATGGTCTTTATCAGTTGGAAAAAGTCTGAGGATGGCTGAGAATGTTCATTCCAGACTGCTGATGCAATTGACAACTGCAAACAATCGCTTCCTGACTGCAGCGAAGCTCATCAGAGGGAGGAATGGCTCAATTTGCATCGGGAGAATTGAAATGACTGCAAAATCACACCGTGTCAAACTTAACATTGGTTTTTGCAGTCAGGACACGACTTGCCCCGAATAGTTTCCTTCTGTTGTCACACCACACAAAAAGAGCAAGACGTTTCCAACCGAAGCCTTTGTCCTGCGCCCACAGGTGACTGCCTGCTGGACGTCCCGGACAGCAACATGCCCCTGCCGAGCGAGCTGCCCGGCACAAAGTACAGCCTGGACCAGCAGTGCCAGCAGATCTTTGGCGAGGACTTCCTGCACTGCCCCAACACCTCGGAGAGCGACATCTGCAGCCAGCTGTGGTGTCAGGAGGACGGCACGTCGCAGTGCTCCACCAAGAACGGCAGCCTGGCCTGGGCGGACGGCACCCCCTGTGGCCCGAACGGGACCTGCCTGCACGGGGAGTGCATACCCACCCACGAGGGGATGCAGCCGCTGGTAAGGCACCGTCCGTGCCTCTGAGAAAGGGAACCCTCTCTTCACTTTTTCTTTTTGGGCAAAACATCTCAGCGAAACCAAACAACATAAAAAAAGAAAATGACTTTCAGTATTTTCACGATTTCACTCAAATTTCAATGTCGTTCTACTTATTTTCTCATTGTTTAATTCCTTTGTGACATTTTGGCTTGAATCTTGACGGATCTGTTTTAGTTTTGACGCTTAGAATTTGCCTCTAATGTTGCTTTTTTGGGATGAAAAAGCCCAAAACAAAATATCCTTGACCTCATTTCCTCCGGTCCCTCAACAACACAGCATTTATTAAAACCTTCTGATGAAGGTTCATCAACAGTCTCCATGATGATGTTTTCAGGTTAGTTTTATTTTCTTGGTGTTTTTCGTTAGGCACACATGGCGCATAACATACATCACAGCATCTTTTCAAATTGCATCGCTTAGTTTTGAAGGGTTGACGTGAGTTCCGTTTTTGTTTGGTTCTGTCATTTCTGCTGTGTTGGGCGGGAGTCCCAATACATGAATGAAAAGTTGGCTCGCCACTTTGTGTTATTTCAGCAATGTGCTTGTTGATGCTTTTCTACTTCCTTATTTCCTACGAAAACATTTCTACGCCTCAGAGTCTGATTCGAGCCTTGCTTTGATATCTTCTCCTTGTGTCCTGAACACACATCTGTTTATGAATCCAGACGTGCTGGCAGTGGGAACGTTCGCTGGTCCAAACTCATAAAACTTCTGGAAGGGACGCCCACGCCTCACACACACACACGCACACGCTCACACAGAGTCATAGTTTTTGCAGTGCAAAGTTGCAGCATGGCAGGTTCCACTAGTGGTGAGTGACACATGTGGCAGGAATGTGGGTAAAGGCAGACAGCAGGCGCGTGCCGTACTTCAACACAGATTTAGCCTTGAGTCGCGGCACGCCAACACACTGTGCGGCCTCGAAGCCAGAAGCCCAGACTGTGGTTTAGGCTGCACAGCTGAGATTGTCTTTGGCTGAGAGTGCTAACCAACTACTCTGATTGCCCCGTGTGTGTGTGTGTGTGTGTCTGTGTGTGCGTGTGTGTGTGCCTGCGCGTGCTTTCCTGACCGCAGATGGCTGTGGACGGCGGTTGGAGTACTTGGGGGCCGTGGCAGCAGTGCTCCCGGACATGCGGTGGTGGGGTGGAGTTCTCGCACAGGGAGTGCACTGACCCTGTGCCCCAGAACGGAGGAAAGTACTGCGAGGGCCAGAGGGTTCAATACCAGTCATGCAACATACAGCCGTGTGACAACGGTGAAGGTGAGAGTCGCCTTGATGCAACTCTTGAAACTCAGTACATCTAAATTGCTACTTTGTACACAAATAGATGCATAGAAAGAAATTCCTGGAGGCTCCAGCGCACCGTGTAATTACCGATGCTACTCATTTGATAAGAATATAAGGAAGTGGGGTTTTTTTATCGGTAGTACTTAGAACAATGGTTAAAGTAACTCCATCTAGAGAGAGGTCGTAATCGTCTGAATTACTCTGACTTGGTGGTGAACAAGAAAAGTGCCACAATGCCACTTTTTGGGAAAGGATGCGGTTTCATGATCCCCCTCTCATTCACAGCAAAGAGTTTCAGAGAGGAGCAGTGTGAGAAGTACAACAGCCTCAACTACCTGGACTTCAGTGGGAACGTAAAACAGTGGATCCCAAAGTACGCTGGTGTTTCTCCCAGAGATCGATGCAAGCTGTTCTGCCGGGCGCGGGGAAGCAGTGAATTTAAGGTGTTCGAGTCCAAGGTACAGTACATGTGCTAAACTCTAGTACGAGTCCATTAAATAATATCCGAAACATTCAAGTAATAGTCCCCGCTTGACCGCTCGCTTTGTCCATGCAGGTGACTGATGGAACAACCTGTGGCCCGGACACCACATCGGTGTGTGTCCAAGGCCAGTGTGTCAAAGCCGGCTGCGACCAGGTGATCGGATCCAACAAAAGGGTGGATAAGTGTGGAGTGTGTGGAGGAAGTGGGCTGTCTTGCAGAAAGATCACAGGCTCCTACAACAAGGCGACGTAAGTGCTTCTTGGGAAGTATCAAGTTGTCAATCAATCCTGAAACAGTTTTCCGACTGTGCTTTCCGTTCGTCTCCATCAGCTATGGATACAGCGACATTGTCACAATTCCCGTTGGCGCCACCAACATTGACATCAAGCAGCGAAGCCACCGAGGAATCAAACATGATGGAAACTACCTGGCAGTGAAGAGAGAGACTGGCGGCTACATCCTCAATGGCAACTTCTCCATTTCCACGGTGGAGCAGGACATCCCAGTGCTGGGCGCAGTCCTCAGGTACAGCGGCTCCTCCACCACGCTGGAGAGGATCCAGAGTTTCAGGCAGCTTAAAGAGGCCGTCACCATCCAACTCCTTGCAACTGCAGGGGACGCCAACCCTCCCAAGGTCAAGTACTCCTTTTACATCCCCAGAGATTCGACCTTCAACAAATCCAAGGAGAGGAAGAGCTCGTCACCATCATTCCATGCCATCGATTCGTTCGGCGTGCCCGAGTGGGTGCTGGGCGAGTGGTCCGAATGCTCCAAGAGCTGTGGCTCAGGGTGGTCCAGGAGGAACGTTGAATGCACGGACAGTGACGGTTTACCCTCCAACCAGTGTGACAAAGACCTGAAGCCCATAGACATCAGGCCATGCGGAGATCTGCCTTGTCCCATATGGCAGATGGGGCCCTGGTCTTCCTGCTCACGAACTTGTGGCCAGGGGGAGCGCCGCCGCAGCGTCTTCTGCATAGACTACACCGGGAAGACTGTGGAGTCCGAGAAGTGCGATCCCAACAAGATCCCAGACCCGGTCTCTGGCGAGTGCTTCAACCACGACTGCTTATGAAGAACCTGACGATCGGGAACTCGATCTGAGTGCACTCACCAGCAGATGGATTACTGAACCACACATACCTGGAGCAGGTCTGGGAGCCCCTCGGCTCAAGTGTCCGAATGGCTACAAATTGGCTCAAACTGATGCAAAAGTGACTCGAAACGGGAGACAAACTGTGTGTACAGAGTCACAAGGGACCCATGAAAAAAAGGACCTCAACAACAAGGTTGACTTCAGAACAACTAGGACTATGTCTTGGAAAAAACAATGAAGCTTTTTGGTTTAACGACAACTTACCACAAAAAAGGCTGGGAACAAATTGCAGTATCTAATTGGTGGTCCCTTTGGGGAACCCTCCCTGGCCCCTTTGGGGCCTCGTCTCTGTCAACCCGAGGGAGCCCGTCGTCTCGTAATTCAATGAGTTCCATTTCGATTACACCAATTGCAGCTTAGCCATGTCATGGGACTTTACCTTCCAACAAATCTACTTGGGCAAACTTCCATCCATCATCATCCATCCAGGTTACCATCGTGGAACTTTACCTGAATATCTTTTTGTCATCTTTTTCTGACATTTGACAAACCACTATAGACCTTAGAACCAATGGAAATCTACCTCAGAATGTGCAGTGATTTCAAATGGTACTCATACTTATGGATGTTTCCAGCTGTTACTACTTTTTCAAGTCACATTATTCAATCATTGTTAAAAGCTATGTTCCACAACCATGCTGATAACTGTTAATGTCCTTGTCGTATTTGCTTTTCCTGTCAGCAGGCAACGAATCACAAGATTAGGATTGAAATAAAAGCCTTAAAAAGCCGCAATACCATAACCATCATCCCAATTACGAAAGCAAAAAAAAACATCCAAGGTGTTGAATACTATTTATCACGGTCACTGTGCAATGATGCTATGTACAGAAGCTAGATGAAGGTGCGGTGTGTGTGCGTGTCCTCCAGAATGAGAAGCACTCTGGTCCTAACTATAAAGGAACTTAACTTTGTGGACGAAGTTCAGTACAATGATTTTAGCCGTCAGTTACTGCGGGGCGACAACAGTGGCAGGAAACCTGCTGTCTAACACCTGCACCATGTAGATATACCTCCAGCTGCCCTCTGCAGAACCCCCCCCCCCAGCCAATGTCTATTGAGAGTCAAAATGCAAAGTTAGGTCAAAACAAATTTTGAGTTTACACACTGTGTAAAGATGTGTATTTAGACAACAAGTGGTCACGTGTGACCAGAGAAAACCCCCTGACTGAGAATTTTTCTCTCCCCGTAGTTTGATCCTCGCGTTTTTCCAGGTGCATTCCAATGCAGTGGAGACGAATAGCAGTTCATAGTCTGTGAGGAAAAGTATATTTCTTTTGGAGATTTTTTTACTAAGTTAAGTGACGGAAGCATAAGCATACTATCTATCCTGTATATGAAAAATAACATAGATTTTATTTGTTTTTGTTACGGCCATATAAGCAATTGCCCTCGGTTGGTTTTCAGACTGTTCTTTGTTTGTATATTTGTTTTCTTCATTCCTGTTGATAATTTACAGTATGCTATAAAAGATGGAGTAGTTGGCCTGTATCCCTTCAGTGAAGGACCATACGTTTTTTTAATTATTATTACAGCTTCCTGTTAAAGCTATTTATTTTTGTAAAGTTTTTACTTTGGATGTGTGAATAACGTGGCACATGCTGCTGTTATTGGCTTTTTTTGTCTATAAAATGGTCAAATAAACGCACTTATGTCAATGTCTCTTGATGAGTGTGATCTTTCTCCCGTGACATCTGAAAGGAGACGTCTTATCCCACTCTGAAATCAAGAGAAGCTTGGACGGTGTGTTTTGTAAATTAGTAAAATAAAGTAATGAGAAAATTGTTCAAAAGAAGATCTTGAGCTCTTCCTGGTACAGAGTACGTCTGCCGGACACTAAGAATCTGGCGCAGCTTTTGTAGGTGGGTCGTTGGGTTTTAAAAGCAGGGTGACGCCTTTTTTTATTGCGAACTGACCCCTCTCACCATGTTCCGTCAAGAAGGCGCGTCCGAACAACGTGTCCAGATGTCTGGAATTGGCACACACATGAAACTGTTGTCGGTGGAATAGGTCAGTAATTGAGAACCGTGGCTTAAAATATTCTCTTGTTAATTTTTCAACATGTTATTCTTTATTCCCTGCTGGCTGAACTGAGTAAATGTGGAGCTATGATTTGTTGGACAACCCCTCACTCCCCCCAAACAACACAAGATTATATACACACGCGTTTGGGCTTTTTACTGCTCTCTGACGTTTTTCGCAGATTGTTAAGAAGACATGACCTGTTTTCACTGCGGCTGATCTGAAGCAGTTTTGTGAAGGTGAGTAGTCTCGGTCTCAGATTCCCTTTTTTCGACAAACAGCACTTTGAATGTATCCCAGCCATGCCTGGACAACATCACACAGTAGCTGCTGCACACCTGAGAGTGAACTGGGATGCACATTTAAGGTGGACCACCTGTTTACTTGTTTGTTCCTCCGCAGACTTCAGAGGAGCGTCCGCATGCGCTCGCAGGATGCAGACGGTCCAAGAAAATAAACTCTTCTTCCTCTAAGCAAATACAACTAAACATGTCTCATGTGAATGTGCTTCAACTATGAGAACATAAAGCACTTTTGGCAAATTGCATTTGCAGATCTTATCTCCACAAAGGTATAGCTGGTGGTCTTGCTTGCCACTTTATCTGCAAAATTGACCCGTTGAATAATTTTGGGGGGACTTTTCATACTGGGAAGTTTCACAGCTCCCATTTGAGTGCCAGTGTTTTAGTTTTTAAAACGGATCTGATCGAGAAAGAGTTTGGATTTAAGCACTCAGACTTCTCTGTCATCCTGTACACAATGTGTGAAACACATTACCAGGACTCGGACCACCATCAGGTAAAAACGAGAAGTTTGTCCTTCAGTCTCCGTGAGACCAGAGCCTCTCAGGACAGATGAAACAGGCGCGCACCGTCCAGTGAGGAGAAACTCCTGAGCAGCCACTTCCTGCTTCTTACAGTACGGCACAGTGAGATGCGCGTTGCATTGTGGGGGTACACAGAAGGCAGAGAGGACAGCGGGGAGCACAAAGGAATGAAAACAGCACCTCTCCGCCTTCCCACGCCGGCCTGTGGCGATGCCGCTTCATGTGAGCGTTCAATAAAGCGCGACTCGAGGCGGCTGGCAGTCCGCGCGGAGCGAGGGATGTGAGCGGGGAAAGAGCGGCTGGTCGCACCGCGGAGTCTCCCGCTGATTCTTTTTATTGTCAGCTCAACGGTTCCCATCCCGAGGCCCGGCACGTCTCACAGGCCTCACCCTGCACGGTAAAGTAAAACTCGTTTGCATTGGCCTGTCACCGCTCCAGCTGTCAGTGCGGGCGCGTATCTTTCAGCCACCGCCGCCTCTTCGGGGCTGTTTCCGCGGGCGGACAAAGCGGGGGGGACCGCGGCGCGCCCGGGCTCCCCACGATTAGCACGGCGGCTAACAACAGCTAAGTCAGTCGCACGTCGCTGCGCCAAAGCGCTCCGTGTTAGCGACGCTTCTAACTGAGCTTCACGACAAACAACCTCAGTTTCATCTTCTTTTGCCGTCCAACGTCAGCGCGCATTCAAAGAAAAGGAGACAAATACAACATCGGAGCTGTTTGCAACAAAACACTGTAGCTG
The DNA here is from genome assembly GCA_032164315.1 of Malacoctenus gilli. Classification (NCBI taxonomy): domain Eukaryota; kingdom Metazoa; phylum Chordata; class Actinopteri; order Blenniiformes; family Labrisomidae; genus Malacoctenus; species Malacoctenus gilli. The sequence goes on from JASSRZ010000016.1 coordinate 15,472,546, forward strand.
TGCCCGCAGGGAGCGAATATAACTGTAGCTTCATTTGATGAAGATGTTTCATCATTTGATGGTAAAAACTCCGCGTAAAAGACTACAGACGTTTTTTGGGATGTTGTGACTGGTGTCTTTAAGAGCCATTGTCTCAAGTCAGTTGTTGTCCTTTATTGACAGTGAAATCAACAGTACACAATTCTTCCTTCGCGCAGACTTGACAGAAGTTATGTCGCTTTTGGCTTTAATCAGCTTTGATGATGCTGTTGTTGTTGTCACATCCAAGTCATTGAGCTAGTTGTCGAATGCATCCTGTGAATGTTGTGTACTTAAGCTGTCAGCAGCGCGCTTAAAGCTGCACATCATGTAAACAAAGCGGCAACAGGCCACGCCTCCTCAGCGCCGTCGTCATGAAACAAAACGAGTGAAATTTGTTGATTTGATTGAAGATGACTTGTAATTACAGCTAAATTAAATCTGTGTTTCCAGAACTTTTATTCTCTTGGAGTCCAGCTTTTTGGAAATCAATCTGTCCCACTTTTCAGTACGCTCATCTATAAAACTTATATGCTCGCATTTAGGATTTTCTTTACTTCCTTCTTGACTCTATGCATGCATGATAATTTCACTTCTACTTTATTTTTTTAACGTGAAGGGTTGTTACACAACTCATATTTTTATGTTCCAAAGCATGCAATAGGGACATTTTTCATGAGAGAGACAAAATGACATAGTTTTGAAAAAAATTACCAAACTTGTTGTTGATTTATTGATCCTAATTTCCTCTCTACAGGAAAGTGTGGTACAAACTTTATTCAGCAAAGCTAGTTGTTATTGATAGTTTGGGGACTCCAATTAAATGTTGTGAGACTTGTCTGTGGGTCCCAAGAATGTGTTGTGTTGTGAACTCGTGAACTTTTTCATTTTTCTGTATTAAGTATATATTTTTAATAGTGTTGTCAGCCACATTTGGTGGCCTTTTAAATGTTGTGACTCTTTCCATGTGCACTTCCTGCATCTTGGAGAGTGTGTGGGTGTCGTCAGCGGCTGACAGGAAGGCATCAGTGAGCGGAGGAGTGAAAGACAAAGCCCGGGCCCCCAACTCGGGGATCTTCCTTGGTATTGCTGTCAGGGAAAACCTCTTTGGATCACCCACACGTGTCACAAGTGTGGCACTGCTTGTTGAGGAACCCTTAAAGACTGTATTCAGGACGGTGATGGTCCGGGCAGAAGCGTTCGGGAGGGTATGAAAGGTGACAAATCTTGCTCAGGGCTGGCTAAGTTCAAGTGGAGCGAAAGTGATTATCTTGTGTCTTGCCATCTTTTTCTACATTGACATTGAGTCTTTGTTGTGACATTACCACAAACAGCACACACACCCCGAACAGTTGAATCAGTAAATAAAATCAGGTGTTATTCCTTTAGCTTTCTAGTTTCAGTACTGACGGCAGAATCTTGAGTTAAAAAGTTTAAAAAAATAAAAGAAATCAAGTTAGTTCTGCTGGAGAATTCAACCTGCAGCAATTTACCGACTAAAACAATTTTTTTCATAGTCAAATCTCAACAATCCTTCCCTTACTATGTGACAAGAACCTGTGAGTTGCAAGAATGCTGTCGGCACCTGTAACAATATGGTGTGTGCCCATGAAAGAATGCATACAGAGGATTAAACATGAGTAAGACTTTCACCGACATAAAGTCCTGATATCATTACATTTTTATTTTTTTGAATTATATGTTTCAGTTGTGTTTGCCTCTTGTTCATTTATCCATTGATGTTGTCCAATGTGAAGGGCCCCCGGAGGCGATGGCATTATAAAGGCTGCTGTGTAATTGAATTAATCACACACTCGGACAGTAGCTGGACTCCATATACATTACAACAGTTGCGGTTTGCGGCGGAGGGCCTAATAGAGTAGAGACCATGTAGCCGAATACCTTCTGTGACAGGAGACGTTACGGCCATGTGAACACCCCATGGTGGGATTAACAGTCTTCTCTGTTTGCCCTTTCTGCTGGTTCAGACAAAGCCCTCTCCTGTTGCACCGCTGCAGCCCAGGTCTATAATTCACTGTGCCTTTACTGGGCCAACATCGCCCAAGAGTATTTTCCTTTGCTCTGTGTGTGTGTGTGTGTGTGTGTGTGTGTGTGTGTGTAAGGGAGTGCGCTTTCCCTGCGAGAGCCCCCTTCACTCTAGCTTTTGTTTGATGGAAAATCTCATGCCTCACAGAATCCACATGTCTCGCAGACAGCTGCTCAGCGTCCTGTAGTGCACTGGCCTCCACATGGGTCTGGCTCGCATCGCTGCGCATCTGCTTTGATTGTCGTTACATAACTCGGCATTTTGTCCTCCGTGCTCCCGACCCAGCCCACATCACCCCCCCCCCCCCCCCCTCACCACCACCACCACCACCCTACCCTGTCCTCACCCCTTTGAGAGCACCCACTGTCTTCTCTGGGAGTATTTCATCCTCTGTTTGTCAGACTTGGATCCTAAGTCCACATTACTCGCATGTGTTTGAGTGCTTTGGAACTTTGTAGTTCAGTAATTATCAGACAAGTTACTCTTAACAAGCTGTTAAGATATCCTGCACTTTGAAAAGGAGTAAAAAAAACACAGACAAACACTTTTGATCTACTCTTTGAATTGCAAGCTACGCTTGTGTGTTTGTTCTTTTACAAGCTGCAAATCTTGGCTTGTCAGTTTGACCCCCTGGCTTCATCATTGGTGGCTTTATATCCTTCTTGAGTGGAAACCACCTGTTGTCTAAACATTTCAAGTTGTTCTTAAACTCGCTGTGTTCTTCCAGGCCAAGTTGGTGGCCAAACATGGATCCCTTACCGCCTGCTTTAGCCACTTTTACCACCTGTTGGCTCATTTGGTGCATCGAGGCAACGTCCAGTTTCCCAGTTGCCAGTTTCTTCCCCCCTTTTACGCCCTTCAAGCGTCTTTGGTCACGACGCTGAACCTGATGCCATCGCTTGCCAGTGTGGTGAATTTGTTTCCAAAGAGACGAATTTACTGGATTATATAAAGTGGTGGAGTAATGAGTTGTGTTTCGCTCGTGTGTTTACGGTACATTTGATGGAAATGTATTTGAAGTGGGAAAGATTGACTTCACGTAACCACAAACGGTTGGCCTGAGACGGTCGGCCTCACAAGTGAATTGGATCAGAGCGAACTCATGAACGATGAATGAGTTTTTTGAGCGCTTCTCACAAAACTCCAATGCACGCAATTCAAGAGACAGAACAAGTGTCTGAGAGGAAGCTGCTGAGCGAAGCTGACGTTTACCTTTGTTTTAACTTCCACACAGGGCTGATTATCTGCTCACTGTCAGAAAGGGACTGCAAGATGGGGGTGAAGACGTTCACCCACAGCTCCACCTCCCACAGCCAGGAGATGCTGGACAAGCTGAACGCTCTGCGCAACGAAGGCCATTTGTGTGACGTGACCATCCGGGTCCAAGACAAGCTCTTCTTGGCCCACAAGGTGGTCCTGGCCTGCTGCAGCGAGTTCTTCCGCTCCAAGCTCGTGGGACGCCCCGAGGAGGAGGACAAGTTCGTGTTGGACCTTCACCACGTGACGGTCAGCGGCTTCGCTCCCCTCTTGGAATACGCCTACACGTCCACGCTCTCCATCAGCACGGAGAACATCATCGACGTGCTGGCGGCCGCCAGTTACATGCAAATGTTCGCCGTGGCGAGCACGTGTTCGGAGTTTATGAAGTCAAGCATCTTATGGAGCCCAGGTAGCAACAACAGCAACAGCAACAACAACATGGCGGTGGATAAACCACATGAGCCAGCGCCAGAGAGTGCCTCGTCCCACTGCACACTGACGCCTCTGGACGGCAGCGTGTCGCCCGTGTCGTCCGACTGCAGCGTGATGGAGCGAAACGTTCCCATTTGCCGCGAGTCGCGCCGGAAACGCAAAAGCTTTGTGACAATGGCGTCCCCCGAGAGCCCCCTCAAATGCACTACACAGATGGTCACCACCTCCCCCCAGATCCCCAACCCCTCCCCGTCGTTCTCAGACAGCACAGCCCAGCCCGTGGAGTCCTCGTTAGCCTTTCCCTGGACTTTCCCCTTCGGCATCGACCGGAGGTTCCATTCGGATAAATCCAAGCTCCCGGAGAGCCCCCGTTGCTTAGAGCCGGGGGCTCCGGGCGCCTCTGAGGTGGTGGTCAGCAGGAGGCTCAGTGACTTCCTCACTTGCGAGAGCTCCAAGGCCGTGTCCTCACCGGTGACAGCGGAGGAGGAGGACGTAAGGGTGAAGGTGGAGCGTCTGAGCGACGAGGAGGTCCAGGAGGCATCGTCACAGCCAGTCAGTGCCTCTCAGAGCTCCATGAGTGACCAGCAAACAGTCCCGGGCAGCGAACAGGTGCAGGAGGAGCTTCTAATCAGTCCACAGTCCTCCTCTATAGGTGGGCCATTTCCTCATTTTCACTGTGTCTTGGTAGATGTCATGTGGTCACGGGGGAAAGTTTATTGTCAACTCAAAACGTTCCCGGTGGAAAGAGGGCTGCACGGTAGATTTGTGATCAACGAGCACGTATGTTCCCGTGCTCTATGTTTTCATGCTCTACATGTCAGCAGATTTGTCCAATCAGACTAAGCGTCACTGCCCTGATTGTCCACCCCATTCCAGATGCATCTCGGAGAGGTCGCGCAGTGCAGTCAGGGCTCGTACTCGGTGTCCCGATTCCTCGAGTCAGGAATATCTGACTGGAGAACTCGAGTGAAAAGGACAGAATCACCAAGCCAGCATGACGATAAAAGCTGTTTGTTCACCCATTTCGACTGCCATTGTTTGTTAAAGTATCCAGCCCAACCTGCCTCACCCTGCTCTCTGATCTGCCTCCCACCCACAGGATTTTTGTTTGTATTGGTGTCAGTGGAAAGTTTTATTGTCCGGTGGCCCAAACGCTTGTTTGAAAGGCTTTTCTTCGGCCCCGCAGTAAATAAAATGGAAACATTCGTCATTTTTTCCCCCAATCTGAACTGTGCATTGTTATCCAGCAGCATCAGTCTTCTAACAGGGGATTAGCCTTCAAAGAGCAAAAGTATATTTGTGTAACCACATCCAGGATGACATGCTTGAGGCTGCCCCCCCCCTTTTATTCACGGACCGCCACCGCAAGTAATTTTTTTTCCTTTCCTCTTTCCAGGCTCGATGGATGAGGGAGTGTCAGAGGGCCTGCCATCGATGCAGGGCACCTCGAGTGCTGGAGGACATGCAGAAGACGATGAGAGGTATCTCGATCTGTTCCAACTCGCACCCAACAACTCAGAGGCAATAAAGAATATATAGACCTGAACCTCACGACTCCACGTCCGGGCCACACCTGTTCACATTCATTAAAAAAAAAAAAGGATGAAACACAGACGTCATGTCGAAATGACGCCCTGGAATCTAAAGAGGGCTGTTTTTCTGTCTGTGGAGGCCTCGGGCCACCGCACAGGCTATAAATTTCATGTGAGCGCTCAGGTAGCCTCTGACGGGAAATCTGTGATCATCAAATGATCTGACGCACATCACGAACTTTGGAGTGCCAGGCGCTGCGAAACAGCATGACGTAACCCATCGCCAACGAGACGTTACACAAGCAATTCTCGTCGTTATGGGAGACGGAATCATTTATTTCACTTAATACTGAGCTCACTTTTTCGCTGCCTGCACGCGTCCGTCGCAACCAGTCTGAGACCACCCACTCTCACAAATTATGTGTTGGGTTAAAATGGGTTCCTGAGGGGGCACAAGGTCCTTATCAGTCGGGAAGAAAGGTTCAAACATAGAAAACTCACATTTCCTTCCAGCTCACAGACTCGCGCGCGTGTGTGTGTGTGTGTGTGTGTGTGTCCAGCCAGTTGTCATTGTAATTTGGTCTCTGTGTGTCCCGCAGGTTGGAAGGGATTCAGTACCCCTACCATCTCTATATCAGCCCCTCGGCCCGGCCCGGCACTAACGGCCCTGACCGGCCCTTTCAGTGTCCCACCTGTGGAGTCAGATTCACACGCATTCAAAACCTGAAGCAGCACATGCTTATACACTCCGGTAGGTGGTTTTGAGACTCCTCATCGAGAGGTACTATATCTCAGAATGTCACGATACTTTTAATTTTACTTCTTGGACCAAAACAAAACGTTCAGATTGGGTGTGTTTCATCCCAAGACTGTACAAGTTCAGTCAGACAGAGATCCAATGAAGCTTTCTGTGGCCGTGAACAAAGAAAAGGTTGACGCTCCTTCAGTCAACGTCATTTGGTTTAAAGTGATCAGTGTTGGGACAAGCACAGCTATGACTTTTCCCACATGATCCTCGTTGTGAGTATGAGCGGTTCAGGCAGCTAACATTTGCTTTGATGTGCTAAATGATGTTTTGTTTGTGTCCCAATCAAATGTCCAACATTTAGCAGTATTACGTTTTTGCTACGCCAAAAAAATGTCATTTCTATGTCATCCATCTGTGTTTCCTCCTCTTGCCACCAGGGGGCAATGCGAAACGTCTCTGAGCAATTTCCCACTAATGTATTTGATGATCAGTTCTGTACCACAGGGCTCGCCATTGCCATGTTTCATTGTGTCAGCGTTCTCTCACACGTGCTGAAGGTTAATAATTTAACCGGACGCTGCGACTGAAGTTTGGTGCTGGTTTGCACTCGTGGTGCCAAAGTGCAAGTCAGCGAGCGTTGCTTTTATTTTTCATCCTCTTCAGGTATTAAACCTTTCCAGTGTGACCGCTGTGGGAAAAAGTTCACACGGGCCTACTCCCTAAAGATGCATCGGCTGAAGCACGAAGGTAAACGCTGTTTCCGGTGCCAGATTTGTAGCGCCACATTCACGTCCTTCGGTGAATATAAGCACCACATGAGGGTCTCCCGACACATAATCCGCAAGCCGCGGATTTATGAGTGCAAAACGTGCGGCGCCATGTTCACCAACTCTGGCAATTTAATTGTACACCTGAGGAGTCTGAACCATGAGGCATCCGAACTAGCAAACTACTTCCAGAGCAGGTGAGGAGTCCGGGGGCGCCGACCCCCAATCATTTACTCAGATCTCACCTGGATCACAAAATAACTGCAGTAAAGATTCTGATAGTGAACGTTCATTGGATCATTGTTGTGATTGTTTTGTGTTTGTTGTTGTTGTGTAGAAGTGTTTCTCAGATGCTTGCCATTGATTTGAATGCTCAATTGTACCTGAAGGGAACGTCTGTCTGGGCTTTTTCCTTTCTCTTGTTCTTTGTTGAGTTGATTTCTTCATGCTCTCAACATGTCGTTATAGTCAGTGTGAATGTTTCTAACCCAACTCAACAAAGATTGGAAACGTAGCGAAGTTTCTAACAGGATTCTTGAAAGTCAAAGTCAATCTTCCTCCAACAGTGTAAAGTCTCAAAGGCCACAAAAATGGATTTAAGGTTGTTTTTCTATGACCGATGTAAAGATTTAGCGCACGCACATCGAAATCTCTGCAAGGTTCATTCCTGCTCTTTGAGCAGCGAATTCCTCTCAATGGAAAGCCAATTGCTGAGTCTATTTTGCAGCTTGTTTTTCCGAGCACTGAAGTCTTTTCAATGTTGAGTCAAAACAAACTGGAAAGAAATACAATCGCAGATAATTTCCGTATGGAGTTTCCATGTTCTCTCTGCGTGTTTAGGGCTCTTCTTCTCATGGTCCAGTCACCTGCACAAGGTCGACTGGTGTCACTTCATTGGCCGTGTGTGTTTGCCCTGTGATGGACAGACAGCCCGTCCAGGGTGTCCTCTGTCTCCGCTCCAGCACCTCCAGAGGTCCTCCGATTCAAAAAGCAGAAAAAAGAAAACGAATGAGTGAAACTGAGAAAAGTTCCCTTTAGAAGATGAGTCCCTTTACTTGCTGCCCCAAACTCACAGTTGAGAATCATTCACAGGAGACGATGTGATCATTAACCTCCAGATGACCACTCGCAAACTGAACTTTGAATGCAGCCATTTTCTTTTGGACTCGAGTCCAAAGACGCTTTGGAGTAGATTCGTCTCATACTCTCAAGGAAGGGAGCTTCCACTTGACACAGTGGCTGATTTCAGCAGCAGTCGCGCTCATCGAACACACGCTGCACCCAACTTCTTTTGCGTCCTCGTATCGTGTGTGTTTCTGTGGGAGAGCCTCTTCTCGTCCAGATGGAGCCGCCTGTTGTTTTCTTCAGCAGCTCGGGCCACAGCGCCTCGGCAGAGCCAGAACACAGTGTCTTCATAAAGTCAAAGTGTGCTTTTATTTCCCAGACTTTTCCACTTCTTAATCAACTCAAGTCCTCACAGGTCGGCACAACTCAAATGGGCCATTGACTCCCCAAGCGTTTTATAGTAGAGGGTCGACGCCTGAGATCATAACAGTGTGGAAAATTCTCTGGCAGTTCAGTCACACTCTTAACTCCCATCCCCAGTCTTCACATAAAAGGATATGTTAACTGCACTGTGGGCTCTTTTCCCTTTGCTTCGAAGTTGCTTCTATCTAGACCGGTTTATTTGATTGTCTCCTAAACTACAGTTCAACTCTGCCCTCAACTCCTCCCACTTTTTTCGTCCCAAATAGTGACCTCCGATTCCTGCTGGTGAATAGTTTATCCAAGCGAATTTGCAGAACCGAATGGAGTTCACGACCAGGTTTTGAGGCGTCTCTGCCAGCGGAGCTGCCACATCATCCCGTGGCTCGGCTGAAACGTGAGCTGACACTTGTACCAGGATTATTTATTATTTTCGAAATTTGCTTTGACTGTTCGGCTTCGGTTGCAGTAAATAATCTGGCAGTTTATGTCTCGCATTATCCACCGAACCGGCACAAAAAAGCAAAATCTGTTGCTCATACGTCTAAATATATTTAGACATACCAATCAGACTGGAGCCACAAAGCTGGCGGAGGATGGCGCTGACTCTGCTCCTTGGAAGAGGACAAGCATGAAAACAAAACTCTGCAATTGGGAGAAGAAAAGCACACAGGATCAAGTGAAATGATTCAAAACTTTCTAAACTTCTGTGACAAGTGATATTCTTGGAGGAAAGGGACGCCTCGTGGCTATTTTACAACCGTCCGTTTCCCTCTTGGGTTTGGATGGTGGGAGGAAGCTGGAGTGAGCGAGGACGACCCACTCGTGCGCAGAGAGAACATGCAGACCTCAAAGGAAATGCCCCAGAGGTTCATCCTGGTGGTCTTATTCAAGGGAGTGTACAAACCACTCATACTGCTCAACAACATGAGACACTGCTTGAGAGTATTCCCTCAATGTCGAAGTGTCCTGAATTCATCTTGAAAATGGTCTCTTGAGATTTTACCAAAGGAGGAAACTTTGATTATTTGTAGAAATAGAGTTTTGCATATTTGGGGGCAACATTTTAGTCCTCAGAATTGTTTTTTTTCCCTTCTTGTAGCAGATCCAATGGCATTGTGTTACATGTTGAAGAAATTGAGCTAACTTGTCTTGAATTGAGTTGCACTGCACAAGTTTTGGTGACTTTGATGTTTAGCTGTGACGACGGCGAGTCCTCGACAGTGCACTCAACCCAGTGTCTCGGCTCTTTCAGTGATTTCCTCGTGCCCGACTACCTGAGCCAGGTACAGGAGGAGGAGGAGGCGCTGGGAGTCCAGTATGAGCTGGAGGAGTCCCAACACCACCCGGTCTACCCGGGCAGCACCTCCTCCACCACCACCACTGCCGCCTCGTCCTCCTCCTCAGTCCAGATGCCAGTCATCTCCCAGGTCTCCTCTTCCACTCAGAACTGCGAGAGCTCCTCCGGCTTCCTTTCGCCCGAGCCCCTGGACCCCCTGGAAGCTCCGGCCCCCCTCAAGATGGATGCCGACGGGACGGCGGCCGTGACCGGGGAAGCCAAGATGGACAACAGTGTGGGAGCGAGTTCCCCCGAGGAGTTTGAAATGGAGCAGCGGCATGCTCAATCCAAGGAGGTGGCTTCCATTACTATAGAGTGATTCAAGTCTTCTACTCGCCCATCATGTCTTATTTGGCAGTCATGTCATATGGGAATATCTACTGAAAGGATCTGACCATTTGGACGACCGGACGCCTCGTCGCGTCCCGTCAGGCCCTCGAGATGCTGCGATCGCGAAGAGCACGGTGGATCCGACGACGGTTTTCTACTCGCCACCAGGTTTCTTTCGATGTTTCTCCGACGCAGATCCAGCAGAATCCAAAGACGACTCTTTTTGTCGTCTTTGCGGCAGTCGCGTCAAGGAGTCAGCAGTCTGAGGATCTCGACTCCACTGTATTTCTACCACCTCCAAATGCAAGTGAACATTATTCTGTGTCGGAAAGTTGTGCGTTTTCCCATATGACTTGAATGCAGCACTAACTAAAAAAACAAACAAACAAATCTGTCTTATCCAATTTGAGGTCTGTCAAATCCAAGCCTTGCTCTACTTTTTGGAAAGTGCCTGAAAGTTCCAATTTGAACAAAGCAGCGCATAGAAGAAGAAAAAAAGTCTTGACTTTGCCAACGGTGACAAATCAAGTTTTTTGCAAACTGAGCGAAAAGAGAAAAAAAATAACCTGGTGTTTCATTCGTAGTGGTAATGCTACTTTGTTTGGGCAGAGACTGTGTTATTTCCTTCAGTGCCGTCGCTACAAGCAACTGTTAAATGTCAATATTAATCTATACTGCAATAGCTTGTACTGTAGTTTTACTATTTGAATGCTGTTGGGTGTTGTGAAATATGATATGTCAGGTGTGCGTTTGTGCATTCTTTTTATATCACGAAAACAGTCAATTTTGTTTTTATTGTTAAAACTTGAAAACTCTCGACAAAGTATTCCCCGAAGACATTTGTGTGGTATTTAGTTTTATACTTGCAAATGTTGATTGACCTGTTTTCTGATTTGACACTGTTGGGAAAACAAACCTTGTGTCTCCAAAGGAAAACCCGATGATGCGAATCGAAAGGCCCAGTTGTAAAAAGAAAAAGAGCTAAAAAGAGAAAATTTAACAAGCACAGCAGCACGAGACAGCGAGTTAACGTTGCTTTCATTTGAGTCCATCCACTAAATATAATCACTTCTGTTGTTTTGACTAAAAACTGGTTTAAATAGTGTTATCTGTTGTCTTACGAGTAGAGGATGTAGGTTGGACATTTCGCCATCAGATGGCAGCGGTGAGTTCCTGTAGCACATAGCCGCTCCTCTTTCTCGCTTGGTTTCGTCTCCTTGTCGGTAGCTAATTGATGCCAAAAGTTCTCGCCTTTATCGTGGTCACCGTTCCACTCCCGAGTGCAGAATAACTCGCCTTCTTGCTTTTTTGTAACGATCCCTCGCGATCACCATCTTGTGGCACAAAGTGGAATTGCAACACTGCACGGATTGAGCCGCGTGACTTATTGTCGGATGTCTCCGATGACTGTTGCTTACTCGCGTCTGTGAGGACATGAGATTGCGACGATTGCACTTGACGCCGTCGCACCCGTGGAAACGCGATCATTTTCCTCTTTGATTGATTAGTAATGTTCTCGGTTTAACTGTTTTCGGCACTCCGATGGGTTAATTTCCAGTTATCCCACGTCAAACCTCTTGCTGTGTGTGAACTCCTGTTATCTGACAGCATAGGTGCACTTAGACACGTAGCATTAGCACTTGCGCTTTGAGATTCGGGACTTCAGAGGAGCTGCGCTCTGAACCCTTGACTGAGCGAAGCCAGAGAAAGACTTGAAGCCTTCAACACTTGGAGCCACAAGGTTTGCTCTCAGCAGCAGTTCACGCGTTCCCAAACGGTCTTGACGGCATTGTAGCACTTCAGCCCGGCACGAGCTCGGCCCGCTCCGCCAACGGCACTCCATTGAAACTAGTTTGTGTTTGGGAAGCTCAGAGTTCGTGCAGCTTCCTGCTTCTGTACTATCGACAGACGCACCGCTGGTGTCGGAGGATCCCCTGTGACTGTCGGAGGGACGTTTCACTTTGGTACAGCGTGACGTTGATTTCATATTTATTTTATTTTTATTTGACTTAAGCTGTCACAGAAATCTGATGTTTATTTTTCTGATTCCGATGACTCCCGCTCACTGAGAACTTTGTTGGGAACACCGATGCAATCCAGGGCAACACCATCTGTCCGTTTCCTGCCGCAACGTGACCCGGCCCCGCGAAACCCGACCACTGACCGGTGGCCCGTGTTGGTTGAAATTGCAACATCTTGAACGAAACGCACGCCGGAGTGGATGTATGTAGAAACGCAGCCCTGACAGTGTTTCTGCGTCGACAGTGAAAGCGAAGGTGGCGACACTTTCAGCCCCTCTGCTCACTGACGCTCATTGGCTGCCTGGTTTGGTTGGACGGAATCGCGTCTTTTCTACGTTAGACAGTCACAGGCGCGTCGTCTTTCTCTCGGTGCTTTCAGTGGTTTTCCTACGCGTTTCCTGCCGGATGTCAAAACACTTCCGTTGCGAAAGAAACGTATTCCAAAAGGTTGATCGGTATTCAATCGAAAATAACACCCCAAATGGCATCCATGTGTTTAAAAAACGATCCAGCAGACCACCCTTGTGGTGGTCCGTGTGTTATTGGTCCTCATTTCAACAGAGTGCAAATCTTTGGCTCACAGTCCCGTTGGACTGCTGGGGCGTTCCCAGTCACGCGTGCGGTGGGTTTACTGGGCGCGCGCGGCCCAGCGGTGGAGCAGCCGGACGTTTGGCGAGGTTAATGTGAAAACTGAATGCAAAAACTGTGAGCTTACGCGTTGTAGACGAGATTCGGTGACAAGCGAGGTGAAGAGAGGAGCCGCAGACGGAAAATGGAGTCTTGGCTTCAGCTGACTTTGGGTCACCCCTCCCCCTCGTTGTCCCCCCGAGACCTAATGTCGTGCCTGTACTTGGAGAAGATGACGGCGCCCATGGTGATGGTGATCCATGAGTGGAATGCTACTGACCGTGACTGGGACTGTTGGATTTCTGAGCCGCAGGAGTCCGCTGGCCCCTCAGAGCATCGCGGCAAACATCTTGGACTGAGCTTGGTGGTGAATGTAGAGCAGAGTTTCGCTGGCGTCACCCTGTGCCATCCTTCGAGTAACTTTTACAAAGTTGTGCCATTTGCCCTTTTTTACGTGGGTACCAATCGAGCTTTTTTCTCCTCCAGGACCAAATGCTCTCTATCTTATTGGGGATTTGCCAAGGCAATCAGTAATTGCACATATTCGAAAGAAAGAGATAATCATTTGAAGTGGTCCACGCTATTCAGCAAAGGGGTCCCGTTGTCGTCGTTGCCCCTTAAAAACACTGTACGATGTTGTGCATTGAAGAGGCTAGCCTTAGTAAACGGACCTAAAAACTCTAGTTGCACAATGTCAGCGATGGAAAGAAGAAGAAAAAAGAGAAAAAAACAACAACAACGGTTTTTCTAACGTCCATTTGTACGTCCTGCTTTTCATCCGTTGTGTTTTCCGTGTGTGTGTGTATTCCAACGACTTTTTGATAAAGAAATGCTGCTGTTTGTCGAAACGCAAAAGTGCCCAAGATATTTTTGTGAACTGATGGTGTGCAATAAATGGACCGGTGTCGTTTTCAAAGTTTTACTTTTGTCTTTGGAATGGTGAAATCTATATAGATCTATATAAGTAAATATAGGAGGAAAAAAAAACAAAACGAATGTATGATCCTGTTGTAAACAAATGTGACTGAAGGTGAATCCAACGGGCCCGAGCGGCCTGGTTTTATTGTTTATTTTTTTCTGTTTTTGTTTTTGTTTTTTTTAGGATCTGTGAACCGAGACGACGAAGGCTTCAGTATCAAAACGCTTGTGTTCAGCTCCTCCTGTGTTTTGTTTCGGGATCCTGCATGTTCATATTGTTCTGTGAAGTACAGAGAGCCCGGCGGCAGGCGGTGGGCGCCGCGCTCTGTCAGAGATGGACGAGCGCGTGAAAAGTCGCGTGGGAAGACTCCAGTTTCACGTCTTTCCCGCGCTTTCAAAGCGTCCCCGAATCGGCCTGAACACGTCAAATGATGCAACGTTAAGTGTGTCCAACGTTGAGTGTATTTTTATGTTTCAATGTGTGTTTTGAAAAAAAAATGGGAACAAAAAGAAGCCCAGAAAGTGTTGGATTGTGTAACCACAAAAAAACTGGAATTTTGACAGCTTTACAAATTTGTTTCTAACATGCAAAAGAAATTTAACTGTGAAGCTCAAGTTCATGAAACTATTTTATAAAAGACAATATTTGTCACGATTACGTGGTTACGCAGTTTGGCATTTTTCGATATAAATGTACGCGTGTCGGTGAATTCAGCCACAGTATTTTGTTGGCTTCTTTGGCATAAACTAACCCTTAAATATCAGCATCATGTGCAGCGTCATTTGACATGGTCAGGCGTGTTCACTCCCACTTTGTCGTCTTGAAAGATGTGAGTGACTGACGACGGGAGACCAGCTCCAACAAACGTTGGACACTGTGTCCAGCGTGACGCCCGCCGCGTCTCTCGGCCTTTGAAGGCGCTCGTCCTGACAGATGGCACGACCGCACGTCGAAGGCGGCGCCTCGGCCGGCCCGCCGCCACCAGTCGCGCCCTCTTCTTTTTCTGTACGTTCTCCCCCTTTTTATGTGCAATGTTTTTTCTGATATCTGATTATATACAGGACATGCCTTTTTCAGTGTACACTTGATGTTGTATACGTTTTCCAGTCCATACAGTTTATTTAACAGTAGGAAATTTTAAGGATTAAAAAAAAACCAACAAAGAAACTGGTAGCTCTTCATAATGGCATATATATATACAATATATATATATATATTTATATATTTTTGGTGATTTTTGTACTATGGTTGCTGTTTCATGGCCTCTTTGGATATTCTTGTTAAATGTGAATAGCACAGAGTCGTCTGGGAGTACAGGAGGCCTCGGTAGTCTTCACTTTGTGACTGTCTGCAGTGTGTGTACATATATATAAAAATATATCAAATATACAGTCTATACACTCATCCTATCTTGCCTATTCTTTCGACGGTGCGTTCGGGGACTCGGCCTGCGCGCTGCACGCACAGACCTGAGCTTTGTGTTGTTTCGAACGTTTGAACTGGGTCCCGTTTCCCGGTCGGCTGTTCCAAACGGACGAGACCTCTCCGTATGTACGAGTCCCTGGTTGTCCTCCCAACCCGCCCTCGTGTTCTGGGCTTTGCAGTCCTGTTCTTGAAGAAGCTGTTTTTGTAAACGTCTCAGATGTAAATAAAAAAGGAAAAAAGGCGAAATTCAGATTAGTCCCGTTAACTTGTTTCTTTCTTTGCTTGCAGCTTCACCTGCACCCTTTTTTGCATCGGCGTCTGGTCTGACCAATCAGCGTCCTTTGTTTGATCAGCACCAATGTCGGAGGAAGACAGTGTGTCGTTTATATGCAAACTCGGCTTCGACCTCCAAACGTCGGAGGAGTCCTGACCCCCCCCCCCGAGGCCCCCGCCGCCAGCTCGAGGTCCCTCGCACTGTCGCAGCCCGTGAGCCAGTCGTCTGTTTTCTTCTCCCCTTCTTCCTCCTGATTTGTGTTGATGAAATCTGAGGCCTCTCGTCGTCTGCCACGATGACGACGGCTGTCGCCAGGGCCGACTGCTGTGTTTGTCTTCCGTTCAGACCGACCCCCCCCCCCCCCACCGAAAAAGAAAACCAACCCCACAGCTGTCGTCTGTGAAAACACAGGGAGGCATCGCTCGCTGAGCTGCTTTGGCAACCCACACGTTACGTAACATATTTAGGACAGCCGTTTCCATAGGTTGTAAGGTTCGATGGGAATCCCAGGTGGTGTACCTGCAGCCCGCACTCGCGTCTGATGAGGTAACGTCAGGATGGAGACGGTACGTGAGGACGAACAGAGCCGTTGACAACCTGTCGATCGACAGACGAGGACACCTGATCGGTCGCTTTTCGAGGCGCAATAATGCAGCTGCAAACGTGTTTGTTGCTTATTCCTCGGGGAGACTTGCGGGGACACCGATGGACGACAGCTCGCGGTCAGTGAGCACGTCGGCTTCTGGTTTCATAACTTCTTCTCTTCCTGGAAGTTCTCTGCGGAGAAGACGCAGGAACTGGTGACACTTTGTGTTTGGGGTGGAAGAAGGGTGAGATGACGTGACTGTCCTCCGTCGAGCGGAGCGAGCGCTTTGTTGACTTTGGCCTCCGGTCGACTCGTCCAACCGTCCCAGACCGTCCGTTCTTCAAGACTTTGTGCAAACGTTTGAAATTGAAAAGTTTAAAAATCCCTTTTTTAAGTGTTGAGATAAAAACGCCGTTGCTGGGATGGCAAGAAATAATATTTCTGCGTTTGTGTCTCTTTTTCGCTTGCATCGTGGTCGATGATGAAAGGGTGAAGCGACAGCTGCGGGCTCGCGGCCGATGATGAAAGGGTGAAGCGAGTGCAGCGCTTATCTGTTGAGGCTCCGCATGTGTTGGCGGCAGGACAGGCACATTGTGTCATTTTGGCCTTTTTACTCTGTTCCTCGTAAACTTTAACGGCGGAGCCAAAAAGTGTGTTTGCAGATGCATTTAGGACTTGTTTACATTCTGGGCTTACCTTTTGGAGCGGCGCGGCCCCGAGGCGAGTTGCGGACCGAACTGGATACGGCGGTTTTCTGTTTTTTTTTCTTCTGCGAGTAGAGTGATAATGCTGCGGCGGGCTGGCCTGCCAGGAAAAATAAAACACACTGCATGACTAATACACATGTCATACATTCCCAATCAATGGAGAGGTTGGATTCAACGGAATATTCCACGAATGGCAGCCCTGCCAGATTCATTAGCTTTTTGGATCGGCAGAAAATAATAGTTAGACATCGGAGCGCCGCGACCCGGGGACGGGGGTCGCGTTACCGGCCCAGAATGCCGCAGCTGGCATCCCGCGGCTGCGCGGGAGAGCGAAAGCCTTTTCCATTGTTTTCCAGAAGTCAGGGACGGCGACGACAGCCGTCTGAGCAGCGTCACGCCGGCCCTGCGCCGCTGCGGAGAGCAGCAGCAGCAGCAAGAAGGTCGGTCTCGCCGCCTACTGTATTCTGTCAGTTTCCACTGGCTCCTAATGAGCTCCTCGAAGCCTCGCTCGCTGCTTAATTCTTTCCATTACGGCTCAGAATCTTCTCTGCTCCCGAGTGTTGGAAAAAGTCTCATTTCAGCCAGACGTTGAACATCGAGCCTTCATTCCTGTGTAAATTCCTCGGCGTCACGTGATGTCCGGCGGAGCTTTGGGTGGGGGAGGGGGGGGGCAAACATGTGGGATAGATGTTCACGGGGCCCGGGGCCCTCGGCTCTGTCCCAGATTTGTGATTTTTGGGGGGGCCCGAAGGCCACCACGTTTTTCGCTCCTCAGCAGCCTCCCGAGGACTCGGTCGGCTTCCATTTGTCCAAATTGTCCCCAAGCCTGCATCAACATCTCACGGGCCAAATCAAACTTGGCGTTATATAAGTTCCATCAAACCAAACCTCACATCGAAGCAATTTGCCTCGTCTCCGGGATTCTGGGAACCCCAACTGCCGCAGCGACGTTGACAGAAACATCAATTCGATCTCGGTGGATCGTGAGCCTAATTAAATTGGAGGCCACGGTTTCTGTTCGCAGCATCTCTTCTCGCTCTCTTTTGCTCTCCTCCGTCCCGCCATCTTCATGTTCCAGACGCTATCTGTGTGCCATGTTACATAATGTCTCGTCTTGGTCCGTTATGTCAGCGTGTGGCTCAACACAGCCTGATTTTAGAGAAGATTTAGCACCATTACTTTCGAGGAGTGAAGGCGTTGTCTTGAGGTCGCAACCTTCTCGCTGCTTTGTTTCTTTGCCCCCCCCCCAGTGTCGTGGTCGTGCGACTGGAGCTTCTTCCAGGCGCGTGGCATTTAGTTCCCCCAGCATAATCTCTTCACAGCTGGGGGACTTGAACCAGTGACCTTCCGGTCACAAGTTGAGTCCGCCGCGCTTGTCAACACCTTTTCTCACATCGTTTGGTGAAAGCGGCGATTTTTCTCGGTCGATCCGTTTCATCAACCTTTTCCTCGGCTTTCGCCGGGCTCCTTACCTCCGCGGTTTCGACCACACCCGCACCGCTTCTTCAATTTGGCCCACGATGATTCGTTATGAAATCAACTCGGTGGGTGTTTTTTTCCACCGTCGCTCAACGTCCGAGTTTTGTTGTGGTTATGGAGTTCATCCCGAGAGGAGCCCCTCCCTTCGGTCCGTCGGTGTTCCTGTGGGCAGCTCTCCGTCCCTGCGCGCTGTCGCCGCGGCTCACGCAAACTCCTCATTTTCTCCTCTGTTTATCCCAAACAGAAGCTCAGAGGCAGACAAAACAGGTTATGTACACAAGGGGAGAGAGGGCTGGATCCCATTTACAGCTGAGTGATCACGAGGAGTCAAACACACTTATTGGGATGAAACCGTTCCAGTGTTTGACTTGAAGAATCTATTTCAGCGACTCTTTCCAAACGCCGTCCGCCCACCTGTCTCTCCTCGGGCCAGGAGCACATTTTCCTACCGTGAGCCATCCAGTGGGTTACATAATAAAAGCCTGTCAGCCTTTGGTGCACCACTTGGTCACAGCCCTGCTTGCGATCTCCACTTCCTATTTAAGTTCTGGGAAAGTTGGCGCGCCGCCTCCGAACCCGTCGGATTTCTATGAAAGGAGAAGTGTCCTGCGGCGCGGAGGAAGAAGCCGGCGGCCGCCTGCAGGCGCGTCGGATTCTGCCGCTTCCACTTCCGCGACACACATTCGTCGTTCCGACGCTGCCTTGCGTGGACTCATTAGACGGGACCGTTTGGGGCCACGATACTGAGAAGAAATGACTGTTGTTTTGAAAAGAAAATAGTTCCATGTGTTTCAAGTTTGGCTTTTTTGTTCTGTGCGGAAAAGGCCGTTAGTGTTTAGTGTGGATCCTGCAGTTTGCTGTCGTAATAAACTTTACAGGAATATAAAAATGTGCACTCCCAAGAGCAGCTCTCAAAAACAAGAAAACAGTCATAAAATGGCAGAAATATTCGATAAAACGGGAACCGAAAAGTCCGAGCGACTCTTCTCGCCTCAAAAACGGCTGCTGACGCAAACGGTAGAGCGACAGGATTTCACCTCAGACGATGCGCCGCACGTACGCCGAGCGGCTTTCTCGTCTTTGTTCTGCAGCTGTTTGGCACTCCTGAAAGTCCGACCTCTTTGGAACATCACGGGGATGTTCTTGCATTGTGGCGTGCTGTAGAAGGGCCTCGAGCAGCACTCGCACACGCTTACGTAAGCTTGATTTATGGTGGAAGACTTTGGATCCGAAGGCCTCCTTTTGTTGACGTACATTTCTGCTGTCACGCCGTAAAGTTTGCGCGGAGGCCAGGGCCTCGACTCAAAGGCCAGTGTGGCGAGCGCTGGCAGACGTACCGATGGTATTTGTCCCCCCCCAACCGGACACGTATTACTACACACGGTTGCCATTTATGGTTCCTCATCAGCGGGTTCAGGCGGGGCCGTCTGCCTGCCTGCTTCGGACCGACTTCTCGTAGATGAGGAGCGTCGGCGCATCGGAGCGCCTGCACGCCGCCGCGTGACATCACGAGCCGTCGCCTGTCGTTGCAGGAGGACAGTCAGTGCAGCACGGCTGGACTGCAGGTGACGCTCTTGTTTGGACGACCCCGAGCGCTCGCTCTGCCAGATCGTCTCCTCATAAGGACGGACGAAGGCGTGAGGAAACGCTGGCAGCGCCTCCGCGAGGGCTCTTGCTCGTGTTCCCCAACACCAACTCCACGCAAGATCCCAAGACGCTGAAGTGACGTTGGAAGCAGGTTTGTCACGCATAAATTCTGTATTTCTTTGGAGGTTTACAACAAACACAACCAAGATTTGCAGCATTATTTGTTGAGTAGAGCCGTGAAAACGAACCAGAAGAAAATGTTTTCGTGGGTTTTGGTAACAACGTGAACGTTTCACTTCGAAGTGTGTGGCGTATTTGACACTGACACCAGGAGTCCGCTCGAGCTGTGAAGGCATCTGTCACCACCGTGTCAGCAGCAGATCCTTGAAAGTCCTGCAAGGTGGGAGCACGCTCAGCTGCAGTACGTCTTGGCCACTCAGGACTCTGTCAACGGATCCTTTTATTCCTTGGACCCCTCTCACAGATACTAACCACATTGCACCAGGAACACCACGGAGGAGCCGCAGTTGCGGAGATCCTCCGACCCAGTTGTCGAGCGATCCCGTTTTGGACATGTCAAGTGCGATTAAATCATCGCAACTTGCCTGTTTCCCTACTTAGAAACATCATCTTGGAGGGTCAAAGTGCTCACTTGCTGCCTGATTTATTTTTCTGTGGTTTATGAGGCACTTGTGAGATGATTGGTGGCTGCCGACAGCCCGCAGGTAAGAACCGAGACGGAGCAAAGATTGTGGGATGTGGCGTTCGGGAGACGCAATCCGACACGCTGTCCCAAAAGTCTTGCTTGCCGATGAGGAGACACAGCTGCCATCAAAGGTTCATGGATGAGGCTGAAGCTGTTCCTCCTCTGGACAGTTTGACGCTTGGACAGGGACGGATTAGGGAGACTGGAAATTGATCTGCCAACTTTGGCATCGGAGGACCGATAGATTCCGGTGGATCCGAGCCAAAGCGTCGAATTTCGGATGATGCGTTTCAGGTGTTTTGCGAGAACGGACTCATCTGACACACGTGAGACCTCACCGGGCAACACAGCTGTGAATCCCATAAGTTCGGGCGAACACACCCACATGTGACGAGACGTCAGTGAACGTGTTCTTTTCATGCCGCTGTTAGATAAAGAAGTCTGTTTGTATCGCAGCGGAGGGAAGATCGAATAGTTTCGGGTTGTGGAATTCAAGCTGGATCGATGCGATTCCTGGAGAGAGGAGGCGCACGTGAGAGCGGACGAGCAAACACGCATTCGGGACCTGCATTTAACACGGACGAGCGGACAACGCTGGAGCCCGTCGGTGTGTTCTGGAGGGAATGAATCAGATGTTTTCACTACAAGAGATAGCTGGCATGCGTCTACCCACGTGAGCACGAAGCTCACGTCTTCAGTCACGTGGGGGGGGGGGGGCAATTCAATTTCTCTGTTCTTCTGGCTCGTTTCCTTCGACGACACAGCTTTGGAGGGGCTCGCGGTTGGAGTTTCTAATTTAATTGACCACTTTGATCTGTTTTTTTTGTGTGCGTGACTGCCAGGATCCCTGTTTTCTGGCTACAAAATCACATCGATACCGAAGAGGAATATGAAGGAACTGGGAGCTGCGATCCAACTGGGAATTTGACCGGGCAGGAGATGAAATACTTGCAGGGCATCGCGAGGTGAGACGTGACATCAGGTGACATGAAGCGAGTGCAAAAAGACTGAAGGAGTGTAAAAGACAAATGAAGTTTGGATCCTCAGCTGGAGGCCAGAAGGACTGCAGCTCAGCCCCCCAGCGATCACGCCACTCGCACCACAAATGCCCCCTAAACACCGGTCAAGAAATTGCTTTTGCCCCCCTTTTTTGGGAGATATGCGTCTCTGATTTTAACGGTGGAAGACCCTCACCTGTTGAACCCGGCGTGTTCTCGACAACGTCCTGCTGCTCTCCCTGAATCTTGGCAGCCGTCGGAGTGCTACTGTGACACATTACACCTGCAAGCTCCACAAATACTTTAAGCAGATGCTTTTTTTTCTGAAAAACAACATATAACTTTGGCTTTCCAGGAAGAAGGGCAGTAAAGTGTCTCGCTCAAGGCCACAACTCTGGAAATCCTGAGGGTTCGAACCTGCGAACTCACCTGCCAAATGCTGTGAAGGTGCTCCTCATGCAACAGATGCAGTGGCTCTTGCAGGTGTGTGAAGATGCCCTGTTTGCTTCCCTCCAGACCCTTCATTTTCTGAAAGTTGTGGGTTCAACTCCAGAGTTCCTTTCCACGAGCCACGATGACCTCGTGGCTGTTCACCGTCTCCAATTCCTCAAAAGAGTCGCTGTCCTGCAGTCTCAACGGTCAAGGCCTGTAAAAGTGCTCAGGGACCGAAAGGGAACCGAGCGCGAGGTCCAGCAAGGACCGATGGTCCGACGGGTCTCGAGAAGAGTCTCGTTTCAGGACCGTCCCCTCGTTTGGGTTCACGTCCCAGCGGCCGGAGCCAGCGGAGCGCAAACGTTTTCAGTCACGTTCCCCATTTTCTGCCCCCTTGAATATGATTAAAAAGCTTCAACTTTTGCACTTGAAGAAGATTTCTGAAAGCTGAAACGCTTCTTTCATCAGAGTTCTTTTTAAAAACGCGCCTCTGCTTTTACCGAGTGCGACCGCTTTCGTCATCTCTGGTCAGTCCCAACTTGCACAACAGAGGCAAATGGCAAAAACAAGAGGAGTTGTGGGCATGAAAGAGAAGTTTTTGTTTTCGCAAACTGCTTTGTGGTGGGACTTTGAGTGAAGACGAATGAAAAGTGTGAAAAGATGGATGCAACCATTGTCGTTGTGGGCTTCTTGTATGACTGTCTGAGAAAGACCTAAACAGAGAGGACGAAATCCCAGACTTTGAGTTTCTGGAGTCGACGTCACAGCAAACTTCCAGAAAATGCAGCGATCAAAAGATCCCGGATGATGGAGTTTCGTCACGGAAGACCTGAAACGAAGCTGCTTTTCTTTCTGTCAGCGGAAGTCTTTAGCGTGGGGGTCTTGCGTGGGAGGGGCCTGGGATTGATGAGTCACATTGAAGCTATTCCGTGCTCCCTCCAGGAATGTGTTATTCCTGTAACAACAATGCTGACGGCCCTGCGCCGTGGTCCGCTGCTTTGCAGCTGCTTCCTAAGGACGACCGCCTGAGCCTGACGGGGCGGCTGACGTCAAGCGAGCCAGAAATCTTCCCAGACGTCTCCCAGGTGCCGCCTGGGACGCTCCATCCAGCGCGAGGGGGCCTGTTTTTGTGCTCTGCGGCGCCACGCTCTCGCTCCCGTCCTGAGGCTGCGTCCGCTCCCTCAGTGAGTCCAACCTGCTCCTGCTGAAAGGAGCCTTTTAGGATGACAGATCAGTGACGCGGGGCACGTGCCGCCGCAGCTCCCGAAAGCATGCCTTCACTTTTTCCCTCATTAGCTGCCGCCTGCGACGGCTGACGGTTCGACTTTATACGAGACAAAGAAGACTAACATCGGGAGCACACAGAGGATTTGTTGGAGTCAATCGGTGATGTCCAATCCCCCGACCGACTTGTAAAAAAAAAAAGTGTGTGTGTGTGTGTGTGTGTCGGGGGGAGAGAGAGAGGGGGGGGTCTCCAGCAGTTCGTTTCCATTCTTTCATCGGCAAAGCCGCTCCATTTCATTTTGGGGGAGTCATGGAAAAGCCGATCTGACAGCGGTGACAGTAAAGCGCCTGTGACACCTGTGACATTTTCCAGTAGTCCTGCTGTCGGCCAGCACATGTGGCCAATTTGGTGAAAGCCAGAACCTCCGTACGAGTCTCGGGGAGCCCAAAGGAATGGTTTTCGTATCTCGGCGAGAACGCAGGAGGCTGCTTGACGACTGCGAGTCCTCGGTTCCACTGATGACCTGGAATTTTCACACCTGACTCTCCACATGGAGGCCAACGACTCCGACAGTTGCTATCTTTTACTTTGAAATTGATCGGACACATCCATCACACATCTTTGTTTTTGAGGTAAAAATAACAATAGCGAAAGGTAAAGGATCGGTGAACAAAACAGTGCAAGGTGCAGTTAAGTCACGCACACACACGAGCGCTTGCAGATGGAAAAGCTGGTAAAGCAGATTCAGGTTTTCCCGACACTTCAACGATATTATTGTTAATAATGATAATAGGATTAACATTATTACAGTAGTTAGTGGGAGACTCGATTTGAGCAGAATCTCACACAAGGATTCCTGAAAAGAAGCCACCATTCACCATTAATCCTAATTCCCTCTCAGTATTTGACACAAGAGACCTCGGAGATGTCAGAGTCGATCCGTCAAACGGCATCGTCCGGTTTTCTGACCGCTCCGATTCGCTCCTGCGCACTCGGTTCCCAATCCTGCGCTGATCTACGCTTCCATGCGACAGTTTTCAAACCTGAAACTTTCCGTCCATCACGGCGAGCGTCTCTGTGTCATCTGTTTCATGCATCAGTCGTGTTGTATAATCGCCGCAAAAATCAGAACTGAGAGCAGCTTCTCGGAAATTGAGGGATGTTTTGTGTTCGCTGCGTAAATTTCAGCTGCGTACTCTTTTAACGTGCGCGTTTCTTTTGCACTTCATCGATAAAAAACGCCAACTTGAATATTCTGTGGAAACATCAGGATCCCTGCGAACTTTGCCATTCGAAGAAATGTCTTTACATGTAAAATGAAGCTTGTGCCAAATGCTGACAATTAATTGTGATTAATTTGGCGCTAAATAAGCAGGCCAAGTCCCACCACTGGTTTCTTGCTTGAACTGTGTTCTCAGTGTATCTTTGCAATGTCTATATTTGGTTTTCTTTTCTTTATTGAGCTTGTTTTTTTGTCTTTTTGCAGCGACTTCTGTGCGCAGATAATTGTGTGGCCTCGCATGTGCGACGCCGCGGCTCCGTTACAGCTGAACATGTGTTTTCTGCCTGCAGAGATAGTCGAGGAACGTCGAAGGTGCTTTTTCCAAAAGTATTTACAAGCAGATTTACAGGACCTGTAATGAGCACAATGAAAGTTTATGTCCCTAAATGCATTTTGGAACGCGTTCAACTGGGATGCGGCCGCGGAGCTCTTCAAGCTCTTTTGTGCTGCGAGCGAAGCAGTTTTGCTCACTGTAAGTGATTTGTGGCAGAAGGGTGGAAGAGGCAGTGGAAGTGGTTTCAGCCTCGATATATCAAGACCCGAAACTCCCCGAAAAAGAATGAAAGGAGGCTTTTTCTTCGCTCGCCAATACAGCTGTGTGGAGTCTGCTCAGCGCGAATGCTTTGCATAATGGGAGTCAGTCTGGAAGCGCTGCGTATTCCAGATAAGTCGCCGCCCGCACCGGCCCCCCCTCATCCCGGTCCGTCTGTCTGTCTGTCTGTACCTGCGTTTCTGGGTCAGCAGACGCACCTCCTAAAAAAACAGCCAAAAGTGACGTCGTCTGGTCACGTGGAAGCCCCGTGTTGTTGTTGCTTTGGCTTCCCAGCAGTTGCCTTCGCACAAGCAACCCAGTAGAAACTTGGTATTTGGCCGTCTGGACTTTTCCTTTCTTTTCTTTTTTCCCCCCAAAAAAGCAAAGTAAGACTTGTGAGTCGGCTGAAATTGACCTATCAATCAGTCTGTCTGCTGCTGGGAGCGCTGCTTGTTGTCCTGGCTGATAAGTGCAGGCGGTAGGTGGAGGAGGAGGAGGAGGAGGAGGAAGGTGGTGGAGCGGAGCGGAGGGGCGGAGGTGAGGGGAATGAGTCTGGGTCTGGATCCCTCCTCATCTCAGGAATGTGCGCATGTTCTTCTCCAAAAGTGCTGACGTCAGGAGTGGCCTTGGATCCAAAAGAGCCCGTTTATAATAAAAAGCGACGCGCGGCTTGTCTGCATTGTGCGCCTCAGCTGCTCGGATAATAACAGAGCGCCGGCTCAGGTAAACGGTCGTTTATCGCCACAGCGTGTGACGAGCTCATTCATACTTCGTCGATTGTGTGTCAGCGGCCACGGCTTTGAGTTTTCCGTGTGGACGTCCACCCTCTCGAAGTTTCCTTTCACCTCTGCTTCGTGAGACGGAGCGCCGCCTTTCCCAGAATTCCTCAGGACCTCAGAGATCGACCTGGGCCGGGTTAACACTTTCCAGCGAGAGCACATCTCTCTCTGGAAACAAACGCTGACAATCCTCCTCCGAGCCTCCGAAAGACGAATAACTCCAATCAAAACGCCATATTTGATGAACACTATAAACTTGCTCTGCGTGAGCTGGCAAAAATAACGGCACCCACTAGTGGCTGAAGGAATTACGACAGGAGGCCATGGAAACAAAATGAGGAAGAAATCGCGAGGCGTGCGCACGACACGCACACATTGAGTTAGAAAGTCACACATGCTGTATTTTGTTCCATTGGCGTCTCACAGCACTTGTCCTGTTTGTCCCACTTCAATTTTGTGGACTCACAAGCACTATTTTGTGCACATTTTCACCACATCTTGCCAATAGAGGCTCTGAGAATGACTTGAGAGAGGACGTACACCTGCCAGGTGTCGTGTTGGCCAGTCCTCGTGTTGGTGTCAAATGTCAGCCCCAACGCTGTGGTCACCGACACGCTGGAGTGGAGCGAGCTTTGCAGA
>JASSRZ010000016.1:15498821-15509879 GCA_032164315.1 Malacoctenus gilli
CAGTCCTCGTGTTGGTGTCAAATGTCAGCCCCAACGCTGTGGTCACCGACACGCTGGAGTGGAGCGAGCTTTGCAGAGAGATGCCGAACCCAAGAGAAGGGCTTAGCGGGCAGCACATCGTTGTAATCTGATCGAAGGTTTCGGCTGAAATTCGCGGTTTTGCAGGAGGTCAATGAAGAGAAAACAAGATGGGAGGAATGTGATCCGTCCTGCTCGCTCCTCGGCACTCGTGCAGCAGCAGCTTTCATCAACTGCAGGCATTTTAGAGCTTTATGGAGACACTTTGGTAAAAATAATTTCCAAAAGTCAAACGTTGGAGTAAAATCTGCTCACACTCGGTGTCTGGCATCCCGTTTGAACCAGCATTTTGCCGTCACAGTGACGTAACCCGAAGAGCCAAAGTTCTGCGGAGCCGCTTCATGTGGGATTGAAGCGCTCCCATGAAACAGCATGTTGTTTTTCGCTGAAGAGCTCATTATGTTTTACACTGAGGTTATAAGTTTTTCACTGCATACACTAATTGTGTACCCATAAACGTCTGGAGACATCGCAGCAACTCGCGCGGGTGTAAACGATGTCAGCTTGACATTCAAAACGGCCAAAAGCAAATCCCGACAAGTCTTCGGGATCCATTGTGCGTAAATCCCAAACACACAAAACCCTCCTCGTGGCTCTTTGTCCAGCGGTTTTGCTCACAAAAGAGGAGAAAAAGGAGCGACTTCTGATCTTCTTGCTGAACCTCAGATCTTGCACTCAAGCAGCGGAACGCAACAATGTCAAGGTTCATTATTGGAAAAACGGTCATTTATGAGAGTAAAAAAACAAGTTTGGTCTTTAGCAGGCAGCAGTTGTTGTGTCCAAGTGAGAAAGAGAACAAAGTACTTGTGAGGTGCAGGTGGCAGGATGACAAAGTCTCTATTGAGTGAGTTGCAGAGCAGATTTATGCCCCCACAACAGCAGTAGATACACACACAAACACACATGCAAATACAGACACACACACACACGTATGGCTGCAATTGGAGTAAACAGTCTCTCACACACACTGTGGACCAGCCATGAGACGACGGAGGCACCTGTTGAGCGGCACCAGCAGGTCCGCACAGGTGAGTAAACCAAACATACCTGCGCTCTGAAGGGACGGGCTCGCACATAAAGGAGCGATTTAGTCCGACGCTGCCCTCTGTTTTCTTTTCGTCCTTCGTGTCGGCTCATGCGGAGAGCGCGGCGGATTGACAGGCCCACCTTTCACTGCTCTCACACGACAAATGAATCGGAGTCGTCAGCCAAAAGGTTATGAAATAGCGTCATTATGGGCCGAGATGTTTTCACTCATGAGGTCAGTTTGGAAAGCAAACAGACAATGTGGCTGCGCTGCGGGAGGATGAATGAGGAGAGGGTTAATGACGCCTGCCGCGGTGAAAAGAGACGAGCGCGCTGTGCTGCGACTGAGTCAACATTTGGACTTCTTCAATCAAGAGAGCAGACGGCTCACGCCGGCCCCCGCTGTGCGAGCTGCTCACCTTACATAAGGCAGGACCCGGGGACACATCTGGAAATCAGCTCCTCCGCCATCGGGCCTCCGAGTGCCCACCGCCCCGCAGATGGACCGTTCGCGGCGCGTCGGCTCGCTCTGAGCGGAGCCTCTGGCTCCGGCCAGCTCCTCCGCAGTGTGGCGTGTGACTGAGAGCTTCTCTGATGGTCCACAGCCTCCGATGGCCCATTGAAGAAAGTTCGATGGCGGTTGGCGCTGTCACCTCACGAGGCCAAGATCCTTCAAACTCGGGTTCTGGAGTTCAATTTGCATGTCCCGTGCATCAGGACTTTCCCCTGGGTGTCCCGAGTTTGCTCCAAATCCTAATCCTCCACGGAATGGAAGGTTCGGGTCTGGTCGTTTGAGAGTTTTTTGTTACGAGTTTTGAATGCGCACCTTTCTTGGACGGACAAGTTCGAAAGATCGCAGCATTTTTAGATCCCTCCCGTTGCCTCCTCGTCTCTCGGCACCGTTGTCAGAAGTGTCCCCGTCTTGAGCTTCGTCCCTCTAACCTCTGCTTGCCTTTTGGACCTCAGGCTCCTGACCACCTGACCCATGGTTTGCGCGCAAGTCTACAGCCTCACCCTGACTGATGACCGTCTCCGCGTTGGGCCACTGGATCCGTCGGTCCGTGACAGACGGTTGTCGGTTGGATCCGGAGCTTGTGGGCTTTTCACTGCAGAGTTTGCATGTTCCCAGTGAGCCTTCATGGAGACCGAAGCGTCCTCTGATCTGGCCTGTTGTTCCACGTTCCAGCTGGACTAAGACCTCGTGACCAGCTCGTTAGTTGGGCTTGTGCGCTGACTGGAAACAAGTCCTGCTTTCTTTCGGCTTTGTTTGCCGGGTCTCCTCGCAGGCTGGCTGCCGGGTGGCCCAGCAGCTCACCGTGTCCACAATCCGAGCTCCCGTCTGACCTCACACAGTTTAAGAGCCGCGAGCTGAGGAGCCGCGATCACATCGAGACGGAGGGAAGCTGTCGGATCGGCTCAGAACGAGATGAGTCGTGACGTCAGCAACAAAAAAAAGAGGGCGATGTTTGCAGCGGTGGCGTCTCTCGCCGCGTCTCCCCTCTGGCTGGGCCTCCCGCCTGCCCTCATCTTCATTTTGCTGCGCACCCACACCATCAATACAGTACAGCCGACCCCTCACCCGAATCGCATTCCTGCGGCGCTCACATTATTTTCGCGCGTGCGTGTCTTTGCTGAACCCGCAAGCGCCCGCTGACGTCTCGCCGCGCCACATGCCGACCTTTCGGGTCCGGCAGCGCGCTGGCCTGTCTGTGAACCGGGGGCAGCATCTGTCTGTGTTTGTGGATAACTCAGCTGGTGCCACTGTACAGGGAGATCCAGACAGCCAGAGGAGTCATGGGGTGAACGCAAACGTTCGCTCCTGCCCTTAATCCTTTCACGGGCCCAAGTGGCTGGAGGACCATCCGATGACCTCGTCTGGCTTGCTGGAATTTTCACGAGCCCGGAGCGCCGGTGTCGGAAAAATCAAGTCGGGGCACAAACAGAGGATGGGCGCGATTAGGTCAGTCGCTCAAAGGTTGCGTTTTCAGACCGAAAGCATGAAAACTCTGAAATGGCAATTGGGAAAAAAAGAACATTTGAAACGGTCTTTTTTCCAACCAAGCAGTTAACAAAATCAGTTTAAATGACAAATGTCTTGTTTGTGAAGCCTTCGTGTCTTTTGCAGCATTTCAACCTAAAAAAGTTTCAGACATTCGCTCGGTGGTCGCTCGCGTTTCTGACAAGCAGGAGCGTCGCGATCGCGTTCCATAAAGAAACCTGCGCATCGAATCACGAAGCCAGACTGAACGGCACCTGAATCAAAACACACCACCGTGAAGTCGGACCATATTGGATCGAGTGACGCGCTATTTGCCCACATGATGGGGCCAGACTCTCCGTAATAATGCGTGAAATCATCCAGATCATCCCTGCTGCACCTGCACTCACAGCGGGGATGAACTGACCTCGTTGGGCCTCCGCTCGACGCCTCGGGCCACAGTCTCGCTGCTCAGACGGCGCTCGTGGCAGGAAGGCCTTCTCGAAGGGGAAACAACGCCACGAACAGGCAGAGACATGAAGCAGCAGCGGCGGTGACAGAATTCCCGTCTCCCATCACGTTCGTGACAGCGACATGGACAGCACTGACGTATCGCCGCTGCCTCGCCCAGCAAACTGGACAGGAGAGCGTCCTGTCTCGCTCTTTGCTCGCTCTTTCTCCTGAACCGCTTCCACGCGCTCCTCCGGGAGCCCGGTGATGCGATGCTTCACGGCGACACTGCGAGATCACGGTGGGCTGTCGGTGCCTGCTGAGATTCATTGGTTTGGGACTTTGTGAGGTCATCGGAGCGTGTTGTGACGGTGGGCTCCGTTGGACGCCTGGCTGCTCGGAGCAGCACAACCAGGGCGTGGGCGTCTCCTCCTACGCTTTAATCACTTTTTCGATCCAAGTCGCTCCAAACTCCAACCCACAAGAGAACGTTGAAAACTTTGTGTGTCCACGACCTTGTTTAGTACCTTCAGAGCCCACCAGGGGGCCGCGACAATCTTGGGACTTTGGTCTTCGCATGTACGCGCAGATTTCAACAACAGACAGTAAAAGGAAAGTGGTTTTATAGCTTCTTATGTGTGTCAAAGTTCGTGGCGGGTCAATCTCCATCACACCTGCAGTCTCGGTGAAGCTGGCCCGCCTTTGAAGGTGCGTAACGAGCCGGCGAGGGACCTCGTGAAACGAATCGGGGCTGGAAGCGTAAACGTGCCGACAAGATCAGATGGGGACAGGTGTCACGTGCGCCGTCCTCCCGGTGTCTGCGCAGGCCGGGATCTAATAAACATTTATATTACCCCACTCAGCAGAATACATCTTCCAGACTCTCCAAGGAATCCAAAGTATTCCTGTGGAGTGTGACGACGCTCGAGGTTTCTTTTTGTGTTTTCTTTTTCCAAGGAAGCGCGAGTGGACGCTGCTCAGACAAATACCACAGCTTTACAAGCAGGAATCTAGTTTTATGAGAGTAATCCCTATATGTGCATGATACGCACAAGGAAGCCACCAAGAATCCCCTCCAACACGGCTTCCTCCTGGTCCGAGACGCGAGTTCTCTGGAAAATTCCACTGCAGCCGTCCAAGAGCATGTCCTCTGACAAGGAGCCTGTTTTTCCCCACTGTGATGAAGAAAATAACAGTTTGGGGGATTTTACAAGTGGTTGACAACACAAAAAAGGACTTTATGAGGTTTCCTTTGCCAGTTTTGTTGTTGAATACGAGGGATTTGACCCAAGCGCGAGGTCAGAGGCTCTGAACAGACCGAAGTGTGCGGACCACGTTGGTTGAGGCGTGCCGGTCAGTCTCGCTTCCAGGAGCCGATGAAAAATGGTCGGAGCTTTCGATATTCTGGCGGCAGCGAAGGAAATCGTACCTTGATTTCAGAGCCATGTCAGAGGGGGCTTGGATTGAAGGCAGGCGAGTGCGCTGGTGTTCCTCAACATCGGCTCGCTCAGTCTTATGTAACTGATAGCGGTGGAAAAGGGAGGACACCCTGAGGAGCATCGCCTTCTAACAAGGGAGGGAAGAATGTCGACCGTCTCGCTTGTTGGGAAGGCGACTCGCATACTTCCAAGATTAGACGAAACGGAAGACGATAAATTCAACTCGTTTTAGCCACGACGTGTGTTGAAAAAAACGATTATGACTCCGAAATTCCCAAATCAAGCACAGCATTCCAACACCATCGTGGTGGGAAACTTTTTCGAATAACGACAAAATAAATCTAGAAATATGTGACAGAAGCACAGCCTTTTCCAGCTGAACGGTGGGTTTTGGGAGAAGAAGGAATCAGGAATTCACATCAAAATAATCACGGAAAGAAACAAAATTTCATTGGAAAAAAAATCAACAGGTTTAATGAGTTCACCTGAGTTCCCTCCAGCTCTGAAAAGCGACACCGCCGAGCGCTGACGAACGTTAAAGCTGAGGAGAAACGGGATGCAAGAGAAACGGACGAGACTGCATTGCTGGGCCTGGCGGACGGCAGCTTTCAGTCTGAAACACTTTCAGACGAATGCGTCGTTTCATCGGAACTTTGACAATTAATGCGCGGACTCAGTCGTGACCATTCACTGAAGGAGCAGCAGCACAGTCTGCTTATTCTAACAGCAGCTGGTTGACGGACGTCCAGCTCGGAGTAAGCGGCTGCTCCACCAGGCTGACCGGAGCACAGCCTGTCCTCAGTTGACAATGCAGCCGAGCTGAGGAGATGTGCGATCAGACTGAGGCTGCGATAAATCATGACTCAGCTGTGCAGCACGATAAGCGCAAGCTGTCTGAACAGGCCCCGGATGACAGAGAGATGAGAGAAAGTGCGTCGGGGCTCCTCCCAGCTGTGCCGCCTCTCTGTTCGGGGCGGCTGATCCGATGCGCGTGTTTACTCTGTGTATCCTTGGATGTCTCGGATTCCTTCGCTCTGTTATTGATTCCATCTTTCCATCCCGTGTTTATTTGTGTTTGCGCTCTTTCCTTTCACCTGGCTCGCTCCACTCCGTCGACGTGGGGCGCTCCCGTGTTCAGCGGTGTTTTACTGCCCTCTAGCGGTTGAGCTGCAGAGTGCCTCGGCTGTCATGGCGACAGGAGTCCACTGGGGGTCAGTTTAAAAACACAGAACCGAGGACTGCGGCTGTGATGACTTCATGTTACGTGAAGGTGAAGGGACGTCGATCAGACGTTTCCCCCTCCGTGCGTGCGTGAAACTCGAAGATGTGGCACAAGATCACACTGATGAGGGCAGAAATGACCAAATAAGTAACACGCCACTTTTCTTTGGGTTGATTTTCTTTCTTTCTTTTTCGAGCTGGGAACTGAAGCTCCAAGTGTGACAGCGGAATCGCATGACTGCACCAGCCAACTTCTGAAAGCACAGCTGCACGGCCCCATCTTAAACAATTGCCATGATGGCGCAGGCGGAATCCAACAGTGTGAGGTCTCCTTCCTCTTCTGCTGCAGGTGTCCGTTGCGTTGCCCTTATCTCTGAGTTATTAACTGATAAAAATCCCTTCTGGTAACCACTGTGCGTAACACTGTGCTTTGTCACCGGAGTGCCGGGAGACACAGATGAGGAAGTCAGCTGCTGGAGTTCTCTGGAAATGTCAGGTCCAGCTCAAAAGTGATGCGCTGAGTCGGAATTACTGGATGTATCCGTTTCTGTGGAGACGGATTCATTTTCCAACAGAGTAAATGTGCTGCTCAGTGCAAAACTGCGTCATAAAACCACCACTGGAAGCTGAAAATGGAGTGAAGATCGTACATATATTTATCATATCATGACAAAAGTATCACAAGTTTCTCAGTTTTCAACCTAATGGAACAAAGAAGAAGAAAGAGTCCACGTGACAGAAACTGGGCAAGGTGCAAGAGTCAGATGAACCCCATCCTGTACCATGCTTGCAGTGTACAGGCAGCCGTTGTTGAGGAGTCTTCAGGTCAAAGGAACAGAGGCTGGTGTCGAGGTCAGCGCTCTCGCCTACAAGGTCTCGGGTTCCCAGTTTGGAATAGAAATAGAATAGAAAAGTACTTTATTCATCCCAGTCTGGGAAGTTACTTTCGGTGGGATCTTTCTGTTTGCATGTTCTCTCCATGTCTGTGTGGATTTCCTCCCACACTCGTGAACATGCATATGAGCTCAGTGGGGGACTCTGAATTCCCCCGAAGTGCAAGGAGCGTGTGTGTGAGACTGCGCATCTCTGTGCAGTGACACCGTACCGTCAGAGAGATGGAACCGATAAAACCACCATGAAAGGAAGTGTAAAGCTGATGAAAGTTACCATGATGACATTGAGAGGTGGTGCCTGGAACAACTGGAACAGCAAGGAGTCGTGTTACGCAGAACAGGGTGTAAACAGACAGGACATGAAATGACCGTCAAGAAAGCACCCAATACTAAAAACAAAACAGAACAATGAAGTAGTGACACGAGCGTTCGTCCTCACGTTCTTTCAGTCGCAGCAGATGTGCAGTTTGATGTCGTCCACGTGAAGCGAGCTCGGGAAAGGTTCCGACTTCACGCGTTTGTCTCCGGCGAGGCCTAAATAGGAGGCGCCGCCTCGGGCAGCCGGACTCGGCACTTATGGTCAACCTGGACGCCGTCGCTGAAAGGCATGTAAATAAAGTCGTGCTGCCTGGCAGGAGAAGTTTTCTGTTTTGTCTTGACAAGGGAGCATCCAGTGGTCGCTTTACCTTTCCACATCCTGTTTAAGAGCGACGCCCAACGCATCAATCTGCTCTTTCGAAACTCAGTTCTGTGTTTTTGCGACGATGCCAGAGTCCGACGTCGCATCGTTTGGAGCGACGTGTTGTTCTCCAGTGTTGCAGAAACAAACCGAAAATCCAAACGATGGATTGTGATTAAAACTTTCAGCCATTGAGGGTTTCGTATTTTGAGCCCTGAATCATCAATCAGACACATGAGATAGTTTTACACTCTTGTTCGGAGCTCTTGTTGGACTCTGGCGGGCGTGAGGCCTGACCTCAAAAAGCCTCACAGAGGCACAACATTCTTGCTCCGGAGCCAAACATCATCCGATGTGGATCAGTCGTCACTTAACCCCTTTCTGCTGCACTTGCCGGGACAACGTTTTGGAAAAGTGAATAAACAGGACGTATTTGTGGCAAACAATAGATTCAAATTCATTTGGATTCATTACAAAAAAGAGGGCATTTGTGTTTTAGCGGGTGACACAAGATGAGAAACGGATGAGACGCGGCCTCTTGCATGGTTGTGTTTTCGCCGTCCTCTCCTTCCACCAGTTTCATTGAATCTGCTCAACAGCTCTGAGACCTCGGTTTTGGTTTTAGGAGCTGCACCATGTGTCAGAATGAGCGCTGCGCAGAGACACACCCCTCCACATCCCACTTTATTGTGGAGCAACGTACTCACGGAGTCCTTTGTCAGCAGAACCTGAATGGACTTGTATAAGCTGGCTTTGTTATCAGGTAGTAGCTGCTTACCTGAAGAGTCATGTGGAAGGAGGGGGCGTTGGGGGATGGGTAGGGGGGGTGGGGTCCAACCACAAGCTCAACTAAAGCAGCACGATGCTTATTTGTGAAGGATAATGCCACCACTTCTCGCTGTTTGGCCGCTCCTCCCCTCGCCGCATGCCAGCCTGGGATGGTCCAACCTGTGCAGACATCCTGGCACCCAGTGAGCTCATCCTGAATGGGGGGAGGGGTGGGAGGTGGGGGGTTGGGGGGGGGGGGGTGAGTGTGAAGAATAAATGAAATCACAAAACAGTGTAAACATAAAGCCCCGCGGTGCCATTTCAACAATCCTCGGATTTATTCGGAAAAATCAAAGGCAGATCGCTGCTTCTCAACCATTTTCCCTGGAGACTGCCAGACTGCCCCGAAGGGAAGCCTGTGGGTCGCCCCCCCTAACTTGGCAAAACATTACAGTGAGGCCAACTGTCTGCTGTCGACCCTGGAACGAGCATTTTGGGTCTTAAAAACGTGCAAACACAAGTAGTTGTGTTTAGAGTGTGTAGAGTAAAACGAAGCCATCGTTCCACTTGTGGTGGTTTCTCGCTGACTGCAGTTCGACCGAACTGAGCCTCGTCTGAACACGTGTGACCGTTCTGGTCGCCTTTCACACGATAAGCAGGCTGAAGTCGTGATTCTTCAGGCCGACCCGCTTCCTTCTTTGGTCCACGGCGCTCCGACGGGCTCTCGCATCCACCCAAACGAAGCGGAGCCTCGGAATAAACAAACTGTGGTCTGTTTAAAGCCGACGTAGCCGAGCTCAGTCTGTGTATCGGGGCAGCGAGGGAGGCACGTGCGCCTTACTCATCGTCTCGACAGAATGTTGGCCAGAAAGAAAGACGGCCCGAACGCCGGATCCTGTACGTCGCCAGACACAAACAGTTTGGAGCGGCTTGTTTCCAGATATTCCTCCCTTTTTGTTAAACACCAGGTTGGGATGACTCATTTGTTCTGAGCTCACCCAAAGCGTTTCATCCGAATTCCGGTCCGTCCACTGGAAACGTACCCAATATTTTCCTTCGATGCAAATCTGTCCTTGTGACGATGCTTATTTTGATGATGTCTTTTATCGCCCTGCAGCTTCCAAACCTTTGCTCGACCCCCCCCCCCCAAAAAAACCCCAAACCCACCAGTTTGTGCAAGTGTTTTTTATTTACACCAGAGTTGAAGCCAACGAAACAAAACCTCCATCAAACCTTGCGGCTGAGGCGCACTCCCACTGCTATAAATCAAAAAGGTGGAAACATGACATCCCTTTTAAACAGAGGGATGATGAGCAGTGGCTCTGTGGAGGAGGAGGAGGAGGAGGAGGAGGAGGAGGAGGAGGAGGAGGAGGAGGAGGAGGAGCTGCTGTCTCTTTCACCATCGCGATGCCTCCAACCCCTAATCTCTACTTGGGATGCAAATAGCCAGAAAAACGTCCCCTGCCAAACATTTGCATTTAAACAAATACATAAAGGTCATTTTTGGAGAGCGCTGCCTCCTCATGGCTGCAGTGTGAGGTGGCACGTTGGCCGAGTCCCTGCCCTCCTCTCCCACACACTGGTTAAAGCTCCCATCGTGGCACGCCACTCACTATGGTGCTGCGCTCTGGGATTTAGCGACTGTAGGCAAATAGCAGCAGAGGAAGAACAAACAGGCCTCTCTCTCGCTCTCTGGGTGCTGGGGTGTGAGTGCATGTGTGTGTGTGTGCGTGTGTGTGTGTATGTTTGTGTGGGTGGCTGTCACATTGTTCTGCAGCATCATGGAAACAGGTAAGACCAAATCATTCATTTACAAGCTGACAGCTGCTAAAATTGAACTTTAACCCTGAAAATTTCAGCCTCAATTTTGTTATTCCAGTGTGGGTTTTTTTGTTTGATTTTTGTTTTTATTTAACAGTGATATGAAGGCATTTTTTCAACTCTATCAGTGGGTTTTGTTGCCAGTTGACAGACTTTTTTCCCTTTAAACCAAAGAATTGAAGGTAAAGTCTGTATTCTCAAAAATCTCCAAAGAATACTTTCAAAGTTACGTGCGCTGTTGAAATGATCTCTTGCATCATTGCCTTCATGTTTTTCTTTTTATGCCAATATTTTCTTCCACACTGTCACTAACTCAGACTTAAGAACTTATGAACATGTTGTGAATTTGTCTGCAATCCCATCAGTTAGCCATGAAATATGAATTTTTTTACTTATTATTGTTATTTGATATTTAAAGATGTTAAATTCAATGTTCATTTATGGCATTTTAATGTGTCAAAATGGCAAATTAAAAAAAAAAATTAAAGAGTATCAGCTGATCACATAGTCTGTATCAAATGATGTAATACAATAGCTGAAGCTTATTTCAACTAATATTCTAGAAATCTTAGTATAAATATCGTGGTGTATTGTCAAGACAAACACAAAATGTCTTGGATGCAAGCACAAATCTATCTATCTATCTATCTATCTATCTATCTATCTATCTATCTATCTATCTATCTATCTATCTATCTATCTATC
>JASSRZ010000016.1:15520486-15534298 GCA_032164315.1 Malacoctenus gilli
ACATCGTCAGGCGATCTGCCACAGAACGCAGCTGGAAAAGCCGGATCTGCACGCTTCCTGTTGTGCGTCGTGACGAGCTGTTCTTTAGTGACCAGCAACTTCAGACAGTCGCGAAGAAAAACGAGGGGCAAAGCTGAAAAATAACATTTTTCTTTTATTGATATTGTCTCTTTGTACAGTGGCAAACATCTTTACAACGGTGACTTCAGCAATCCTACTTCAACCGGAGATTTAAATCACAGTACTGAACGGAACACGTCGTCCTTCTGTTTCCCTTTTACCCACTTAAAGACCACTAAGCGATTTTTTTTCAGGCCCCAAAGAACGGAAGTAAAAAAAACAAAGTAAATGATTAATCAAAAACTCACTTTGCTCCCAGCAAGTTTGTCCTGACGTCGCCCGACACTAAATAAGAAACGAACGAGCCCGATTTCGACAGTGACGCCGGAGTCTTTTCTCGAGCGGCGACAAAGTGTCAAACACGGGTCGTCTTTGTTTGGGGTCATTACGAGATGCAGCGTTATGACCGCTCTCGCTGCCACTCCCTTCAACTCATTCACATTAAATAGTAACAACCTGGGAAATGAAACTCGAAAACTCAACAGAGGCGTTCCAGTTACGAACTGAGATATTCGAGTGTCTTGGAAATACTCGTGATGCATCAAATGTCAGAAAACGGCGTCCTGCTTTTGGTTGGTGGAGTACTTTGTTCTGGTTTTGGTGTTTTTGGCGAGATAAGCTGCAGTTTCAATGACAGTGTGGCAATTCCTTGTGTTTGCGTCTCTTCACAGTGTTTTCCTCGATAACAGCGATCCATACGTGTTTGTTATCTAACAACAGAAGCACATATGGACACCAGATGCCGGATGAAAGTAAGATTAAGCCACGTTCTGTTTAATCCCCTCACATGTCTGGTGGAAATTGACGCATAACCTTGTGAGGTTGTTCGTCCGTCCCGCGAGGGAAAGAAAAAGCTTCCGGGAAGTTTCACAGTGGTCGTCTCCATCAGAACATCGACTACAAACCTCTGAAGTGCTGACAGCACAAAATCTGCTTCAACAGCAACTTTTTGAGAAGGAAGAACCCCTTTAAAATCTTTTATGTCGTTGCTGTGCCATAAATAAACAGAGGTGCATCTTTCTACTTACCTGTTTTTTATGAGGCATTTTTGACTCCACATCTATAAAGTTTACATTTTTTAAAGGGGAGGGCACATTGCGGTGCAAGTTTCACAACAGAGTCCAGAATAAGGGGGGGAACAGTAACAAGCTGAGCACTGAAAAACGGCCTCCCAAAAACAAAGTTTCAAAGCTTCACAAGAATAGACTTCAACAAAACTTCTGCCAATCGAACAAATGACACTTTTCTTGGTCGATTTCTCAAAACGGGAAATGAAGACACTAAATATAAATTGGAACGTTCCCAATCTCCAAGTATTTCAATTTAGTTCCAAGTGTGAGGAGATTTTTGGTTCGTCTCAGCGAGAACACAACCAAGAAAAGACCTGGTAAAAGCGTCCAAACAAGACCCCAGTTGATGCCATCATAATGGGACCGTTATTGCCAATCCGTGTTGTTTTCCCGGTTGTCTCGCCCACATTACTGGGTAGCAAATGTTGATTTGTGATTGGTACAACAAAGTCCCGCAATTTCAATCAGAGTACCAAATAACACACATGCATGAAAGTATGTCGCTAGTAAAAGCCTGCATGAGGCGGCAGCCAAAGAGGTTAGAATCGAATGTCGAAAGGCCGGGAACAAAAAATCCAACGGTTCCTCCGTTTGGATGTTGTTTCACTTTTAAAGCTTTTATAAATGGCCTCCAGTTCATTGTCTGACAAAAACAAACACATGGTCTTTAACACTGAATTGTTGTGGCGTAACCACGAAGGGTGTGTAACGATGGCGGCGAGTGGAAGGGTCACTCACTCGTTCGGAGGTCAGGAGAAGAAACAGGAGAAGGAGATCGCTGTGAAGCAGCCGAGGTCACGCCAGACAAATGGGGGGTGAAAATCGTGTGAATGACACACACAAACACAGACACACAAACACGCACGCACCAGATTTTGTGGGGGTTAAAGACACTGTTTTCCAAAAGAGACGAGGTGAAGCTCACGAATTACCCCATTTCCAACGCTGTAAATGTTTTGAACAATTTCATGTGAAATCTTCTCCAAACAGCTGAAAGAACTTGACAGCGTTGCTTTTTCAAAAACGCAATAAAGAGAGCAAACAAAAACATCCAGTGGCGATAAAAAGACCATTTTACAGGCAATTTATGTTTGAAAGAAAGCAAAAACAAAATCGCTTAGTGCTTCTCTGAAAATAGTGCAAAGTCATTTTCACGGTCCGACCGCGGCGCTCGCTGTACTTATCTTAAAGCTAGTTGGCTTCCGTCCTTCATCGCCATCACCTTCATCGTTTCAGATGTCCTCACAGTTGTCAAAGCAAAAGCAGAAGTATTAAAGAACAGGTAAAAGGTAACACGTCAGTCAGAACCTCATGCACATTCCTGGCCACCACGTAGAAGATGCGCCTGAACGCCAGAGCGCAACAGCTCCTTCACTGAGTGTTCTTCTTTTTTTTGAGTTTACTAAGATCGACTTGGATTAAAAACAGGAGCATTATTCACATTGAGCAGTACAGAGTCTCTTTAGCGGTCATGTTTTCTGCTTGTGATATGAAACATGAGATGCATAGAAAAGTGGTGAGTTTTTTATCATTACTAAGATTAAAACTTTACTAAGATTTCATCCTGTAAACTGCATAAGTACACTGTAATCCGGGCTTCATAGATAGTTGTGCTTTTGTTTACCGTTTGGGTTTTGTTTTTTTTGTTTGTTTTTTGTTTTTTGTTGACTTCAGAATAAGCAGAGATGTCTGAAAACCTCAAAGAATTACACAGAGCAGCACAGCTGCTGGTCTGTTTGTTTCAAGGTGTGTTCAAACTCAACTGAGAAGCTCCGTTAAAGAAATGAAGCCTCTGTTGCTTCCACAAGTCCCCGACAGTTTGTTGTTGTGTTTGTTTGGGGATGCAAACAGTTAACTGTCGGGATATTTCAAGCTTGTTTGTTTTGTGGAGCTTGACTTTTATTTACCTTTCCATCTCTGGTGCTGGTCTGTTTGTCCATTTTGTCTTCTCTCAACTGACCTGGAGCACAATCATCGCTTCAACTCTTTATATTTGCGAATCAACGGGCACATTTAGTTGGGTTTCCCCAACTGCAAAATGCAGCTGAAAAAGCCACACTAAATGTTTCAGTCTATCATTGAAATACTCGTCCAAAAAACGCACATATTGAATACTCACTATGCACGTACGTACCAGTACTGCAGTATCAGCCGTAATGTGGGCGCTCAGTGTCAGCAGAAGAGACTGAACGCTGCTACTGTCTTCTTTAACTGTTGGCTGTTGTTCAACTTTCTCTCCTGCAAGTTGCGTTCTTTCTGTTTTTGTTTTTGACAATGAGTCAAGACGAGCAGGAATTCACGGACATCAGGATGTCGTCATAACGCGCGCTTGTAAAGAGGCCCAAAGAAGAAGCGCACAGAAACACCGAGTCTGACCAGCACCTTTCTCTCCATCAGTGAAACAAGCTTCCTGTTCAGCGTGAACACACCTTGTTTTTCTATTTTCTAATGAGTGAAATCCGTAACAGAGCTTCATATACAATATACCTGTAACCCTTACCACAGTTATCATCTTTTTTTTTTCTTTTTTCTCTCTTTTTTTGGTAAATACTTGATATTTGAGGCGATGAGCGATAAACAGGCACCTTTTTTTGACGATCCCTAAAAATGCCCGTTAGAAATTTGAGGCATCCACCTGTAGCAAAGTGAAACCGACTGCTCGGGACTCCTTGTTTCATGGTGCATATCTCCACAGTTCTTCATAGGAAAACAAATGAAAAAAAGGAAAGAAAACGAGGAAAGGTTCGAAAGGAAGAGATTACTACTGGTATGCAGTGTACCATTCAAAATATGTGGTGCACCAAAACACACAGCACAGTAGTACATTACTAATACAGTATAGAACTCCAGCAGAATGACAAAGCTGCTGTGTGTCACGTCACACAACCACCGTTGACTCGAACACCGATATTACTAAACTTCCCGGGGCCTCATGTCGGAACGCCGCTCCCGCAATGAGATGTGGTGTCGGGACGCCTCAACAATCCCACCTGGCGACGTCTCTGTGGCTTCTGCTCACCGCTGAGCACCACTCTGGAGCCCCTCTGACCACCGAGGGCCGATGACGGGCACCGATCTGCGATCGCTGCGTCTCTCTGGCCACCAGAGGAAAGAACCACCGAATAAAGTGTGTGTATTCCTTTTTGTTTTGGGAATGTTTTTTTCCACAAATATGGACTTTCTTTTTGAAATTTCAGACGTCCTTTGGGAGAACAACAGCGTCGTCGTTGACACATGAGGCCCCTGGTGCCCCCACTTTCAAACACATATTGCTCAAACAGCAGAGGAGGTAGGCACCCTGAGATGTACAAAGCAGAACATGGAGTAAGATACAACACGTGTTGGAGGCTCATCAATTTTGCTTTGAATTTCAAGTCGCTGAAGTTTTGTTCTGTGCTGATAAGAGAGAAGCTTCAAAGGAATTTGGAGAGTGAGGAAATGAAATCATGAAATGCTACAAAGCTTCAAGGATTCCTGACGGTTGCTGTGTTTATTGTTTCGCACCAGAACAGCTCGGTGAACTTCAAGCGGAAAAGAGTTTGTCGCCGACTTCGTATTGGCAAAGCTCAACTGAACGCAAGTGCGGACCGAACGAGTGAACCGTGGGACGACGTTCTGTTGGTGTGGTTCAGTCACGATGTGAAATAGAGGCGCACAGTCGGCGAGCGGGTGGAGCGAAGGCAGAAAGCGATTCATGTCGACGAATCTGAATCTGAAGGATGTGCGAACATCGACGAAACCAGATACGCAACCGCTGGAGAGTGATTGAGGAGGGAATCAAGTC
This sequence comes from Malacoctenus gilli, assembly GCA_032164315.1. Classification (NCBI taxonomy): domain Eukaryota; kingdom Metazoa; phylum Chordata; class Actinopteri; order Blenniiformes; family Labrisomidae; genus Malacoctenus; species Malacoctenus gilli. Next base: position 15,525,461 of record JASSRZ010000016.1, read on the forward strand.
CGTAACGCCGCAGCCCGCCAGGACCGCTGCTGAACGCCTCGCTCGATATTGCTGTGAGAATTCTCGCTGTATTTTACAGGCTCTAACTTCTTTTCTTCCTTTGGCACTGGATGTAAATTCAGAAGTTCCAAACAGCAAATAAAACCGGATCGATAAAAGACGTCCCGACTGATCCCCTTTAATTTGCTCCAAATATAAGATGATTGGAGGTGAATACCAGATGACTGGCCTGCGCAAGTCAGCTCGCTTCCTCATCAGGAATTGCATTCTGCAACAAATGAGGGCAATTTACTTTACAGCTCTAATTACCAGGATTTGTTTTGGGGCCGACGGAGAATAATCGCACATGAGAATCATCTCCTAATCTCTGATCAGACGGATCAGATCTTTGAAATGTTTCTGCGCAACATTGAAATAATGAGACTTTTTTCAAGAAGCCAATTGGACTGAGAAACTGCTCAACAGTGTTTAGGAAACATACTGTAGATACGAACGCTCGAAACTCACAGGAGAAAGTCATCGTTGACTTTTCAACTCAAAGCGTCCACTTCAGTTCGTCAGTCTGACGCTGCCACAATGTGGCCGAGGATACAGGGGAACGTTGGCGTCACTTCCAGGCCGCCGTCTTTCATGTTGCTGTCGGAGGGAATAAATCAGATCCAGGAGAAGTGACAGGGGTCAATCGGCAGTAACCGGGATTTAAATGAAACAGTAATGGAGCTTCTCTCCAGAGAACGGATCAGCCCGCGTGAAGGGCGGCGGAGCCGGAAGGTCGGAGAGGGAGGCCTCTGTGGCTTCCTCGCGGCTGCTCTGTCGAACCAAGACATGAACTGTGAGTCTATGAGTGTCAAATAATCACTTTCTTTCTTATCGAAAAACCCTGTTAGGTTACTAAGAAGCCTTCAAGGCAAACGTGTTGTAACTGTCAAACCCTGAACAGTGCAAAGTTGGATTACTAAGTATGAGGCTGGCTCTTTGAACCAAACCAACTTGAGGCATCAAGTGTTTACATATATTTAGGTAATTGGTGGTGGTGTTGAGGGTGGTGGGGGTGGGGGGTGGGGGGGGTGTATGTTCCTTGGCTGAAAAGGTTTTGAAAGAACTCACTGGATAAATCATCGGTGTGAATCGGTGGTTGATGGCTTTCAGGATTCGAAGGAGAGTCCCACTGCTGTGTTGAGGCAGTCAAACGTCAACTCCGAAGGTGAGCAAATCAGACCAGCAGAAGTCTAAAAATGGAGTCAGCATCAACGATACCGAAGACAGTCCTAAAAAGGACGCGTCCAAATTAAATCCCATCAAAGACGCAGATTCAAGAACCGTGTTAGTTTGGCAGTTCGACTCTCTTCGTGTTCCGAATTAAAGGATTCATTTCGTGCATGATCTAAATGTCGAATTTCAAATTCTTTAGAAAAACATTTAGATATTTTTTGTTTTCCTGTCTGAAGATAACATGACCAAGTTGTGAGACCCACGTGGATCCACCGAAACAAGGAGGGTGTCTCCGTCCCGTTCCTCCCTCTGGCGGTTGGCTCTTTCCAACGAGAGTGGAGTTTTTAAAACGAAATTAATGACATGGTCACAGTTTCCATCCTGTCCGTGGAAACTTGTACTGTGGGATGTGATTCCAACACTATTTTCAGGAGCTGAAAACTTTTTGTGTGACTACTCTGAAGGTAGAAGTGGGTGCAAAAGCAAAATTGATGAGCCTCGGGCTATGAATGGCACTCTTCGACTGAATAACGCAGCTGTTGCCGTGTGCGTATGGCCCGTTCAGTCTGTCTGGAGTTCTGGAGTTCGTTCGCTTTGGCACGGATGATCGATGGCACTGCACAAGTGAGCGAGGAAGAGAGGGGAGTGGCGAGGAAATGAAAGAAGAGGAGGGACAGCGTCACAGAGTCTCTCCTTTCACTTGCTCATTGTTGTTCAGTCCCGGCGAGGGCTTGCTCTTCATGGCCTCCGTGCCCCCCCTCGACGTCTCCTGGAAGAAGAGGTGCGGCATCCACACGGACATGATGATCCGCTTGTACTCCCTGCGGAAGTTCTGGTTGAGCAGGCCGTAGATGATGGCGTTAAGGCAACTGTTGAAGTAAGCCATGAAGTAGCTGACCACAAAGAGCCACTCGGGGATGCGGGGCGCCACGGCCTCCGGGTCGATGGCCACGGCGAGCCCGATGAAGTTGAGCGGCGCCCAGCAGATGGCGAAGAGCACGAACACCACGAACATGGTGATGAAATTCCTCAGGTCGCTCGGCTTCATGCGGGGCCGCACCTCCGACTTCACCCGCCGCCTCACCTGGATGACCAGGATCCAGATGCGCAGGTAGCAGAAGGTGACCACGGCGATGGGCACGAAGAAGTGGATGACCACCACCGTGATGGTGTACGTGGTGCTGACCGTCTGCGCGAACGTGCACGAGTAGATGCGCGGGTCGTACTGCAGCGAGCCCACGAAGAAGTTGGGCACGATGGCGATAACCGTCAGCAGCCAGATCAGCGCCACCAGCAGCAGCGTGTTGCGGTAGCTGTACAGCTTGTCGTAGCTGAAGCTGTGGCAGATGTAGCAGTAGCGGTTGATGGCGATGCCGGTGATGTTGAAGATGGAACCGATGACGCTCAGGCCCATCAGGAAGCCGCTCACCTGAGGAGGAGGCAGGCGGATCGCAGACGCGCTCAAGGAGCAGCGATTTCAAACAGGCACATTTCGGTCGATGAAAAGACAACGCGTGTCATTTGGCAGAATCATTGTTACTTATAAAACTAATTCTGCACCTCAAAGAGTCGCTGAAGCGCCAAATACATCTCCACGAGACACGCGCAAGGCCGAGAGTCAGGATTGTTCGACAGTTTCTTGCAGAACTCTCCTGACTGGAATAAAAACACCCAACTAAAAGTGTTTCTGTACTAAATAAAGGACGTCTCTGGCCTGCAATTAAAATTTGATCATCTGCAATTAATCGATCGCAAACTCTTCACTGATTGGATTCACGTTTCAGTTACCTATCAGTAACATTTCAGGCACTTTTTCCTTGAATCAGCACTTCATCTGTTTTGCCTTTTGTTCCTCACCTTGCACTGGGTCTCTCCCAGTGACCATCCATCGTGGAAGATCGCGTACAACACCAGAGGGTAGGGGTAGAACGCCACCACCAGGTCGGCGAAGGCCAGGCTCACGACGAACACGTTACCTGGAGAGGACGGGAGGAGAGGGACGCAGACATGTGAGGCGCCGACGGGCACTTTAACAACCTCGCCGCAGTGGGAGCATGTATATGTATGACTTCACCTCGGTCACGGCCACCTCTGAAAAATGTCAGCCAATCAATCACAGGGGCGCGGGGAGCTCGCACACCTCAATTTCCATCACACCTCCGTCCAGTTACACCTTCGGTTCTCGCAATACGAAGAAAAACTGAATTGGACTCGCAAGTTGATTCTTTCTTCTGACTTCTTGAGAGGTGGAACATCAAAAAACCGGCTCAGGTATTCTTTGACCACCATGAGACCAGTGTCAAGGTTCAACTGGGAGGACGTTTGACACCATTTGTCAAGTGGCATCAAACCCAAACATGCTGTAGGCGTGTGAAACGGTGCCCCAGTCGCAATCGATGGTCACTGACTGACATCAGTGTTCCTGTGAACGCAAAGCCAACGTTACTTCACGCTGCTTTGTTTGTTTGCAGTGCCCTGAATGAGAATTACTTCGAGTGCCACACTTAAAGTGAACGAGGGTGCCTGAGTCGTGTTTTTGAGACACTTGTTGAAGGACTGCTCATCATACTCTCATCACGGGCCTGTTTGAACTGTGCTGCTGATCTGCTTTTGAATCTTCTCAGCACAGTTTAGCGACTTCCCTTCTATTTTGTTTTGTCGTAAGTCCAACAACAGGTTGCGGGTGAGCTCAAAGTACACAAATATCCCCAAACAGCACCACCAAAACTCGTCCACGCCACGGTTTGGAGTCCGAACTCTTGATGGAGCTCATTTTCCCGATGGCGTGTGAGGAGCAAGCCACTTTAACACCAGCGGAGAAGCCACAAATACAGAAGACACACATGCCTTCCCGAGAGGCCCTCCATCGCCCCAGATAAGCCACTTTGCTATTCAGAAAATGTAGAGCTGTCAGTAGGATGGATGATACAGCCAGTCTGTGGGGGACAGCTTTAACTTTCAGTCCGGCATGGACACTTCAGTGCTTTGTGGTTTTCAGGGCAGCGCTGTATTCTTCGCGGCCGTCATGGCTGCGTGCACCTGACTGAAGTCGGGCTTCTCGGTCCTGAATGGACCTTGTATGTTATTCGAAAAGAGGTTAATCTGCTGGTTTCAAGGGGGAAAGAAATGACCAAGTCCGAGGTGGCGAGGAGGCAGCTGATGGCAAACCTCCAACAAGACAGACGCCGCATCCATCCCCATCAGCTTCCTGCTGCTGCCGCTGCTGCCCAACGCTCCCAACTTGTGACCTTTTCAGCTTGGAGTCCTTTTTCTGTCAAAAAGTAAAACTTTTGCTGAATGGCAGCATGTAGCATAATTAATTCAACTCAGTGTGACTTTAAGTCGTATTGTCATGCCACACAAACATTTTAGAAATCATCATCATCAATCTGTGCACTGCGCATGCATTCGTTACAAGAGAATTTCTCCAATGTGAGATCAAAAAAGTCTATCTTATCTTATCTTATCTTATCGTGCCGCCTTCACCCATCCAGCCTACACTTCCATGTGTTCACTGGGATCAGTGGGAAGCGTCCATTAATTGCGTTTGCCTTCATTCTCATGCAATAAGGGGCCTTCCAACCAGATTGCACATCAAACTGGAAGGAGGACATACGAACAAATCACTTGCCAAGGTGATTGTGCTCACATTTACGACACTTGAACAGGAGGCGCAGCGCAGGACCCCCTCGCACTGATTTGCAGAAGTTTCCTCGCGTTCACCACTCGCTTTGAATCCGCAATTTCCTTTCAGTTTTTTTCTCTTTAGTTTCTCTTTCCCACAGTTTCTCTTTGAGTTTGAGAGAAAATCTCCCATGTTGTGTTCATATGTTTCTCCACCAAGTTTGTTGTTTTTTCTGTCTGCAACACTCTGATGGGTTTTGATACCAGCAACTCAGAATTATTCCACGTCATCGTGCATTTCGTCCAACCTTTCCCTGGAAAGCGAGGGCTGCGTCGGGCCGTAAACTCGCCCGAACGCTCCCGTTTGTGGTGTCAGTCACGCCGTCGTCCGTGATTGATCGCCCGCGAGCAGCTTGCAAATTGAAATCGCAAAGCCTTTGAGTGCACAGGCAACTTTGTTATAGGGGGTCTTGCACGGCCCTATATGCTTTGTATTGTCTGTTGATGAGGTGGCATTATTCACCATGGATTACGCTCCCACAGGCAATGAAAGTGATTTAGCCGGAGGCAGGGATGCCATGAATCGCACAGGGGATGAAATCAAGCCACCCGTCGGCAAATGGCTCTCTCGCTCTTCCGCATAAAAAGTGCTCATGCATTACACTCCCCATCCTGTGTGGCGGAGATGTTCCGGCCCTACTTTGACTTTCGGTGTCAGCGGTCTGAGTGATTCACGGAGGCTTGATCAATGCAGACGCAGCCCCGAATGTTACACGAGAGACAAGGACGACAAGCATCGGCGGCCGAGAAGGAGAGCCAGTCGAAACATTAGCTTCATTATGCGCTTATGGACTGCCGCGAGTATCAACGGGGAAAGATTTATCATGTTGCGCTCCCGCACGCTGACAGAAAACGGAGACGATAATGTGGTTCGGTCACAGTCGAGCAGGTCGGCGCGAGCAGTCGACGGCGGCTCTGAGTAATTCTGCAGCGTGTCTTTGCGCCAGACGCGGATTATGTGGCTGCGGAAGGGCCGGATTGGTTACAGGGAGGGTGATTCTGTGGGGCCCAGTTTCCAGATGAAACTGGTTTGTTAGGTTCAAGTGGCGGTCACCCTCCGCCGCCGTCTCGCGGTGAAATCCATCATGGAGTACAATCTCCGAGATGGATTTGAGGGTGGATGCAGCCCTGAACGTTGCTGCTCACCAGGCTGGCAAACAATTAACGTGCAGGCTGCTTCCTCCCACTCGTCCTCCTCCCGTGTAAGGGGGGGGGGGCTCCTGATGTGGTGGACCATGACGGCACTTGACAAGAATCGCAGGTTCGACACAGATGTGTTAAAAAAAAATGGAAGCAAAATTTGGTCGCCAAAACGGATTGTGACTGTTTACAAGGCAAGAAAAAAGTGTGTAACGCTGTCACAAGAAAGTTGTGTTTCACAATCAAACACTGACCCTTTTGACTGTCCACAGTTAATTCCTTTGGGAAACGACTTAACTCAAACGAAATTACTCAAATATGAACGTATTATTTAACGAGACGAGACTTATTGAGAACAGCATCTCAGTTGAAAAGGCGAGAAGGCTGCAGCAAACGTCGGGATATAAATGTTTCAGCATCACTTACATACAATGAATTCAATCATCGACCAGCATAGTAGAACCAAAGGGTATCATGGTATCAGGTCACAGTAGCATTAGGAAGTACAGGTACTGTCTGTTCTACTATGTTTGTTTTTCACGTGGACACTAAAAGCATCAAGTGAAACCAGTTCCAATCATTTCAGCTCATATTTGAGACTGTTCAACGCAGAGGAGGCCATCAAAATGAGTTTTCCACAGCATCGCAAAGGAGCATCTGGAAAATGATGCCACAGGCTTGTCGTGGATGCTGGACAACAAACATGCCAGGCCTCAAAAACAACAGTGTCCAAATGAGTGTCGCGATGTCTACAAGCACCTGTGTGAGAGCTGGTACAGGTCAAAAGAATGTCACGCAGTGATTTGGCGTAAAGTGGCTTTATTTCTAACAGTGATGTTCTGTCTACAGTATTGTCAGATCAGAAATTGCTTACACGGATCCTCCTGGAGGGCACAGACTGGCCCTCTGAGCCAGAGGATGAGGCTGCCAGCATCACTAAGCAGGCCAAGTGGCCGCGGGACTGCCTGAAATTCAGCCTGGTTTTGTCAGTCGTCAACGCCGTCTGTGACTGTTCAGAGTGAGCAGGTGAACCCGTTCACGCAACAATTAATCAGCTCTGGTGGCTTAAAAAGACCAACAAAAAACAAGCTCAGCGTCCACAGACCCGCGTCTGGTCTTCAGTGGCAAAAACCGTCACTGCTTCGCAAGATTTCAATCTAAACATGATGTGCGCAGTATTTCCTAAATGATCTCAACGGGGTTTTTTCGCACAGCCGCATCTTTCCACCACTGATAAACGCTGCAGCCGTTCACAACTCTGAAAGAGGAAACATTAAATTGATTTTTACATCCCACGAGTGGCTTTAATCCTCCTGACAGACCGCTGAAATACAAAATCCATATGTGGTTAACAAGCACATGTGTTGGATTTTGCGATGTTGCCTGTGCTGCTGCGTGAGGGTGGGTTGTTGGGGAGGGGCCGACTGTCTGGGGGTTGCGTGTTCATCCACGGATGTGGCTTTTATCTCCTCCAACTCCAGCATTTAAAAAAAAACAAGTGGAATCAACCGATTCCTCCAACTGGCCAAGGCTCCCACAGTCCATGCATTAGTAATGCTGCTGCAATGATGCCTCTAATTCACAATAACTCCACCATTTGCCCGAACCGTCTCCCTCCTTTCTTCCCCAGCTCGAGCACAAAACCACAAAGGTCTCCGTGAGAAAATGCCCGTGAATTGTTACTGTATGAAAGGGTGATTACAGAACACGTTCGGCGATCAAAGAAGGCCCGGCCACAGTGCTTATTAACTTTTGATGTCATATTGTGTAACTTTTCATGTATTATTAATGCACCGACGTCAGCGCTGGTATTGCTGGCGTTCATTTAGCGCGACGGCGGAGCTGAGTGGCTTGATCCTTGTGTCGGCGTTCACAAAAAGGGAAAAGAGGAAAGAGCGATTGGCCTCCTCCTCGGCCTTCGCAGCGTGTCATCATCTAAAGGGCCATTCTGCCACGCGGCGGCGATGTGCAGCCGGACGGCGAAAGTCACTTGACCTGCAGCGGTCAACAATACACTTGGAGCCCCACAAACAGCCATTATTGACGTCAGCGGATAACAGGAGACCGCGACGCAGTCCGGCAAGCACGCAGCCTTTGAAAATGGCCGTTTTCGGTAAACACAATTCCAAAGACCACAGAGGTAATGGGAAAAGACTTCCCTCTTCCTGTTCGTCCACAGCCGCTCTCGAGACGCGGTCGCGAACAGCCGGCCAGAGAAGCGATGCGCGCAAACGCAGCCGAGGCGGCGCTGCTTGTGCTTCCCGGAAACACGAAGACCCTCGATGGCTCTTCGGAAACCAGGGAGGATTTATGAGGCCTGGCACAACTTTGCTTTATTACCAATAGAGCTCAGCAAACTGACAAACACTTAGCTCTCATAAAGGAGGCTGCATGCTTCCACAATAGGTCCATTTATGCGAAAGAGGCTGTTGGGTTTGTTTTACTTTCTCCACTTAAACGTGCGTCAGGGGCTGGGAGGTAATGCGAATTCAGTCCAGAAGGTTTAATTGAAGCTATTCATCAGAGACGATGGCCCACGTGCCAGAGTCATTAAAAGTGAGTCATAAATCAGTGGGGGCAAACATGATTGTTGCACAGAGTAGCACGATGCTCCGAGGCATTAAAGCCACTAATGCCTCGCACAGAAGGGGGGCATTCAGGTGTGTGTGGCTCTACTCTGACATTCATGCCCCCCTTTAAAAGCCATTCAGGTCTCTTGGCGCAACCGTGTCCTTCTCCCCTGGGTTCAGACCCCCAAACCGCATTCCTGGAATAAATGGTCGTCTCCCCCTCTCCCCCTCT